>JAODUD010000002.1:22246407-22262273 GCA_026784285.1 Stomatorhinus walkeri
TGCAATGTACAGTGCTGCAATGTACAATATTGAGTAGGCCTATTTGCTTTTTTGGTTGTTTGAAAATATGCCTTCTGGAAAACAAGACACCTGGCACTTAAAAAAGCATGATATGATAACATCTCACTCTGGTGTGATGACACAGTCATGTCTCAGTACTCATTCACCCACCGCACTCAGGATAATACAATGTTTTGTTGGCTAGGGAATGAAGAAGAGGCTTCATTTGGAAACCAGACTGAGAGAGCTACCACTGCAATTTTTTTTATCTGGGATGCTGGACTGAACAGCTAACCCCACATGCAGGCCATCGACCAGCTAGATGAAAATATATGCTACTGTCCAGCTGACTGCACAGAAATGCCACCAGCTCACCAAATGCCCATGTTTACTACTGATACACACACCATTGTGGCTAGAACGATTTGCTAGAATATTTCATGATGCAATTAAATGCAACGTGATATAATATAAAAATTATACCGGGGGTGACACAAGCTGGCTGTCCCTGTTAGTATGCATTTTTTCCCTGTGTACAGCCATTTGCTCATTTGCACCAGATGTACCCTGAATATTCATGTAAAACACTTACGTTCTCCCGATGTGCTCACCTTTTGTTCATGGTAGGCAGCCGGTTGCTGAGAAAAACATGACTCATGACACCCTCTTAACAGCAACACCAGCATTTTGGTCTTTCCGCCTTAGTCTCCACAGAGAAAACAAATACGATAGGACAGCTTCGGCTCGAACGTCGTGATTCTCGTCTGTTATCTGAGTCCCTAAATGACGATTAATAAAATAAAAAGGTCATTTTATCGATACAAAAAGTGTACATTGGCTGTCAAGCATTTTGTCCATTCAGAGTTAGATTGTAAAATTACTTCAATCTAAATTAAACGAGAGGAGCTACTTGATGCTCTGTTTCAGGCCATTAGGAACTTCAGTAAAAGGATGAACAAAAAATACTACAGCCTTGGGATATTCCTAACAATTACCAAACAGGGGACGCAACTCCTGTGAGTCATGCAACTGGAATTTAAAATATACCCTCAGAGAACTTTGCCGTTATATAATTTTTTCTTCTTTTATATAGTGAAGATATATGCAAGCATGCTTATCCCGTGGTCTCTATGCTGGATATGCCAATACTGTAAAACTACTACAATTTAAAAAAAAAAGTGTGCTCTAAATGGCAGAATCTCTACAGCAGATGCTTTTTTCACTTCTGATCTTTTAATTCAAATGCACTCATTTCAGGTAATTGGCCAACGGTTGTCTTTTAGTATTAGTTACCATGCACACCCCTCAATTCTCTCCAACACATTACTTGTCCATGTGCATATGATTCTGTATTTGCCACTTACGTATGAAATAATAATTTTGTAAAGTTTACTTAATACTATTAATACAGGTTATTAAGAGCTTATTAAGAGCTGGGCAGCTTTACATTCCAGCCGAACTCTTAATTAATCGTCCACCAGTGAGATCTTGATTGAATGCAGCTGCCAATTCAAATTGCTTCGGATTGAATGCACATTAACTGAAGGCCTGTCACGCCATTACAGTAACTGTTACGTCGAGACTGACCCTACAGAAAGTTGTGTCGAAGCGATGTGAGAAAGTTGATCGTATGGTTAAGCGCTTTCTTCAAGAAAAATAAACCACTAAGCATAAGTGACAGAAAATCAACAAGATACTATATTTAGTACTGAATAAATGTCCAGTTGCATGAATATGTCCATTAGTGTTATTTTCATTTATCTCAGTACTAGTTAAGCCATGTTTTGCATACATATATTACACGCAGCATAATATGTACTCGAATGATATCGTACCACAGATTTTATCACTCAGTACTAATTGTGGTCCATATTCACAACACTTCATCACCAGCTTGACCCCTTATATTCATTTCACCACTTCTATTTTTATCGCTAGATTGGGCTAATGTATAGTTAGACTGGGCTATCTACAGTATGGCTTTGTGCTCCATGGGAGATTGACCATGAGAACACTGGAGAGATAATTACTTAAAAAGGACTAGAGATTTTTAATTGCTTGCTGTCTCTTATATCACAAAAAAAAATCAAACGTCAAAAAATCACTTGGATTTTGCACAAGCTGGGAAAAAATGTGGAAACATATATGCTGTAGTTAAGTTTAGCGGTAAGGCTGTCAAAGTCAAGTATATCAGGCTGGAGCATAACTCTTAATTCTGCAATTTTGACCCAGTTTGAGCACTGATACAGCTCAGTACCTTACAGAAATAGCTGCTCGCCGAAGGAGGCGGCATCTGGACGTGCCCGGCCCCTTAACGGCTCTCACGCCAGCCATACGAAAGCCACGGCTCTGCTACGAGGCCACGGGATAGCGGAGGTGGGCATGAAGCACGAGGCCTGATGTGGCTTTAATTATCTCCGGGGTTGTGCGGCGGGGGCTCGGGAGTCGGCCTGACATTTCTCAGTGTTTACACGAACGCGTGCCGAATCGGAGTCAGTCCTCCGCGGATCCGCCGGGACTGGCAAAGGCCGCGGCGACATGAGACGGGGCTGTCGTGCCGCTCGCTGAAGCCGCGGATGTTTGGACGAAGCGTCCGTCTAATTAACAGCCATCAAAAACAAATGAATGGATGGTGTGAATAATTAGGCAGCAAAATCAAGAGTGACTGCTGTGCATTCCCACCTGTGCACCTTCCCCGTGTGTGCCCGCTGAAGGATGGAGAGACAGCAGCCAGGCCGGCTCTCCTTATAATCTCCTAACAACAGAGGACGCGACAATATCACTTCCCCCAGACAGCCTTACCCAGTTAGCGATAATTTCTCTGCAGATTAAAAGACGCAGCGAAGCCGCCCTTGATATCAGCGGACTATTTGTCATGGGGGTCTGGTGAGAGGGCCGTGGAGGAAAGGCAGACAAAATGGCTGTGCCGAGATTCATTGCTTACATCACCAGATTTTGTGCACAACAAAAAAAGGAAACAGAGTTCAACTCTCTAATTAGGAGTGCTGCACGAGGGGTCGTTTGTCAGGCTATTTATTTCTGTCCCAGTGATCATGTTCTTGCATGGCTATTTAATCGATTTCATTAGGGTAGTTTTGGGGAAAAAAAGAGTCTAGATATATATAACCATTTAATTATTACTTAAAAAAAACCATTGGCTAATTTCTATAAATATGAGCAAAGTAGGCCATTACCATGTGGAGACCATCAGCTTCGACCAGAATAGCACCACTGTTTGACACCTAGCTTCTCATGTAGTCTAGGAGCACTATTAAGCAACTAGCAATTAGCTTGTTGTTGCACTATAAGGGTAACATAATTCTTTAAGGCTTTTATTGTATAAATAATCAGTAGATGTACCATGACTATACAGCAGAACCTCACAGCAGCTGTAGCTGATTATATGTTTTTCTGCCATGTTGCAATGCACAGAAAGATGTTCATTTTGGGTAATGTAAACTATGGGAAAACAAGGGCTCACACATGCACACAGGTAATACGACGGCTAAGAATATAAGAATAAATGCTTGAGAAAGGGGAGATACTATAGGTTGTAAGTATAAGCAATTTAACCTGGAGTTATCATGCAGGTTGAAGCATTTCGAAGAAGCAGGGTTTAGAAAGTTCATTTTAAGTATAGGTCAAGTGTGGATGAAAATTATTATTTACTCTCTCCCCGCTTCATCCCCCAGAGCTGAACATTAGCTTTAAACTTGCACATATTACACACATAAATCTGCCAATAAATGTGGACGGAACAGTAACGCCTGGTCTGATTCTACCCTGCGTGCTCATGCTGCTCCTGCGCCTCACACTCCCTGCTTACCTCTGCCTGCTTTCCTCATGCATTTACAATAAATGCATTGATATGCAAACTGCGGAAGATACAGAGAGTTTGATCTAAGTCAACTGTTTAACTGAAGAAAGGATCTGAGAGTTTACACATACTAAATAAAAATTTCCAAGTCAGCTTATCACTCTAAGGCTCCTATTGATCCATAGCGGAGTGCGTCTCACTAGATGATCCGCAGAAGAATATTCAAAGCAGATAATCACTTAGGACAACTCCAGGGACTGTTTTAAAAACCTCATGGGCAACTTTTGGGTCTCTCCCTAATCCCCTCCTATGTAAACACATTAAAGCGTTACAAATGCTGCCTCCTTATTTGGATTTTTTTCAGAGGCTTAAAAAATTGGCCAGTGTTGAATGAAACAGGCGTTTTTTTCCGTAACATAGATATAATTACTAGTAGCCATTATTCCCAAAATAACTGCAGCGTTTCATGTTGCCATGACAGGCAGCTGGCATATCAGGTTAAGATCTTTTAGGATAGATTTATAATTTATAAACTGGGACTGGTTGGTACTTGTGTGTGTGGTATGGTTTTAAACTAGGTTCCGTCGCATTCTGGTTTTGGCAATCATTTCTCCTATACAACAATGTGCTGCTGGCTACCAAGCACAGTCAGAGGTATCCTTTAGCTAATGAGATGTTAAACTAAGGCCATGACTCCTATGATGAAAGATTTTATTCCACTTACTTCAAACTGTAGGGGATAACCCTGATGTACCGATAAATTTGCACCAATCAGACACTTTAAACCATGTGCCATCAAGTAACCCCTTGATTTAAATGGCAAAATCCACTCAAAAAAAATGTCAGTAATCTCTCCACAAAATGGATGTGCAATTACAAAGAAAAAATGCTACATACACAGACAGAAAAGAGTCACAGATATAACACACATTGTATATATTAAATAGAACTGAGCAGGACAATATTTAATTATCCTATAAAGTTCCTTAGCAAACAGTCCTGGTGATAAACCTACAGATGGTCAAATTAAAGTGGATCAGAGCAGCAGAGGACAGAGAATTCTGGCACTCTTCAAATGTTTACAGGTAGCTTAGTATGTAACTGAGGGGTCCAGGAGAGGAGATATGCGGCCCTGGCAGAATCAGAACGACTCCATGGATGAAAAATTGAGAGGAGAAAGTGGGATGCACAAAAATAAATATGTAGCCCCGCACGGCACATTGATTGCATGCCTTGATGAATGTTGTTCACACCAAAAGCTGTAAAGCTGCTCAAACTGCCGTGATTATTTGCACGTTTCATGTCCACAGTTGACCATTCATCATAATTATAGATACAGTGGCTTTTCTAAGACATAAGTCACATACTTAGGAGCCATGTATACAAAATCAAATAAGAAAATGTAAAAATACGCTAAGATATCCTCTTTTCCAAGTAAAATGATTTATTTGCCATATGCAGAGATGAAAATGTCTTGTAACACAGGAATAATTTGTTGCATCCATTTCTGTCAAGGTGGCACTCAGCAATGTGTTTATTTACAACAACATATGAACACACCTGATCCTGCTACCCTTATACTGCTGACACAGAGGTCCTAAGAGGCATAATAGCTGGCCAATGACTGCCTGATTTATAAGACACTCTAGTTAAATTGGGATAAATCAGGTAGAATTGAGGAAAATGTTTTACATATCTTTGCTGATAATGATATGAAATTGTTTTATGTAAATACCATAATTTAATATACTGTTCCATCAGATTTTTAAGGTTTTAATATTTAAATTCTCAAATTATTTAGGAAGGAGTCTCCACTAATGTATTAGAATTATATTGCTGAGCAAAAACTCATGACCCAGATGTAAAATGTAAAATGATAGTGCTAATAATAGCGGAATGTGTTTTGGCATGAGTGCTCGACCTCCCAAGACCACATTAAGATGCCAAAAGAATCTTGTGTACAAGCTATTCAACGGGATTAATTTGGAGGATGACAGGGGAGGAAAACAAAAACTATCATAGGAGGAGATCAGCTACTTTTCACGTGGAAATGTCATGACCAAAACTGAATAAACATTCTGTTTTTTTCTTTGGCCAATTATGTTTCTTTGAAGCTGAGTCAAATTAATCCCTCACTGTAAAGGCTGCAAATAAAAAGGTCTCAGAATTACACAATACTTTGAAATAATGAGTGTAATTAGTGTTATTGCAGCTACGAAGCTACGTTTGTATGATAAGAAAAGCCTGTGAATGAACACCAGAATGTAATTAACTGCTTTGAAAAAGTATTTAGAAAAAACTGTTCCTTGTTACAAAACATTTATAGAAAATTTATTTCTTGTGCTGGTATTGATATTGACTGACAACAGAGCACTACGGTGTGGTAAATAACAGATCCTTCACAGAGACACGGTAAACAACAGATCCTTCACAGAGACAGGGTAAATAACAGAATCTTCACAGAGACACGGTAAACAACAGATCCTTCACAGAGACACGGTAAACAACAGATCCTTCACAGAGACAGGGTAAATAACAGATCCTTCACAGAGACAGGGTAAATAACAGATCCTTCACAGAGACACGGTAAACAACAGATATTTCACAGAGACAGGGTAAATAATAGATCCTTCACAGAGACATGGTAAATAACAGATCCTTCACAGAGACTGGGTAAACAACCGATCCTTCACAGAGACAGGGTAAATAACAGATCCTTCACAGTGACAGGTATTGGGGGAAATCTGAAATAATGCTGAGGAAAGGAAAAACAGCGTGATGATGGACAGTCTGAAATGTGACTTGGTTTCAGGGCTATATATAAAAGCAACTCTGATGTCTTGCTAAGATATCTGAACTTTTGGTGATACTGTCAGGGTAGGGGCCATCGGAAAATTGGAGTGGATCTGAACACTCTCTGCAAATTTGGTTTTAAGATAAGTTCTTATGTTTGTAATATCTATTCATTTGGTACTGTTTTCAGTGTTGGCTGCAGCATCTATAAATAGCACCACAGTGTTAAAATTACCAAGGGAAATATTATGCTGAGCATATTTTATTGAATGCAAAGACATTTTAAATTACATGGCATAATCTAAGAAGACAAGCAAAACAATGCAGCATCTCTATTTTTCAGGCAGCAAAAAAATAAAGTAAGAATGCATGTATCTCAGTTTAGGGTTCATTACAGAATAAATCTTTGAATCACCTGTTTCTCTCTGGCGAGTCTGAAAATGCACAAGAGGTAAAATGTATTTCGCAGTAGGAAAAAATTATTTAAGATGAAACTGGTCCACTCCAGCACAGAAATTATATCTTAAAGATGAAAGCACATGTCTCTCAGATCTTGACAGTGTGTATTGTACTACTGAAAATGGTTCACCTTTGCCTTCTTGTGAAAAAGGGGAAGAAAGGGGTAAAAAATCTAACTACAAGAAACTCTCACAAATGCTTTTCTACAGGATGTGTAATATGTAAGGGGACAGGATAGCCAACTACTCTACCTGGTTAAAACTGCAAGTGGTATGTGTAGTGGTATTGTTTAGCAGGTAGAACACAAAACCTTATTCAGTCTTCTGTAAGCAAGTGGATTCTGATGAGATGCAGAGGCATTACTGATCTGATATTGGTCACCGCAGATGAATCAAAACCCTATTCAGACGTATCAGATGCGGCGAACGCCTTCGCTATCGATCCAGGCCAGAATACAAGCTCTCCCCAAAGCTCCAAATAAGGTTAATCATAAATTACTGTGGAAACACGTCCCGCAGAAAAGACACTGATTTGCAAACAGCTGGCGGGTATCGGCAGAAGGGAAGGCCGCACCAGTGCTGGCCGCCCTGGCTCAAAGCCTCTCAATTTCACAGCAAACAGGCTTCACTCCCACTCATCTGGTGTTCAGCCGGCTAAGGAGGACTCTCTCCCTCACACGCCACATGTTCCCGCCACCATGCCGTGTGCTGAGGCGGCAGGGGCGTGTCCGATGCCGAGCTCAGCGGAGCACCCATAATGACTCGGCCTTCTCTCCCCGAGAACAAGTCAGCGAGGAGCGCTGTCATAAATCTTATTATCCGTAACGGGGGAAATCTCGAGTGAGGCGCTTATCTGTGAGGAGGGCCCCTGGCAGTAAGGCGCTTCCATAGGGGGGCATCGGTGGGGCGGGGAGCAGCACAGCATGAAGTTTGAGGGGAAAAAAACAACAACACTGACCCTTAGAAGAACCAGGCAGACGTGTCAAAAGTTTGTTTTCTTAACCTCACAGAAGGCTGTGAAGTCAGGATAAGTTTCTTCCCAATTTGCTCTATGGAGTTATGGATTGATTAAAAGTACTATACCCCAGCGTAACCAGGTAGCTCTTGACTCTATAGTTCTGCCAGATCTATTAGGTTCTGCATCCTCCTGTCACAGCTTTAGTGGGCTGTTGTTGCCTGGATTCCTGGCAGGATGTATTGTACATTTTCCTAAACTGCAGACCTGACCCATAAAACACACTATTACTGTTTGTTGTGACATGGAGGTCAAGACTTTGTTGGGTCTTCTTCTAGATAAACTGGCTAATACTGTCTAATCTGTCCCAGGCCAGTAACCATTATTAGTGTTCTTATAAACCATGACTATTACAAATTATAGTTATTGGATTTATATTTAATATAACACAATCACAAACTCCAAGATTGCCATGATATAAATATCATTTATACAGTACAGTCTTTGTATAGATAAATATATAAATCCATAAGTTCCATCACGTCAAGACAATATCTCGATATGAAAACACTCCTGATAATAAGATGGTAATGTCACTAACGAAAAGATAATGTAATTTTAATGTACTTAATTGATGGTTTAAAATCTGTAATGAATATGCCAGTGATACTTCAAAAAGGTTTTAGAATTTATATAGCATTCAGAACATATGTTTCTACTGATTGCACAGGGCAGATTTAATGACGCGATTTCCAAGCATCAATGACACTGCCTTTGTTTTTCCCACTCTTGTGAAAAAAATGTGCTTACTTTGATAGTGACATACCAGTAACATGCGTTTTAAAATAAGGTTATCTGTATGCAAATATAAATATCACAGAAATCTACAAGAAAATATTTCATATGCCATCATGTGTAAGACAAATATTTCAAAATCTACAGACAAGGTTTTTGTTTGTTTGACCTGCAGGTAAGTGTTGTGTTAATCTTAGATGCAAAGTAGGCTTATGGTTTTAGAATAGAATAGAATAGAATAGAATAGAATAGCTAGTGTTCGGTAGTATCTATGATGAACATGGGGTATCGGGTTGTCGAAAAAAGACTCCAATAGCCAACAGTTCTCCCAAACTGATGTTATATTAAAATGGAATAAGTATTTACATATTTGGTGTGATTTCTATAAAAAGAGAAACAATACAACATATAAACATATTAATTACACATAGAAGAATAAAAATAACACACTAACAAGCTATTAACAATAATCCAAATTAAAAAGGATGCTGTTGGCATGACAACAACGTATTCCCCCAACAGTGCTATCACCCTCCCCCGACCCCGCACCCACCCCGTCATCTAATCCCTATTCTTCCCTCACCCTCCAACCTCTACAATTTCTACAATTACTGGACGATTCAACTTGCAAATGTAGTATTACTTCATCATTTGCACTATGACCAACATTTTCTATGATATAACAGTAAGAATCATAACAGAGCCAATGGTAAAACTGAATACGTTTGCATTTTATTTATTTAGCGAACACTTTTATCCAAAGAAAAATTCAATTAAATAGGCAGGGTTAGACAGTCCGGGGAGGAACTGAGGGTTAAGGACCTCGCTCAGGGGTCCAATAGTGAAATTACTCTGCTGTGTTTGGTATTCAAACTGTCCAATCACAGGCCTGAGCCACACATCTTCACATGTAACCACCATGTAATATCAAAGAGGCATGCACACACAGACCCCTTTGTGACTTTCCCTCTGTGCTCAAATCTTACTGCTACCTAGCACTAAAAATATTTTATCTTGATGATTTTGTTCATATCAGTCAATATCAATGATTGACACTATATAATTATTTATTTATTTAATTCCAGGGTCCGTTTTTGCAGAAAATTCCCCTTCAAATTCACTTAAAATCATTCTCTAAAATTTCCCCATGAACATGAGAAGGATAAATTTGACTGCAATTTAAAATCAAATTTTAATAAATAAATTATACAAAAAAATGCTGTAGGACATAACAGAAAATTCAGTTTTTTCACTGTCTCTCTGCTTGTAGGGGACAGGTTTGACATTGATGGTAGGGTGTCCATCCATCCTGTATTGAAAGATAAAATGAGATTTGTCCCATATTTCTTTAAATTGAAAGTGGAAACCCTAATTGTGGGGGTCTGTGACTCCTTCATGGCAATGCTATGAGTAGTGAAATAAATTTGCAGAATTTCCAGTTGTAGTTGGCGCAAGTTTTCAGCACAGTTAACAATATAAAATACACCAATGCTACACCAACGTCTTTTTGCTTTCTTCATGCACAGTGTCTCCTTTTTAAAAGATGTGGCTGCTGAGCTGTCAATTTCTTTGCCAACACCAAAGTTTCCTCTGAGGAAAGTTTACCTCTTCCAGGACTTGTGTGTATTACCAAAGCAAAACAATGTGACATGCTTCACTAACTCAGTCTCACTGTACTTGTCTATTCTAAAACGATGATTGGCTGAAATAGCGTTTCTGAGATATTATGTGTTATCAGGTAATATTCCTTATCAATAGTTTAAATTTTTCATTTTCTTATCGTAAAAATTTTTATATGATGATTACTCGTTAAGTATATCGTCCTACTGCTTCCAAGACTGACCACACACACAGAAACTCAAATTGCAAAAAGCTTTGCAGTAAAGTTTAGTCCTCTGCCTACTAAAAAACTGTTCATTCAGCACCTGTTGTTTTTCTGGGGTTGTCAACTCCTATTGGACGATATAGCCGATCAGTAATTATACAAGGATGGTGATTGGATGGAGGTCAACTGGAGTATTGGATCTTGGTACAAGTCCAGGGGGTTTGCTACGTTAAAGCATCTGTGATCAGTAGAGGGTATCTCTAAATCAAAAAAACTGAAATCTAGCTATAAACATCTTACCATATATTACATTTATTACTGTCCTTTTTAACAGGAATAGTGACACCAGTGGGCCCCAAGTCAAGGACTCGCCACGTCATCGTCGAATCATCACTCAGAGACATCCCAGGAAGACTGCGGCAGGTGCCCCCCCAGTGTCTCACCTCCACATCACACCGTCTATCTATTCCTACACCACATGGCGTGGACCCCTACCTGACGAGGAAGATTTGGAGCATAGCACTTGGATGTGCGCTCCTCATCCGATAGTTTAATTAACCACACTGGGTTTAACCTCTGAAAAGATGGAAGGATGCTAACGGTGAAAGTCATGGATTCCCTTATTAGAAGTAATATCAGGAAAAAAGGCAAGGAACGGCAGGCAGGAACGGTAGGCAGCATTAATCCTCTTTTCCGCATTAGTAAGTTAAGTAAGAGTAGCGAATGCTACTTAGAAGATATCTTACAGTCCCAGTACATTTAATTACATCCTTCTTTAATTGTACTAAAATTGTTTTCTTGAGAAATGTGTATTAAACATTCCAGTTATAAACTCAAAATATCAAAAAAAGGCACTGAATATTCAAATCTTACATGTGTAGTCGCCGTGGAGAGAAGTAAAAACTGAATAAAATGTTTTATTCTTAAACTTATTTACAATAATGCATAGAGTTTGTTTGATATCTACTGTAGTTTTATTTGAGGAGCACTGTTGATTTGGTAATCGATTTGCTGTGTATTTGAGAGTACTCCAAGTATATCATAAACATTCTTAATTTGACTTCATTGCATTTCTGGCGATATAACCTAAAAACAGCATGATAAATAATAATCACTGCACCAATTGAAATAGTGTAACAGAATACACGTGATGGTGTAATGCAAAATGTATTTTCAAACAGTAAACTTTATAGAAGTGGCAGTTTGACACTATTGGCCATAACAAGTGAAAAAACAACTACTCAACAAGCTTTCACTGGTCCTGTTGTACACGTTGTTTTAGAATACGTTCAAAAATCACTTCCTCTGGTAATATATCAGAGATTATAAAGAGAAAAATATGAATATATGTGTAGCTTATGTTTTAAAATACTATGTCTGTGTTAAAAATAACATTGTGATAAAAGTGCCCGACAGAAATTGCCATGGTACTGACCCCTGATCAGTGCAGGTGTCAATTTAACAACACGTTAGGAAACATGAAAATGATAGTTCAGTAAACTAGCGGAGAATTCTGTTCCTTTTAATGTTGCACATGCTGTTTCAATTCACGTCATGGCACAGCATCAGCAAGTGAATCTTTGTCTTGCACGTTTGGAAGCTAGGTAGAAAATGCGTGACAATGAGCGGCAGATTTCTCCGAGCGCTACAGTTCAGCGTGCATGTGATCCGTGTGCACAGTCCTCTCACACAAGCCTTTGCGCTGCACAAGGGAATCGCACTGTATCGCATGGATGCACTTCATTGCTGCTTTAGGTCTTGCTGAGCTCCGGCCGCGTGGCCCCTACAGGATTGTGAATGAAAAACGATAAAAGCAGCAAAGCACTGAATAATGCAGCTAGGACTCTTATCACGATATCCAAAAATAACTTTCAATTCCTTATCATCGTATTCGGCTATATGATATAACGCTGTATAATAGAAAGACTGCAGGAATAGATTATCATGCTTCCTTGGGAACTGCATGCTATCTTTCATTTGAACTTGCTGTATAGCACTGCGTCATTTCTGTATGGCGCTGAGATTTCCAGACAACGGCACACTCTGGAATCTTTTTCGTTTGTTTATTTGTTTTCCAACTGATGCAGCTCGACACAGCATGCAGCAGCACAGATTCATAAATTAAAGGCAATGAATATTCGCCGTGTTACCGAGGCCAATTCTTTCAGTTGATAATGGATAGCCTTGCTCAAACTGGCAGCCCATTAAAAAGTTAAGAATTCAAGAAAGAGGACTTTACCCAAGTTTTACAAGGCGATACTTATCCCGTTAGCAACACTTCAAAATATTCTCAAGAGAATTTGGAGCTGGGAGACTGAAATATAAATTGCAATTATATTTTTTTATTACAAACTCCCTGCAGGATAAAGTGAAAAACAGCTTGACTAACTCATAGAAGTAGGCCATAATCAACAGTTAACAACACGGCTTTCCCTGGAGGACCATTTAAAACCATTACATATTGGTCTAATAAGTTTGTGTCAAAACAAGTCTAGGACATAGTATCAGTCACAGTGTATTCACCTTGTACAGCGCTGAACACGTCAGAATTCATGCAAATAAAAAGGCTGTGTAAAGAGGCAAAACACCCAGGCATGATCAGTCCCCTTGCAACTCTGACATGTCACTCCCTCTTATATTATATGGTTATGTACTGTATGTGTTCAGCAAACTGCCGACACGGGTATTTGCCTTGTTTGTATGTATAAAGGCCTCACATTCACATAGCACCCACAAACCCAGTTGTTCCAGTAATAATTTACACAAACACTTTCTCAGTATCGCACGCTGTGTATCTACTGATCCAGCCTTGCTAATCTCATTGATCCATCATCAGTGTCATTATCCTCTTCAAACTGGTCAATAACCCATTGAGACTCCACTCGGTTCTGCCAAAGGCCCGTAGAAAAGTTCATACTGGATTACAGTTATGTGTGTCCCTTCCACTCCAGTGCCCGCAGAACGTGTGGCGATAAATGCACAGGCCAGATGGACAGTTTAACCAACTCGCATGCAGCATGTGGTCATGAGCGGCCGCAGACCCGCTGCACTGCAATCATGTGAAGCAACGACTACAATTTTGCAAGAGAACGGCATGAAAAAGTAACACATAAACCCTTCTGTTTTGCTTTTGCCACGTTTGTTTGATTATCAACAAACAACTGCATGCAGCAGTGTGAACTTGTGCCCATTTGTTGTATATTTTATACAACTAAAAAAAAAATATATGTATGTATATGAGGGGAACTCTAAAAGAACAAATACAGGTTGCTGTAAATGTGGGCAAACACCCCCGTCTGCTACCAAAAAAAAATTCTGAATCGGGGTTCTATACTAGTGTAATAATATACAGCCTGAAAAATTATACTGCACAAATCAAATGTGTACTTTGTCAACTGTGAATTATCTGTCCATCCATCCATCCATCCATTCATCCATCCATCCATCCATCCATCAGCAGCCCTGATCCTAGAGTGCCGGAATCCTGCAGGTTCTCTATCCTACCTGATGAGTTACTACCTGCCTGAGGTTTGGTGTGGTTCATCAGAGCCCAGGTAAGATGGGAAGCCTGCTGGATACCGGCACCCCAGGATCAGGCCTGCCTACCCCTGCAGCACAGGCCTGCGGCATCAGCCTGCAGCCTATCCCAGAAAGCACTGGGCACGCAGGACACTGTGTGAATGAAACGATAGTACGAAACAAGTCATAATTCATTATATAGCTTAAAATAGCCCATGTTACTCATATGGCAAAGAAGCTGCATTTTCTTCTGGAGAGTTAATACGTCCCAGTGTGGGTAGCAGTCTCCAGTCTATTCAAGCCCAGTCTCCACTGCAGACATAAGCTACAACTTCTGGCCCATGATGTGATTCTGCTGGGTGTCCCATTTGGGGCCACTGTTGTGTGGTCCTCCCTGACAAAGCGAATGGGCATTGTTACACAAAGGCACTTCATTTATCCCTGACCGCAGATTCAGGGAATGGTCTTCCTTCACTAAGGATAAGTCCTCACCAAAGGGCTGCAGTATGGTGCTGGTGGGGCATCCTAAAGGGAATCCAACAGTGAAAGAAAAACTAAACAGTTTTTACTGCAGATTCAGAATATATACAGGTATTGTAAAACATTCCCTCCCTCTGGAATCCTCACTGTTAGCAATAGCTTCTCCTTCTTTGGGCTGCTCCTGTTAGCCGATCATCTGCTTCCATTTTTTTCCTGTTGTCTGCATTTTCCTCTTTCACACCAGCCACCTGCATGTCCTCTTTCACCACATCCATAACCCTCCTCTTTCTCCTTGCGCTTTTCCTCTTGCCTGGCAGCTCTGTCCTCAGCATCCTTCTCCTCTGCTCAGCATGTCTCCTCTGCACATGTGCAAACCAATGCAATCTCACCTTGCCGGCTTTGTATCCAGACTGTCCAACCTGTGCTCTCCCTCTATTATACTCATTCCTACTATTCTCCGTCCTTGTCAATCCCAGCAGAAATCTTAACATCCTTAACTCAGCCCCATCCAGCTCTGTCTCCTGACTTTTTGTCAGTGCCGTCTCCAACCCATATAACATAGCTGGTCTCACTACCATCTTGTAGACCTCCCCGAACATAGCTGGTCTACACTGCCAACTTGTAGACCTTCCTGAACATAGCTGGTCTCACTACCATCTTGTAGACCTTCCCTAACATAGCTGGTCCCACTTCCATCTTGTAGACTTTTCCTAACATAGCTGGTCTCACTACCATCTTGTAGACCACCCCTAACATATCTGGTCTCACTACCATCATTGTAGACCTCCCCTAACATAGCTGGTCCCACTACCATCTTGTAGACCACCCCATAACATATCTGGTCTCACTACCATCATTGTAGACCGCCCCTAACATAGCTGGTATCACTACCATCATTGTAGACCACCCCTAACATAGCTGGTCCCACTACCATCTTGTAGACCACCCCTAACATAGCTGGTCTCACTTCCATCATTGCAGACCGCCCCTAACATAGCTGGTCTCACTACCATCTTGTAGACCTTCCCTCAGTCTTAGCAATACTGGAGCTCCAAACACTGCGTGTCATTTTAATAGTTACCACTGACACAAAATCATGATAACGCCCAGCCAAGTGCTCTGTTCTTTACACTCCAGCTAGCTAAGCATCAAATAGCAGAAAGTGGGCCACCGCGAGACAAAACACTGCAGCCCCCCCCAGGATGTGGGTCCCATTTCCTGCAT
>JAODUD010000002.1:22262373-22276917 GCA_026784285.1 Stomatorhinus walkeri
ACAAAACACACCACCCCCCCCCCCCCCCCCCAGGATATGGGTCCCATTTCCTGCATCTTTTGTGATAGCACTTACATTTCAGGGGCTTCCACTTCCTTAGCTGACGGGCGCCACGAGCAAGAGGGAGAGAGATATGGCCTATTAGGTCAATTTTATATTCACGGCAAATTATCTTTGTTTTGTATGCATGAGATCAAAGGCATATTACAGGAAGCGAGTGAAAGGGGAGCTGTTTACCAGCAGGCCCCTGGTCCTCTTTCTGTATACTCCCCCTGCATTTCTAAGCGACTGACCCGTGAAAAGTCACGCCACGACTCCTCTTGGCCCCTGTACGCTTCTGTCACACATTCACATTTCAAAGAGTTCCTGCTCTTACAGTGGGTACCCAGTCAGAACTGCTCACAGACGACACGCATAAGTGATCATGAGAAAACCCCCCCCCCACAGATTCTCTGCTGAGCTCTTTTATGAGCTTTCTATGGCTGCCCAGGCTAGCAGAGAACATCCACGGCCATTTGCTAAAGCAACTTTCTCAAGTGATCAAAATACATTAACATATAAAAGTAGTGCATTCATACACACACCCATCCCACATATGAGCACCTCAGATGGACTCCAAAGATAAACTCTTGTTTCTCCAACATTTGCTGCTATTGAGCCGTAGGTTCCAGTTTAGCAACAATGAAAAAACATAAACTTCATTTCTATTTAACTATATGGCAGCTTTGTCTTTTTGTTATCCAATTACTTTGGACATTTTATTTCATATTCTGATTATAAGAAATCAATTCATTTGCTTTGATTCTGAAGATAATTTACATTATGAACTTGCAGTTGAGGATTGCCAGTAACCCTGGCCAGGGCTGTAGTTATTTTTGACTTATCTCAGAATTAATATTTTACGCAAAATCCTCAGGTGTTCTATTTGGGTAACACTAGCTAATAGAAGGAAATTGATGAATACCACAGAAAAATAAAACCAGATTAAATTACACAGGTAGCAAAAATATTGAAAATATATAATGAAAGAATATACTGTTCTACAAACACGCATGCACACAGAGCAGCTTGTTTTTTAAACTTCTGCTGAGACTACAGAGACCCCAATATGTCAAAAGCTTGACTGAGAACAGTGCAGCAAAAAGAGTAAAAAATATCATAAAATACTTGCATCCGCTTTTAAATACAGGCTGGCATTCCAACAATGTATTGCTGCACTACTTTATGTCAAGCTTTTAATGATGAAATTTAATGATGAAATGTAAAGCTTATATCCACCCACACCCATTTCGCTCTTTTCTTACATATAGAAAGCAAAAAAAAGAATAAAAAATCAAATTGAACATTCAACTGAAACAATGGCCTCTTTCCTTTTTTTAAAAAAAGCTTCAAGTACACAGTTTTAAGGCCAAGACTAAACCACTTCGTGCCATTAATATTTAAGAGTAGCTGCAGTGGTTTATTTCAGGACGAAAGGCTCGCCAGTTTATTATGGACGCTCCAATTAAACATGACGTTGACAGGAAAGACAGGTACTGACACGGTCATCATAGGGTACATTCTGTGCTTTGGGAGAAGTATTAAACATGAAGCCATCAGATATTTATGAGTCACGAATGCGTTACTCTTTCACAGGTTTCTTGGAAACCAGGATGGTATCTAAAGATTCAGTGTTTCAATGAATCACGGCTTTTCACAAGCAGGGTGACAGGTCCAAATCACTGTTAAAAATCCATAGGGGAAAATTGAATTTCTCTAATGATCAATGCAGCGAAGGAACAGTCAAAGCAAAGCAATTTATTATGGGTTTTTTTCCCTATCTTGTTAACAACAAGTCGCTCTGGCTAAGGGCGGCTGCCAAATGTCGTAAATGTCCATTTAAATGTAAATGACCATGTTACATATCCAATATGTGCAATATGATAAATATATACATACAACATTGTATCTTTACACTTCTGTAACAATACAAGTAATTATAACAGATTAAGTACAATTCATGTGCTGTCAACAATATAAATATATAAATGCAGATTTCATACTACACATTGTTTTATTACAACCATTAAAAAATCTGACTTGGGGCACATTTTTATATGCCTACAAAATCACGACTCATTCTGAGGCTTTTCTCACACTCTTATCTTGTGCAGTGTATATTTTTTTTACCGATTTACACGATTGGATACTGGAGTGATTCAGGGTAAGCGTCTCAGCCCAGTCTAAGGAGCCTCTCTTGGGACACGGATTGACGACTTTTCAAGATATAAGTTCATGTCCATTAGTTCTCCATAACCACAGTACCTACTCTCCACTGAGCTGTTATAATGCTGACTCATCAAGTGTCAACTGGAGAACCCATTTTTATCATTTTTTATTCCACATTCAATTGATCTAAGGGAGTATAAGTGGTCTTTCTGCAAAATGTAATATCAAAAATGGCACTGCTTTTTTGTCCTGCTCATGCCTGATGTACCATCACTGCTTCCCCTTCCCATTTATCTAGGCTTACCTGTCTAAGCTATTCTCCTCTTGCTGCTGTTCAACTCCTTGTATCATCCTCTTTCCACCGTATCTCTTACATCCAGAGGACAGACTTTCTCATGTCCATTCTCATTCCTCACTCTCAAGGCAAGGGGCTGCAGTGAGCTGACTATTTCTATAGCATGCTTTTGTTTATAGTTAGTAAAAAAATGGCCAGTGTTAAGGGGAATTTGTAGCATCACATTTAGGGGGAGTCCAGGGAGAAATGGAGGTATAGGTGCAGTGTGAATCGCAGTTCCTTTCCTTTCCTGTCAAAATGATGGAAAATTTCATTTCTCCAAAAAAATATGCATACAGCATGTTCCTTTGTTGGATCACTCGAGCAGGAAGCCCCGTAAATGTATCATGTGATCAAATCATTGCTTTCACGCTGGGGACGCAGCTGACCTGGACACACTGCCTGTTTATGTAGGCAAGCGATGGAACCGAATCTATTCCTTTATTAAATTGCACAAGGACCAGTGCTGACAGGCTTCTCCAATCTCCCAGTGCATTCCTTCGATTCTAACCCTTTAGTGGTGCAATTAAATCGCCAGTTCCATACCTATTAAAGCTTACCTTACACCCCCCCACACACCAACATATATATGTAAATTATACATGGAGGTATCATCTACTTCGAGCCACATTAAAACACTTACTGTTAAAGTTTAAATCATGTAACAGAAATCGGTCACTTATAGCCAAGAAACCCTAAATGTTAATTATCTCGGAAAATTCCACTATAATTTTAATAGAGGCTTGGTGTCCTTTTATAGTCTTCCACGGAAAACTGTGACCGTTCCAGTATTTAGCACTATGGAATTTATGAATCCTGATTTCCAGCGTTTATGATTCCGCGGCTCCAGCTGCTGACTGCGTTTGCTCTGAAATGACTGCAGTGCCGTGGATCACCGCGTCACGTCAGAATCATGGGCACCTTCTGGGCTTTTGACTCACCTAAATCGGTGTCTCATTTCCGGTGTAGCTGGTTCTTTATGCTGGCCTACTCACTTTCTCTTATACAATAAGCTATAAGTATGTTTACCAAACAAGAGGCACAGAGCGCCATCCCACACACATGAATGACATGCCTCTGCATTATTATTCCATAGAAGAGAGTTAGTTTGCAGTCACACAGCCACAGAGTAACTCAGTTCCACTAACGGGAAATGCTGACATTTTTGTAACATGTTGTTCTCAACTAATATAGAACGTAGACATGATCAAACTGTGATATGTACACATATCATTTCAAATGATAAATCTGAGATATGGTGCATCAGTCAAGATACCACCTGTGAAATTGATAAGTCTTAATAAAACTGACACAGACAATGTTCTGCAATGGTTTTATCACATTTTTACATTTTGACCAACTCCATTCCCTACATATAGTGAAATGGTTTAGCCTAGCTAGAACTTTCACATTAGTCAGTATTACATCTGGCACAAAGACAGTCTTTCATACTATATAAAGTATTTGAGACTCTTCATTTTAAAACAAAAAAATTAGCCAGGCTTGTAACATTTTTTTAGAAAGCCACAGGAACTTTAAATGACCAGTATTACTCTTGTCACCATTAAAGAATGATTTATAAACAAGTATGACAGATTCTTTTGTGAATATGGCAGTTCATTGCAACGTTTTAGCTGCTTCTTTTTGAAGTATTATCATGCCGTTATTTGCACTTCATTACCTGAAAAGTCCCTTTAGTGCTGCTAATGATGCTCTTGGTGTTTGCAGTGCTTCGCAAACAGCTTTAGGAAAGCGTTTTACAGCCCATTACGACATAATGAGCGGAACGCTATTGGCTAATTATGTGGATTAGATTTAATACAACCAAATGTAGGTATTGCCACCAAAGACAGTTTTGCCAAATGGCCAGGGAACAAGCGGGGACTATAGCAGATGATTCTGCAGGACTTCTTGGGGGCGTGCTTGGTATGCTGAAGGAGATTCACGTCTTTTGCATTCCTAGAAGTATGCCGAGGCTACGAGATGCCACCATGGTACGGGACGGGTGCAGAATCGACTGACCCAGCTGAACTACCGGGTGGTCTTCACCCAGACCGTTTCTGTAGCCTTCAAGTCTAACAATAGACCATTGCTCCACTGTTACCCTGCAGCTGAGATGATTCACATGTCCCTTCAATTTTTAAGCAAGGATTTTTATCCGTATCTTTTATTCACTCCACTTAAATCAACCCCTTGTTAAAAAGGGAGTTTTTTTTTTTTAGATTAAATCACAATGGATACCAGCCCATTAATCAGAACATGAAAAATGTAAATTACAGAATAACTATAGAATAAAGTACATGGTAAATAGTCACATTCTTCTATGAACAATGCAATAACACTTTACTTAATTAAAGCTGTAATCTATGATGCATTATAGATACCTTCATAATGCATTATAATAGTGGGTATATGAATTAATACAGTATTACGGAATCTTCTATTGACTACCATAAGGTATTGCAGTTTTTATTATCATACTTAATAAGTTCCAATGAAACTCTCTTCATTAATGCACTTTAGATACCTTCATAATGTATTACAATGATCGGTATAAGAATTAAGGATGCTTTGTACAGCATTACGAAGGTATCAATAGTGCATTATAGATGAGAACTTCATAAAGCATTAATAATGCATAATAAACATGGCTATAATGTGTTATATCTTTTTAGAAATATTCATAGCCATTATTATAATGCTTTATGAATGCATTATAATGTTTTATGAATGTGTTCATAGATTCTTATAGACATACCATTCATAGAATCTGTTACCCACAATTCTTCAATCAAACAGCTCTCAGATTCACATGATGATAACATTGTTGATGCATTTATTTGTAATTGAAAAAATAGATACCCATTAATTTAAGGGTTTAATGTTACCGTAAATGCCAAAGTATGAATATTCATTCATTTTAATTGGCTTGTCATGCTGTCATTGCATTTCACAGCTCTTAGTATAATCAGAAGATTAAGATAAGGAAATCATTTGCTCTTAATTGTATCCATTATTGAGAATCTGTATATTACTGGTTATTCTCATTATTAAATCCTAATTTTTACTGTTTTGCACAACAAATCAAAGTGGTGTTACCTTTTCTGGATGTATGCAACATTCACAACATGTTGGTGGTTAGTGTTCATGTAGAACACGATCATGTAGAGCAGTGCTTCCCAATCTGGTCCACGGGGACCCTCAGACAGTCCAGGTTTTTGCTCCCTCCACACTCCCTGCCAGACTGCCCACATTTTTCCTTCCTTCCAGCTCCTTACCCAGGGTGCCATTATGGTACTGGAGTGGACTGTCTGGCAGGGAGCTGGGAGGGAGCAGAAACATGGAATGTCTAGGGGTCCCCAAGGACCGGGTTGGGAAACACTGGTGTAAAAAGATGGGCAAGGTGGACAGCCATCCAAGGAGAAGTCTTCATTAGTCATCTGCATTACTGCAGTCGCTTTCCTTCCCGTCGACACTGCAAGCCCATGGTATGTGAAATGTGAAATATTAAAATCTACAATCTCTCAGTGGAGTTCACCGCTGGCCATGACACCCATGTCCCGTTCCTCACCCTGATTTCCATTTCACATGCTTCTGCACATCAAAACCCCCTGACCGACTTCTTTGTATTCCTGTCTGACAATACTTCTGGGCTTGCTTCTGTTAATTTTTTAACAATAACTGGGACCCCTGTTGCAATACTCCTGTGTCAGAACTTGAGAAAAACCAATTATACCATGAAACCAGTACATTTTTAATTGTCTCCCCCGTGCAGTCTCTGCCTAAATTCTGGGGGGAATCCTGTCATCTTTTTCATTTAGAGTATGTATAATAATATACCCTGTAACTTACAACTTCCCATTTTTTTCATGATGCCTAATATAGAACTTACACACGCACACACACGGTATAAAATGTTTCTAAAAACAGTGGTTTTGCATTATGGAATGTGATTAAACTATATATTGGTGCTACCTCTTTAATGGAGGGTTACAAGTTGGAGCTTGGATAAAGCGACTTGCATTGCCAATGAGAGCACCGATAGAATGGAATTAAATTAAGCAGTACAATTAAGTAAGTATAGGGTTTAGTCTATTCAAACACGCCCATGTCCTGGCTTCCTTGTCATTTTGTTCATTCGGCAAGCTTTTATTAAGCTTTATAAAAGTCTATCCCAGGGGATCCATGATAGCCTCTAGGTAGCAGGCCCACATCTTTACTAATTTTCTCCCACTGCATGAATGCTATTCAGTACCCTCAAAGATATGCACATATGCTCCAACAAAGCTGAGATATTGTAAGTATTCAAAATGGCTAGCTCCCCCTTTGTGCGAATAGAATTCTTATCAGTATTAACATGAAATCATAATTAGGCATTTTTTGTATGTGGCAATAATATTTTTTTTGTGAAATAATTGTTACCGTACCTCTAATGAAGTAAGAAGTGTAGACGATTATTTGTGGTTATCCCACTGTGCAGGATAAAAGACTTGGGGGTAAGTGTCTTGGGCAAAGCAAAGGGGGTTTGTAAGGTAAAGCCAAACAAACAGGGACTGGAAAGAAGCTGGATTGTGAGGGATCCAAATGGGGCCAGACACAGGCAGACAGAAGTGACGTTAATAAGAGGACTGGGCAACACAAGACTGGGAAGCACTTTTAAACAAGGCTGCTGAGGGGGCAAACGAGAGGCAGCTGAAGTGATTAACATAAAGGCAGGAACTAGAGGTAAGATGAAGGAGTGCTGGGAGTAGCTTGTTAGGGTCACGCTAGGGAGGAGACAGGAGGGTCAAGGGTAAATTTTTAAATTATAACATGAAAATGGTCTATAGGTTGCTCATAGTACCTCTTATGATCTCAGTGTTCTGTAATAATTCACTGCTATGCTCCTATTGGCAGGAAGTAAGTATTATAAGCTCATCTGCAAACCCACTGACATCTTTGTCAGTATGCAAAAAATATTTAAAACTGAGACATGCTTTTCTTTAAATAAAGAAGCACAATTAAAATTATCCAACACTGCCAATTACAGCATCCTAAACCAAAGTGAGTTAATGTATCATCAAAAAAGTCAATGCTAGATCTGACCTAAGTCAGCATCATAATGATCATGGGAGGAAATTCAAGAAAGCTCCCCCAGGGAAAGAAATACGAAAGACCACCCCCCACATTAGTGGTAGGTGCCCCTAGCTGTGGTCTCAGTTTGGTGGTCTCTGGCAAACTCCTGGCCTATAAAGAAACGAAATATTGTGTAAAGATTCAAAAAACAAAAATGGTTCAGAAAACCTAGACATCACTGCATTTTACCATCTAACTGTCATCAAAAAGGACGGTTACAAATTCAAAATAATATTAAGCATAAATATTTAACACAAGTTAAAAATAATCTGATGTTCCAGCAACATAATGTCTGAAAGAACAATCCTAGAATGCACTTATCAAAATGTAATTAAATTGGATATTAAATAAAAAGGAATTTTATAATTAATGTATCAGCCGCTGCTGTTGATTTTGACACTTACTCGTGCACCTTCATTGATTTTTCATGCACCCCCCCCTGTTTTCTGGAATGAATCCCACTCGTTCAATGTAAACTCAAGGGGAGATCCAGAATGTCATTTCCCACCTAATCCATATACCAGCAAGTGCATTACACTGCACCTGCATGCCAGGGGAATGGTATAACTCAACAAGATTGTCATACTCTGCTCCTGTCCCGGGGTGGAACTATACTCCTGGTCTTAGAATCAACACAGAAGCATTTTAATTCATACAGAATTGCAGACTGCATTATAATAACATGTTCTGGGCAAAGAGATAACAGTTACTAGACAACCAGCCAAAAATAAACATTTAATCTGCAGTTGGTGTAGAAGTAAGCATTTAAAACAAGGCTTTTCAGGTCTGGTCTTAGTATGTATGCTGGGATTCCTGCCAACCAACTTCATTTTTAAATGAAACTTTATTTAACAGACACAGGTTGTACATATTGACACTTACAAGATAAAGATCTTCAAACATGCAATATGTCTGTGCAAATAAAGCATTAAAATTAATTTCCTTGACTTGCTTTTGAAACAGTAATATCAACAGCAAGAGTGTTAATTATGGGGAATTAATCATTCAGTTATCTAATTGTTTAGGAGCTATGAACTCTAAAGTAATATATGCATATTCAATCAATTATAAATTTAGTTAAGCGGCAAAATTTTCTAAATGGGAAGCTTACTTATTATGGTTCCAAATAGCTACTTTATATGGAATTTATTATAAATTTGAGATAAGTCATTCTAATCATGATTAAAATGATATTCACAAAACATTAAATGGCAGCAAGTCGCTTAAAATGTGTTTTGATAGGGAACAAGATTTCACCAAATCAACAGTAAAAGGCTAACTTACATCCATCCATCCATCTATCATCTGTCTATTCGACAGCTTATTCAGTATATAGGGCTGTAGTTTTCTTGTATTGGCTGGATTTTACAAGTTTCAATATCTATGTACCTTTTTCATGTTGCAAATATATTCCTGCTCTTCTACAGGTTATAAATGTCTCAGCACTTGAGTTAACCATTCAATGAATGACTCAAACTTTACCTCATGTACATCAACCACTGAGTTTAACCAATGAGCTCCATTGTATTCTGCCAAGCCCTGCAACCACAGACCAATATATATATATATATACACACACACACACACACAGAATCTGAACTATACCCTGAAAATACCCCTTTTCATATTTCATGCCCTCAGAAATACATAAGGTCAAAAAACAAAAATTAATAACTTCAGGTAAAGTTTCATAAAATTATATCATTATTATGATTCTATTTTGACTAGAATCGTTTTATAGTTTCAGTTTTTATTGTAAGTGCCATTTGTATAAGCTCTTTGCAAAATGTTAAATGCAGGGGAATTTGCTAGGGGAGGACTAACATTTTTGAAATTCAGCATAAACTGCAGTGAATGCCATGTTCGACCCAAAGCCAGAGATTCGTTTTGTTCACTAGTATTTAACGTTAAGAAACCCTCACAGTCCATCTTGGTGATATTCCTTCACCGTCTTTCTAGCTAATGATTTTATTTTTAACATGTAGGGTTAATAGTAGTTAATCCCAAGAGTTCTAGTTTAGTACAAAATCAGACTTTTAAGTCTATAAACAGTCCATGGGTTAACATCCAACTTACGGATAACTTGTACTTATAAATGGACTGATGTAAAGCCTATTAATCAATGCACATGCTACTTTGTGAGGTTTGTGAAAATATTATGCAGCTCGAGGTACAGTATGGTATTGTATGTAGTTACTTTTATTATTACTGTAGCTTTGTACAAATTCTTACAACCGAATGTAATTTCTCATTGCTTTCATTCATTGACAAATTATTTAGTTTTGCTTCTTATAGGGTTAGGTGTATTCACATTGAATTAGCCCAAAAAAACCTGTTGTAAGTGTTATGGTTCCAAAATGAAAATTAAATCGAGCAACAATTGATCAATTTTAATTCTCAAAATACTCCCATGGTATATTATCATTTCGACAACATGACTAAACATTTTGACTGGTATGTCTCTGGTTGATAATACAGAGAGTTCACATTTTGGTGCCATTGACAAAATGGCTGACAAGAAAAGTGCATTTTGAAATATGAATGAAAGGTTTTGAATGAATTACTTCATTGGGTCTCCAAATTATTGTGCTGCAGTGTACAAACTGTATTGAGAAATGCACCGTTTAGCGAAATTGTACAAAGCAAATGAGAAAACTGTTAAGATGAGACTTAAAGACAGACTTAGGGAATGGATCTCGTTTGTAACCTGGGCACTGCCTGCATATAATATTCTTATTTTCTGGTAAATGCCGATCAGTCAATCATATTCAAGTGTACTCAGTCTGCCATTTTCTTCTGCAAGATAAATGATATACAGCCTACTTTTTATTCATTTCTCTATAAAAATTGTAAATTGAAAACCCACTTAAGTATCTTAAATGGAAAAGCAATATATACATATATAGCACATTTCCAGCTCAACAAAAAAAACCTCAAACATACTTCCTGAATACCAGATCAACAAAAAAGGGGTTATGGAAGTAATAAACTGGAATGTAAAGTTAAATATAAAGGCCCAGTAGAAACAGTACAATAAAATGTTGGAAGATTTTCATCCCAACGAAGGAAACCGCTTCCTCACCTACCTGCCTAGACATCAGCTGGACCTTCCGAATTTATTCTGGACTCACAGTTTTACTTGTTATTTTGGGGTTCCTTGCCAGCCCCAGGAAGTTGGGCTTCCCTTTTGAGTCTGGTTCCTCCCAAGGTTTCTTCCTACTGGGGAGTTTTTCCTTGCCACTGTCACCTCTGGCTTACTCACTGGGGGCTTTGGGTGGGGACAATGTTAAGCACTTTGAGATAATGTGATATTGTGAAAACGATTCTTTTATGTGAACAAAATGATCTTGGTCACCGGAGCAATTCGTTAATTCTGTTCATGGGGCGTGTCATCGTTCAGTTATTTCAGTTCCTGTAATAAATGGTCCATTGTACAGTTTGTTCACAGGTGAACTCGGTAATGCAGTTAGCAAGTGAGAATCCCCTCTCTTTTGCTACTCATTGCTGTATCATTTGCAAAGATGTCTGAAATAATCACTATAATTTAAATAACTTTTGAAGTTTATCTCTATTGCTTTGGCACATTTCCTGAAACACACTTAACATTCTCAAGACTATAAGTGCATTTCTCAAAGCAGTTCAAGCATACAGCACAACACTATGGTTTAGCTGCAAAAGCCTGTAACTCACCCAAAACAATTAGTTCATGTCTCAAAGCAAATAATTCCACCAATGAATTAGTCAGTGCCACCAAAATGAAAAGTACAATATGCATCATTTTAAGCATGAGAGTCAAAATGCTAAGATATATTGTCAGTATGTGTGTGTAAGTATGTCAGTGTAAGTCTGTCAGTGTTAGTATGTCAGTGTAAGTCTGTCAGTGTAAGTCTGTCAGTGTAAGTATGTCAGTGTAAGTATGTCAGTGTAAGTCTGTCAGTGTTAGTATGTCAGTGTAAGTCTGTCAGTGTAAGTCTGTCAGTGTTAGTATGTCAGTGTAAGTATGTCAGTGTAAGCCTGCTCCTGAGCTCCATAATGCTGAATGATAGTCATTTCCCTCTTTCTCATTGTCACCGACTGAACGTTTTTCTTTTGCAAACTGATACTCATTCATGTCAAAAGACACCATTTTCAACATTACAAGGCTCCAGATTACAGTATGTAAGGTTCACTGGCAAGAGGAAGCACTAACAGATATGTGTAACTTCTTCAGATCTCAAGACAAAATACAACAGCAAACAAAAAGTCACACAACACTATAACACAAAAACAGCAAAATGGCAATACAAGAAAAACAAAAGGGTATCAAAGTCATGTACTATGGCAATCAAAAACACAACAATGCCATGATACTGCAATTTATGGAATGTATTTTAAAATCATTTTGAAAGTTTGGTTAACTGTTTGGTGTAAAATTATTACAGTGGGAAACTACATAATGTATTTTGACCAACAAGACTGAAGCCAAATGATGATGGTTTGCTTCAAGTATAAAGTGCATTATAAATAAAATTTATTATTAAACGTTAATTGTCATTTCAGAAATACGGCAAGGCAATCAAGAAAAACTGTAAATATAGTGTAAGCTATCCCCTTCCTGAAGGGAAAATATCTAGGACTTCATGTTAGGGGTGAAAAATGTCTTAACAATTTTAGTTAAAATAATTAATTCACTGAAAATAATTTTGATTTCCATCTGCACTTATATATAAATACATCCAACGTACATCTCACCAACACTGCATTTTCCAGATTCACTCCATGCACGGTAGGTCGACACCCATGTGGTGCCTTCAGCCATCTACATGCCAGGTGCCCCTCCATCATATAATAACCTTAATAAGTACTATAATAATAACTAACATTATTATATCATTTAAAAATATACGGCGCAAATGACTGCAAATAATAATAATAATGCACATGTAGCAACCCCACAGAACAGGTTCTTTTGAAGTCATAACACACTATTATTTCTTTGATCACATTAACTTCAAATATACTCATTTTTATACCCCAGTGGGAGAATAAATTTTTTTTAGTAGAATTTTATTTCTATACTGAATGGCCTATGCAGACTATAAAATCTAGCTTTTTTATGGTACTGCAACATGACTGTATATGCGATTAATTTCCAAGGTTTGCCTTGAAAATAATTATTTGACAGCCCTGTTAACAGTCTTTGCTCATGATGGATTTATTTGATTAAAATAATGTTACATATATCGCTGCACAGCTGCCATTACACACTTTAAAATGATCAAGCATATAAACAAAATCAAACCCTGCGGCATATTCTTTGTGGACCTAATGTGGCCATTGAGGCATGCTTAGGTAGTAGGATTAATTAGATCATTATTATGACATTACAGTCAATGTACAAAGTACAGTCAATACAATCTTTTCTTCAAAGCATTTATGACCACTGGTGATGTCTATGATGTACTGATGAAAAGGAAATACAGGTATGCTAGCAAGAAAGCAGTTTGCTGTTACCTTGGGCGAGCTGAGCAGCGTCATTGACACCTTTCCCTTCCTGCCACACCATGTAGCTGTTTTGTGCCAGGGCAGAAGTCATGAGTGCTTCTACGGGCACCGACTTAGCCGAGCAATTTCACATTTTCTCAGGCGGCGCGACAGAAAGTCAGCATCCCCTCTGAAGTTGGTGCCCCCCATCATGTACGTGTTCTGTGCCGGTACGTAGCTCATCGTCTGAGACAAAGTGAACATGGCCGGCAAGTCGACGCTCCTGCGAAGCTGACGCTCCTGCGAAGCTGACACTCCTGCGAAGCTAACCCCCTCTATCGCATTCCTGTTCTGTGCCGGTACGAAGCTCATCGTCTTAGACAAAGTGAACATGGCCGGCAAGTCAATGCTCCTACGAAGCTGACGCTCCCGCGAAGCTGACGCCCCATATCATATCCCTATTCTCTGCCAGTACTGCGTAGCGGGCAAGAACTTCTAGGGGTGCCCGCCAACTCATTTTGTCTCGGACAGTGAATGCCACGTGCACATGAAATCGGCTGGCTAAATCAGCACCCCACAGAAGTTGGTCACCTATGTCACCTATAGGATTGACTGGCCCTGATTCCATACAATTTTCTTTGGAATCTGTTGTACTGAGAAATTGGTACATAATATGTTATGATATAAAATATACGAAATAGACAAAATCATAGCCACGCCTACCCATAGAAAGGTTTATTTGTATTATTCTCTGCATTTTAGAATAATTAAAACCATTAAACAATATTAATGGAGTTATACACTGACTAAAAAAGAATTAAACATTTTTGTGATGCAGGAGGTGGGGCAACTCTGTAAGTTGGGACTCAGGAGGTTGCCAGTTCAAATCCCGTGGTCGGCAGCTTGATCCCACCTTTGGACCCTTGAGCAAGGCCCTTAACCCCAGTTGCTCCATGAACTGGCTGATCCTACTTTCTCCTCTACGCCTGTTTCATAAGGTGGCCTCCTGGGATGCCTTTCCAGCTGTCCTGAAGGAGGTCCCACATATATGCTGAGCTCTCATTGGCCAGTTTTCCTTCACTCTCTGGTCAAACTCCCACAAAACTATGTGTTTAGGTCAGATGGCCAGGTCATGTGATGTGACACTTGTAGATGGCTAAGCAGGTCCAAAGTTTCAACTGGTACTGTATAACATTTGGCTGAAATCATACAATTGAAAAATCCACTGCTTGTAGTGTTTTAGCATATTCTTTGATTGCAAAATGCCATATCAGTGGAAATCGATCCGTAAGTAAAAGCTCAAGGCCCGTTATTGTGAGAGAATGTAAACCGCAGGCATGTGCAGTCAGGGATGTCTTAGGGTACCTAACCACCTGCCCATTTTTGCCCCAACATGCCCCCCCCCTCAAGGATCTAAGCACCTC
>JAODUD010000002.1:22284080-22299345 GCA_026784285.1 Stomatorhinus walkeri
TATATACATATACATGTGAAAAGGTGATGTTTCAGAAGGCTGGCATTTACTTAAGGTTGCCAAGTGACCTTCACTGCCCCTGTATTTAATTACATAAGAGCCCAAGAATGTGAGAATGGAATGGAATGCAATGTAAACCTTCTCTACAGGTAATGAAGCCTTCATCCGGAAATCAGTTATCTGGAATTATTTGACAGGGCGATACAGACGTCATTGTCTTTAAAGAAGGGAATGCAATTACAGGCCAGTTTTACATGACCACAAGAAAGACAATGCGGTGTGAAATGCTGTCAGGCAAAATCTGCATTCAGCTCTCATGGTTTCTTTGTTTCTTTATAAAATCTAACATTCTAGTTTACTAAAAGCCAATGCTGCGCTGTCTGACCTCTGTAAGCAATGTATCACTTTAATGTTACTTTGTTAATATCCTTAAACGGCACATCACAAGAGATGGGCTTGGATCAACCACAGACTGGCCTTTGGGAAGTTTGAGAATTTCCCCCATGGGCTAGTCTTGTGAGGGCGGTCTTTCTTCCCTAACCCTGAAATTATACACCCTGTACACCAGGGGTGCCCAACTGCTCGGTCGATCTCGGCCTGTTTCCAGGTCGATAGCAGGAGACAATTAATGGATAATGCTTTATTTAACTGGTTGATCACGATTGGCGAAATATACCAATATACCAATCAGAGGCAAATTCCTAGACTGCTTTTTGTCCCAGACCTCTAAGTGTGATCTTCAAATTAAATGAATAAACTTTATTGCACACAAACAGTGCACTTCCCCCAGATCCTTCAGCTAGCATCCAAACAGATAGAATAAGAAAAGGGGCAGGCATCTCTTTACAAGCCACTGCTCTGCCAACAGTTTGTAGACACAGGAAATTTTAAGTCCTTCTGGTGAACACATAGACCAAGTGCAACATGACAAAAAGACGGAGAACGAAGTACAGAACAGAAGCAGAGATGATTATGATAATTACCATGTACTCTCTATGATACAGAGGCATAATGCTGAGTCTAGGGGTTTCAACTGTTTGCGAATATAGAGCAAATTGTTCTTTCTTGTGGTATTGAGGCAGAAAACAGTTGTTTATTCTTATGAGAAAATAAGCATTTCAAGCAGAACAAACTCCTTAGCTTTCATTAATTAACTTGTATGTTAAAGTATCATGGTGTCAGTTACTAATATTATTATTTATTTATGTTTCTTATGGTTAATGTCATAGGGCCAAAGAGTGACTGTCAAAGTGGCTACAGTAAACAGGAATGCTTGTCTGGTTCACAGGTTCACCTCGTAATGAGGAAACTGTACTTTATAAACCTAAGCAATGAATTCAGAGCTGTTTATATTCAGTGTACATTTATCATGCTGCATGTATCGAAAAATTAATTTTCTCCAAAATGAAAGAAAAGAAAAAAAACTGATTTGGTTCATTTACCTCAGCTAGGGAAAGAATCCAAAGATATAAAACCTTCACATACCCGAAACTGAAATTTTGGTGCTGATAATCAAAATAATGACAAGAAATCTTGCACCAGGGAAGATCTTCAGAGGAATAGCAATCCATCAGTGTCATCAATGAATCAATACAAAAGTAAGTTGACTGTTACCATTCTTGTCACTACCTGTCTAAGAGAAATAGCCAATAAAAGGGAAAATTTTACATTATTTGAAGTTTAGAAAAACATTGGAAAGAACATAGCCACTGGAAAGCATTACTTGCCAAAAATATAAACATACTTTTTTGTTACACATCTATAATCACTGGTACTTTATTTTTTGCATATTAATTGGTATTAATCTGTTTAAAACTGACCACCAGGCAGATATATAATGTAAGAGACAGCTGAAGCCAATATGCTTCCATTTCAGAAAGACGTGCCAGTAAGACCCTGTAAACACACCTTGAAAGGCTGTTCTGTCCAAGCCAGATAGTTTTAGCTTTATCACAGAGACCTAGCAGGCATAGGGCTGCTAAAAAAATAGTTTAATGAAGATTTGACATCTCTTCATCTCATGTCATTGCAAGCATATTTTCAGAAGGGCTTCTCTCTTTAAAACCGCTTTCCAGCGTGACACAGTTTTAAAGTGGTTCGTAATAAGTTTAAGTTATTTGGCTATTTAGAACATGAACGGGAAAGGCTTGCACGCTCAGAGCCGCACACAGGAGGAGCCTTGACAATTGATTCCCTGTCTTCCCACAGCCCACTCCAGCTCCTGCCACTGCCTCCCCCTGGCACACCCGGAGCTTATCTCTCAAATTCCAGAAAGATTAGCGCTCCGCTATAGCATTGTTGCTCTTCCTCGTCTTACACACTAGAGCAAAGTCATTGCCGGTTTTACTATGAAGCTTCCGATGAAGTAGCACAAACTTTCACAGGTTAATAAATCAAGGTGAATTAGGAAGGTCTTACAGCAACCTGAGATATCACAAGCAATACTAGAACTGGAAATGCCACAACCCCCTCCCTCCGTTAGTAATTCTTGTAGTACATACTAGAATACTTTGGCCAGTCTTATACATCTATAAGAACAGAATGTGACAGACAAGACAGACATGCTCGCAAGTCTACTTTAAATTCAATGGAGAAGCAAAAATTGTAGTTTTCGATGGAAAATTTGTCACAACATGGTTTTCTTTCGCAACACTCTGCATCCTTTTTGGCGTGTACCCCAGCCTGGGGTAGACTTCAGGCACCTAACAGTCATCACCGGGATAAGAGGTTGCAATATGGAGGGATGTATTGCATTTATAAAATAGTTCTAAAACTGCCATCTGTTTAGTGTCTTAAACTGCTCATTGTTTATACTGAATTTACTGTACCTACATAACTGTGTAGTAGTGATACAGTATGAGGACCTGCTGGTATGAAACACAGAGTTCAGTGATAGTCCTGGGTAGACCCTGTGTTTTCTAAGTGTGATCTGGTTTTTTTTTTATGTGTATGATCGTCCAGCACCCTGCCTGGAAGACATACCCCACTGTTTACACTGCATGCTTTCCCCAAAATGTATCCCACACAAACCAGATGACATGTGGTCAAAACCTTTCCTGTAATGGGAGGACTTTTTAACATGTAAACTAAAGGCACTAACAGAGGTGACTTCATCTTCTGCATGCTAGTGAATGGTGTTGCCTTCTACAGATTTCAGCAACTACTAATTTAGTATTTACATTCATTCCGATCATCAACGATGATACATTTTAAATGGGTGTTTTACCTGAATTGATCATATATGACATCAGTGAAAACTGAGGGATAGAATTATGGACAGTATACAGTATAAATGCCAAACAGATACAACGAACATTCCTCGACAATCACCAGATAGATAAACTTCTGGGTTGTCTATATAATGCTATTTCTGATTACTAATATACAATTATTGGTCCCTGTCTGTAAAGAAAGCCTTTGGGATTTATTTTTAAAATACTATTTCAGGAACAGAGTTTGCGGGAATCACACCATGACATGTTACATGGTGAGAAATGGAAACATGAAAGTCATTCATGATAAACCTTATTCATTTTTAAGTAGGCCTATGTCTACTATGTTGTTCAGTAAACATATAACTGTCTATAGGAAGAAACACACCACATTAAAACATACTTATGCCGCTATTATACCTAATGCCTAACAAAATGTCAGAACCTGCATCTAAAAGACTATTTATCAACTTACCAGTGAAAAATTGACAAAGCCATATAAAGAAAACAGAAAATATACGCTGATCAATAACTGCAACGGGAAACATTTCACTTTAGATCCATGAGCAAAGAAGCGGGTTGAGGAAGACTTTGCGAGGAATATTATTACCTCAGATTAGCGAAAGCGTAAATATTGCACGTTTAAACAGGAATTATTCCTTGACTGAATCGGATTAAAAGCAGCAGGGGCCGGCGACACAGAAGGAAAGAATGAGAATAAAGAGAAAAATAAAGAATGCAAAGTCAAGCTGCGGAAAATCGTTTACAAAACATTATATTAACATGTTTATCTGAAATACGGACGTGCTACGGTAAAATTTGCTACTGGGCAATGGATAGTGCATAGCGGCAGACCCCCTCCCCCATAATAAAAAAATACTGGAAAACACCGAGAGAACTTTATGTTCCCGTAATCAATTGAATTCTGTTATACACAATTAAATTTGCAAGTATATGCTGGTGTTTAGTTACAAGTCTTTCAGGGACAAATCTCAAACACATTATTTAAACGCCTTAACGCAGCCTATATAACCCTATTGATAGTGAAAAGAAGAATTCTTTTTAATGTTTGAGCTGAAGTGACACAATTGCTTATTCACAAAGTCACCATGACAACTTCAAGGCTGACATTTTTTCCCTCGCCCCGTCTCCATCCATTCAGTTCTTTCTGTTACCCTAATTCTTTGCCACTTCTAATGACAATGTACCCGCTTGGATCCCGGGATAGCGTCGACCTCCAGAAATTTTGAGGGGAAAACGATTACAATTAAACAATGCAATTCTTTTGTCGCAAATTTAAATATATTTACTTTATAATGTCAAAAGAGTCTGTTTGCTTCTCTGTCGTTATTGCAGCAAATGAACTACATAATGCTCTAAGGTCCTTGGGTCGCTGTCAAACATACAGCATAGACTGTGATGTGCAATTTTCTTTTACAACAAGTGTTGGGCTTTTCAACGTGCAGACTGTGATTGCACGAAAATTTCTAGCGACACTGGTTCACCATAAGCATAAAGCATAATAAAACCGGAAAGACATTCTAATATATATATATTTTAGCGATGCAGTCTCCCTGAGCAACACGCGCGACGGAGAGAAAAAACGTCTGTTGGTCGTACATTTTAGGATGTATGCATTTACCCAATCGGAGGGACGGAGATAAAATATGAATACGAATTTCGTATTAAAACTAAAATGTAGCCATCATTTTAGCTTGTGATTGCATTAATTTGCAATTTTATGCAAAGATCCGGACCACCCATCAAATAAAAAAATACGCAGCTTGTGTTGGCAAGCAGTTGACTCAGAAAACTTAAGAATAGTAACCTTGAAGCAGTACAAGAATAATCTATTTAACGTACGTCTTGCACAGGTCAAGGGCAAAACAGGTACCACGGATTTGCCCATCCGACGCGTTTTAACGCCCTCATATTTACGGTACAATTCACTGTCGCGGACATCATAAAGGCACCGGAGCTTCGCGCAAGATACGACTATATGTCTAATAACTGCATTACTCACGTCGAGCCTCTGGTGGCAAACGTTTGAAACAAGCAAATCTAACGACAAGTGTCAAGTAAGAATTTAAAAGCAAAAACGGGAATATTTGTTTTGTAAACAAGGGAAATACCGGTATACATGCATCATTCATAGCGCAACGACACGATTTAACTCTCAAAGGCGAAATAATATACGTTGAATCAGTCATATTTTAACTCCAGTCCTTTCTCCATTCTTTCAGCTGCCATGCATCAAGCTAAATCGCTGCCTTTAAACACATTTCTATGACCTATAAATGAAGCACTAATGAGATTTGGAGTCAAATCACGCTTTATCACAAGCTGCTGGGGAAAACAAGACTAAAACAGATAACAGATACGCGATGCCATTTTATAATATTTCCATGCGTCTATGTGGTAACTCATACGGTATCCTTGAGTACTTGTTCCTATAGATACCATACGCCTTAGAGATTGGACTCACCTGCCTTGGCGAACTATCAGATCCCCCATTCCTGATGTTCTGATAAAAAACGCGCTGTTTTACTAATTCAGTAGATTCAACATTCAAGAGAATTCCGGCAACTATTTTAAGCTGCCAAATTGTTTTATTTTCGCTTAGAAATATATACTTTTTACTTTCACTTGATCCACATTTTTGTTTTAATCTCCGGGTACTGTCCTCCGTTAGGATGCTCTTATCTTGCCCGTTCGTGAGGTCTGGAAACGAGTACGCGCAGCGTGGACACGGCTGCAAGGTCGGGAGCTACAATGAAGACGCGCGTTCCTAAGCAACCGAGCCTTCTCGCAGTCTTAACACGCAGGCTTCAGAGAAGACAAACGCCTAACAATTTTAAAAGAAAATTCATGTTAATGTTAGCTAAGTGTTACAATTACAACAAATGAATGAAGATGCGCGTACAAGTAATCAGTGTCATTTCATATTTGCGTAATTTGCTGTGAAACCAATGATTGTAAATCCATTCAGCCGAAAAATGTGGGCGTGACACCAAAGCTCTAATTATAAAATCAATGGATATTACTGTGATACTGTTGCTTATTTGATGTTTGTCACATTATTTAATCGTAAAGACCTTATTTTATTTAGTTATATAGAAACAAAGTGAATGTATCATTGTATAGCGCCGTTCCCAGCATGATTGCGTCAGAGCGCTTAACAGATGCAACAGTACAGGATATGAAACAATTATAGTTAGTAACAGCTTCACTGCATTCATCAACAAAATGACATACACTGTTTCAGTTATTTAAAATTAAAGCCAGCGATTGCCTCTTCCATTTCCCCCTATCACTTCGCATTTAAAACTCCACCAGTCAAAACTGGATCTCAAAGTATCGCTAACTAAAATATTGTTTTAGTATTCATTAATAACTAAAAACAAATGACCAATAATATTGATCTCAGTATTACAATATTTAAAGCGTCATAAGTTCGAACAGGTTAGATTTTTTAATATGTATTTTAACACGGAATTAATTTAGTTTTGTGGAGAGAATTTTCATTTCATGTTTTCTCATTGAGATTTTTTTTTTGAAGTTTAAAACCATTTCATGTTTCACCAGTATTTCAGAAGCACGATTCACAGGCTCCATTTGCATCAGCCCCTTTCATTCCTGTAAATTTGAATCTTTATAGCAAACTGCTGTGAAACAAACCGTATACATATATATTTTTATATTCCTTTGTTTTCCCAGGTTCTAAACTTATACATTCAGGGTTCACGGGATTTCAATTTCACATTCAATTTGATTCTGATTTAAGTTTACTCTTTCTGCTTGTCACTGAAGGAGTGTTTCTGCACCTACTTTGCAGAAATTTGTAAAGAAGCTCAGTCAACATGCAGTGTGCCTCTGAAAACCTCAGATTACTTTAAAAATCCATCACTTGCCATTAAACTGTTGTCTAGTGTGTTTGGAATACTTTTTTTACTTATGACTGAATGCAGGTAGCTATATAGATATGATCACATTGTGTTTTTAAGTCAACTATCGTATGACAAGATGATTTGTTTGATGTAGTTAAGTTTTGTTGGTGTTCATGTTATGTGGAGATTTGTAATAGTGTCAGATTAAAGTATACTTACAACTATTATCCTTAAGTATTGTTCAGATTGACATTATTACTCTGAAACTAATTACACATTTTCCAGATACTTCCAGATAATTTGGCTGACATGCCTGAGTCATCATATAATCACCGAATATTTGTGTCTCTATTGAGTTTTCTTTGAGTAAATTATGCATGTACCATTTGGAATGGACATGGAACACAAGCAATGTATTCTTCTGTAAGTTTATAACTTTGCCATCCATGAAACATGAAATACTTTATGTTACTAGTCAAAGTCTGGATGCAACATGACATAGAAACGTTTTTTGTACTATTCTCTACATTTTAGTATAATTAAGAAGACTCCAAGACTATAAAATAACATACAGGGAATTATGCACTGAACAAAAAAGTATTTAAAAAAAATAATTGTGGAGGGGGTGGTTTGAGACTCAGGAGGTTGCCAGTTCAAATCCCGTGGTCGGCAGCTTGATCCCACCTTTGGACCCTTGAGCAAGGCCCATTAACCCCTGTTGCTCCAGGGACTGGCTGACCCTACTGTCACCTCTATGCTAATTTCATGAGGTGGCCTCCTGGGGTGTTTTCCAGCTGTCCTGAAGGAGGTCCCACATATATACTGAGCTCTCATTGGCCACTTTTCATTCATTCTTTGGTCAGACTCCTCCAAAACCACCTCTACTGTGTTTAGGTCAGGTGGCCAAGGCGTGATCTGACACTATCCATCTCCTTTTTATGCAGCTTGGCATGTTGAAAGGTTTGACTTGTTACCATATATGTAAAATACACTGAGACGTGGTATTACTCAATATCACATAACTAATTTGCTGTTACCTGTATGTATTGCAAATGTTGTATTTTCTATAATGGAGCAAACCTTTTCCTACATTTTCCAATGTATTGCACAATTAGAAAAAAAATTACATCTATGAAATGTTTTCACATGACACTTGTCACTGTATACCATTGGCAGTATATCTGTTTCATGTAAGGGTAAGACATTTTATGACACAGACTTGAAATGTCTATTATAATTCATGTGCAGCTATATTGGATGAATTTACAGCAAAGTCAACCAATATTGCAGGACCTGAAGGTAATTAACATCCTGTATATCTGCACAGGGACATAACATTAATATTTATATAAATTGTAGCCATTTTGACATTAAACACTTTTAATAATAATACAATCGTTACGTTGACAGGAAATCCACTAACATGTATCAGAACAACAATTAGGATGATTTAAATGCATTTAGTCCTAAATCTAATTTGTTACTTTGTGCCAGTTTTTAGTCTTCTTCATTCAAAGATCGGTGTTCAAACATACGCTTCATCAAATGTTTATATTTACATACAACAATAATCACATACAAAATGATAAATGACTTCAACTTCAGATTAAGAAGTTATTGTTCGCTATATTCACAGTCCACAGGTATAACAATTTTGAGCTACAATTTTATAGCAATATCAAATTAATCTCGGGGTAATTTGTGGCTGCATCACAAAACAGCATAAAAGTGTACATAGCAAATTATGCACATTGCAAACCTACACAAAACACTGTTTTTTGTCATTAGAAGATATATTCTGATCTTGATTTTTACCATAGCCTGAACGCGCAGTCTTGTCGATACATATAAGTCTAAAAGGCTGCTGTGTCAAAGTTAAGTTGATTGACAGCAGTGGTTTCAATATTGATGAGAAACGGAATTGACTTTTCAGTGCAGTCAGAGATAATGGAATGGTTTAGACAACACGCCTGTGACGGTAAAAGGCACTTCTAAGCGTGCTCTATCACTCCATTTATGCTTAAGTGATACTTGACTCGTACTGTACAATAGCGGCGAAAAAAGCTCCTGTGCTATGTTTGAATTTACATATTTATTGTCAGGAAGTCTGCAGAGGATATCGCGGAATGCTAATCGTGTGGTCGGCTCCCCGCGATGGGCAGACATCACGGTGCCACCGCCGCCGATGCCTTTCCATTGGCTGGATGAAGGGGCGTCAGACTGGCCGGCGGTGCGGATCCGGACCGAGCTGAGACGCTCTCATACTGGGGGGACGGTGTGCGCTTTCTCAGGATAAAACACTAATTAAATCTTTTAATGGGAATGCCCCAGTGCCCCTGCATATCGCCCGCGCCTGCCGGTTACTGTAAACTGCTTATGCCCGGGGGATTTAAGACTGACACTTAACTGTGCAGCAGCTAAGTGGGATTTTTTTTATGTGTCACGTTTATTCCAGTGAGTGGCGGTCTGGTTATACTTAACGGCGCTTGAGTCTAAATTTATCCCCACCAAATTGTTGACATCTTCGACTAGAAATCTAAGGCGTGTTTTGCTAATCTTGTACAGTAACAGCCGGACGTATAATTATGTTATAACTCTGTCAAAGCATGGTGCCCAAGCCTAGTTGTGTTTTGCGCATGGTCCTCCTCACTAATTTTAGTTGACTTTATGGTCCCAGTGGGACTGCATTCTGTTAAACTGCCCACTTGTGGAGTGGAGGAGGGTACAAGGTGAGCAGGAAGTTTATGTTCAGTCTTGCTCTTGCTGCGAAGCTCTTCTAGTTATCATTCCGGTAGTGCTTCGTCTTTCGGAATTCACTTAATCCAACCAATTCGGGCCCATCTCCTGGTTTCATAATGCCGATGTTTGAAATAGGGATTCCTGAAACAAGCAGGATTTTAAGCTTTGGATAATCAGAAGTAGGGGGCACCTGAGCAAGTCGTCGTTACAGACGCAGATATCATATCCAATGTGTTTTTTTCGCCACTTACAAATGTTTTCGCTTCCGTTGGAGACGTACATCGACCCAGCGCCATATAAAAAGATCCTGCTTTACGTGCCACGTATAAAAAATAAGGAGAAGGCTGTATCCCCTACGCTTTCCCCCAATTTTCTCTGAATGTGCTTAATGAAGGCTGGGGATTTGACATCGCTGAGCCCCTTCGCAGGGAGAGCTAATTAGCAGGTTTGCTCCTGTCGGGGCGACGCCAGCTGGGTTCCCTGACTGCACCCGCCGGTGTCAGCGAGCATGGCTTCACAGGTGGGGTGGGGGCAGTGAGGGTGAGCGGGGGCTGCGGGGAGCCAGACACACCTCCCTCAAGTTCATGTCTTTTGCCTTCATCAAGTTAAAAAAGAGAACAAATGTTGTTCTCTGTGTACTGAGAAAACGTATTTTGCATAGTCATCCGACCAAATCTGAGCCTACTTGTAACACAAAATATATTAATATTTTATCGACCTTCATTGAAGTATTGTCTAAAGTGACATGCAAAGCTGTTGTTATCTCACCCAGAAGTGATGTGTCTCGATATACGTCATTTGCAGAAAACTGAACAGAATATTCATGCTGCATTTAGGGGTTTTGGTACTTAATTGGTACAGTCACGTGAGATTAAGGTTAAGTGCCGTCTCAAGCTACAGGGATACTGAAAGCCCGCTAATGACTGCTGAAGTTGGTGGGGTGCAGCCATAGAGATGGTTAACGGAGAGCAGCCACACAGTTTGGGGGGGGGGGGGGTCTCGTCAGGGGGTGAATGCAGTATACTTCTCACTACACCTGCCTGTGGAGCTTCTGGGGAAGATCTTAGCCTTCCATCAGTGCTGTATCTGTAAATGGGATGCACAAGATCCAGTCATCACTATGCCTACCTCAAGACTCTTGAAGCATTCAAGTCTGAATCATTCTCCAAAGTCTCATCTCCACATTTATCAGTGTTGTCTATGTTGTGTGAGGGCAGTTGGGCAGTTAGGGATGTGTTGTGTTAATTCCCTTATGAGTTTGGGAAATGTGCTGTTCTGTTAGTGTCAAATGGGATGAGACTCTACACTGCAAATCTGAGTTTTTACGGTAAGATACCCACAAACTGTAGACTAGCCAGCCCATCAGCTTCTAATTATATCATTAATTGAGACCTTGACACTATTATTTGTATAAAGCTTTTTGACTTTGTTTTGTTTCATATTTTCAAATCAGTTTTTAGGTGTTTATGTCGCTACTAAATTATTCATCCAGTTGAACTGAAAAACAATTAACAGACTGGCAATATAGACTAAAATGGTGTAGCAGCACAACCCAAGGGTAAACAAACAGACCAATGAGGGCCAGTAAACACAGGGAGGTCCCGGGTTAGTGACCCGCCTATGAAGTATAATGCGAATTAGAAATTAGAACATGTAACATTACATACACCTTGTCAAGAACATTGTGGTTCAGATAAATTGGTTTTCTGTTATTAACTGCAGCTGTATGCTTAGTAAATGAGAAACTTGGTATTCTTCCATAATGGGAATATGATTTAGTAAGGTAGTGTGGTAATTGGATTTTTTTCAGTCAAGGGTGAATGGCATTATAACATTATCCCATCAAAAACAGAGTAACATTTATTTTGTCAATGTATCAATGTAAAATTTAGCTTTTCAGGCATCTGAAGAGATGGAAATAAGATTATTATGTGTTTAATACACAGTAATGTGACCATTTTGAGGTTCAGCATGTGTACCTCTGAGGTCATTTAGCATCAGAGCTGCACTTCTGTACATATGTGTAAATATGTGCCCCAATGAAGCACATCAAATGGCTTCCAGAACCACACTAAGGATTCACTGCCTCAGGCCAGACCAGCTTACTCTGCGGTACCGTTGCTAGTTTAATGGACGTTTACTGGCACTTGAAAAATGTCGGGAAACTCTTTTAATGAGTCACGTGTAACGCCATGCTTCCTTCCGATTTTTTTTTTCAGGAGATGTGAGGCGAAATTTCATCTCCCGAGACATTTCCTCCAGCTGAGGGGTGTCCCGTTTGGACGATGTCTGCTGAATTCTCGAGTGGGATGTACGGACTACCTCAACGATGGTGACAGACGCACCGCAGCCCACGTCCTCCCAGATTTATAGCTTTAGTTATGTTCCCATGGGCCGCTGCCATTGTTTAGTCATCGTCCGGCAGGATCGCTTCTGTCTCCGTCTCCTGACCACCCTGTCTCATACATCTCATACAGCTGTCGCTCACGCCAACCTCGTTTCAGGCCAAGTTTCTTCAAACTCTTCTGACGGCACACAGAACGACTGGCAGGTGAAAAAAAAAGGTTACCGGGAGTCTTTTGCATAGAAGAGATCTGGCAGGATAGCTGTGCGTGATTTAATTTTCAGCATAAATGCTGTTCGAAGTGTGTGGGAGTATGCAGAGCAGTATCAAGAGATTTCTGAATTGGGAAGAAAATGCATGTGTTTTACACTGATTTTATAATTTTTTTTACCTTCTAGTAGATGTATGAAGGGATATCGAGGCTGAAGCTGACCATGGAAGGTGAAATAGGAGACGATCAGCCAAAGCAAGTGCAGCATCATTCACAGAACACATCCACGGAAATAATAAAATGGGAAGATTTAGCAAAAACTAAACAAAATTAACAAATTTAATATCACACAATGCCACATGCCCCATACCCATTTTTTCAATACAGTGCACAATATAAGCCACATCTGTTCACTGACTGATCTGTCCTTTGTTGACACAATAAAAGAAAAACGAGGATATAAAGTGTAATTCTTCCCATAGCTTAAAGTAGCCTTAACATTTATAGTGAGCCGTTCGGCGAGCACACTGTATACAGCTCCAGTTCCAAAGGAAAGCCGGCTTTTCTTGAAACACATTTAGCCTGAAGCAGACAATAATTGAAGGTAGACTTCTGGTGTAGCCTACAATGCTTCCTTCGGCAGGAATTGTATCATGAATGACAGGAAGCAGAGGACACGTTAGTTCTTTCATGAGCAAGGTGTCAATCAGCTTTTTGCAAAAAAACACATTTATGAATGTTGAATTAATGCACAAATAATATGTGTGAATTAGTACTGAAGATTTGTAATAAGGCACCATGACTAAAAAAAACGTTTGGTAACACTTGAGCACAAATAATGTAGTAATATACCCTAACCTTAATAATTACCCAGAAATTAAGTATTAGTTATACATACTGATCCCCATGTACATTCATCATTAATCAATCAAAACGGTTCATGTATTTTAGTTAGCGTTTACACGTGATTTGCACTTGAGTAGTAATTGAGTGACTAAGTTACTTGTGCCTCCTCAAGTAAAAGGTTACCAATGTACAGATACTTGAGTAAAAAAACATAGGTCATTTTTTGATTTCAATCAAAAAAAAAATCAACTGGTGAATCATGAACAACCAAAAAATTATGAGCAAAAACTAAAAATGACATTAACTTATTATCCTTTTATCCTTTATTGAAGAAGTTGGCCATATCCTTAGCATAGATTTTCTGTTATTTAGGGAATTGCAAATGCTTAGGTATTTTGTAAATTAATGTGAGAAACGTGTGATGGAATAGCATGTGCACTTCAGTCTTTAATTGCTCTGGTTAGCTGATGAAGCAGGAAGAAGCCCGTAATTCACAGCACTGGCCAGCTTGGAACAGTCGTGTCTGCGTTGTTCGACTTCTCACCTGCAGTGGTGCGATATGAGGCAAAACAGCAGCTTTTACAGGCCGAGTCTGTTTATGGAGCAGAGGATTACCATGGGCGATCGGGAGAGCACAATGGCAGGTATGTGACACAGTAATCCGCAGGTAATAGAGGGGGTGGCTGCAGAGGTTCACGTTGCAGCTCCAAGATGTGGGCTGAGGGCCAGAACCAAAAACCATGAATAATACTGTAATTAAGATTCACACATGGAAACTGGCAGCAAAAAGGAATCAGAGGAAAAACACATTTATTTCTGTTGTCTCCATGATACAATGTAACCAAGATAAAAAGAGGTAACATTGGTACATCCTGGATGTTCAGAATACAGAGGCGATACATCAGAGTCAGAGTGTTTACTGCTAATCCTTTGTCTCTGAAATTGTTGTTTATTGCAAAATTGGGGATTTAAAAGTGTCGGTGTCTTTTAGACGTGGCCTGAGATTAGGGGCTCTACGAACCCTTGTCGCACGGGAGATTAACTCAAAAGGATCTTATAGGTTTCTATATTTAAAAAATCAAAATTAAAATCAAAACAGACGACGACAGCATCAGAAGTCCAGAAGGAATTTCAGGTAACAATCGTTTGTCGTGGCTGATAATCTTTGTTTTCTTGGTCCTCTGCCTTCTCATTAGTCTGTTTCCAGCACAAAATTAATATATTTTCTGACTGACAGGCTGCTTAGCTTGAGATGTACGTGCTTCTACTGTTCACAGATATCATACCTATCAGGGGTCTTTTATATCGTCTAAGAACGGTATAAATTTTTATAACTCTCTTTCATAGAACCATTGAAAAATGCCCAAAGGTGAAAATGTCGGTAAGAAAAATTCACCCATCAATTCAACCATTCTCTTGCATTCCATTCTGTTTTTCAGTTTCAGTACATTATAAAATTAATTACGAGACATTCAACACTTAATTATTAAATAGGGTTTGTGATAATGATTTTGCCCAACTGTGGGCTAACCTAAGTGTTCTAAGCATGTTTAAGGTACACTAGCTTAGGCTATGATGTTTGTTAGGTTAGGTGTACTGTATTAAAGTGAATTTTGCCAGAAGGTAACCCATTCGTAACCCAGGAAGCATCTTTACTCGACTATACTTGGTGACATACTGGTCTGCATCATGGCTACAGCCTTTCAGGGTGGTGGGGGCTCCCAGCTTTACCTGTGTGTGGGCGGACTATACTGCTTGTGATTGTGCAGGTTTTTCTCCTGGGTACTGCAGGTCAGAATCACTGGGGTTAGCGGAATTTGTGTCTCTACATTTCCCATGGCATAAGATTACGTATGTGAGAGGGTATGTGCGCCCTGTGACGTGAGAGGGTATGTGCGCCCTGTGACGTGAGAGGGTATGTGCGCCCTGTGACGTGAGAGGGTATGTGCGCCCTGTGACGTGAGAGGGTATGTGTGCCCTGTGACGTGAGAGGGTATGTGTGCCCTGTGACGTGAGAGGGTATGTG
>JAODUD010000002.1:22303381-22318393 GCA_026784285.1 Stomatorhinus walkeri
CCGCCCGCTGCTAAATAATGCACTGCAATCACATGAATAATTTTTTCCTTTAATGGCTCTCGCATCCTCTGAAAGGATTCTCAGCTCCATATTAAAAAATTCACCATGTGAAATGATGCATCGGCGTATGACAAAGTGACTGGGAGGCAGAAAGGGAAGAGAGGCGCATTGAGCGGGCGCCGGCCGAAGGTGGCGCTGGTGAGCCTTCCAATGCTCAGTGCTGGAGATTCACACTGAACACGAAAGGAGGGCAAAAAACCCACTAGATACCCATCCCAGAGACTGAGAGACTGCACTCAGGAAAAGAGTAGATGGATTTCAACACAATTTGCATTGACTCCCAGAAATCCCTCCGCGTGACATGCTATCACTAAGCGCTGATGGAACAGCGATATGGGAAACTTTTCTGACTGTTCCTGGGAAGCCTAAATATGTTGAAATCAGATAATGTAATCAGGCTTTCTTTCTGGACCATTTCACGACGTGAACTGATTGAAATGCCATTATTAGGATGTCATGGCGGAGAACATTAAAGCTTGTGAAGGTTCACAGGTCAATGCAGAGAATTCTGTACAGTACTTAAGATGATTTTAACACAATCACGACGTCTAGCTTTCTTACAAAATGGAAAAATGCATACATTTCCCATCCTTAAATGGATTTTTTTTTTGTGCTCCGTCCTTTTAAAATAGACAAACTTTAATTATATTGATTTAATAGACCAAAATAAAGTAGGCTAATAGACTACAATGTCCATGTTGGCTGTTCATATGATAGTCGCCTCATCTTAATGCTATACTCTAGCTAAAGGTGCTTAAAATTAACATCACGCACCATCTGAAAATGTATTTTACATTTACTTTTTGTCAGAGAAGACTTACAAACAAAAAAAAAACATACATCTTACCCGACATGTAGCGGAAACAAGAATCTGATGGCAGCGATGGGGAGTATGTTATACTCACAGTAACGGGGCTCCAGGATCAGGCGTGGCAAACCAGCACAACACAGGCATTCGCCATCAAAGTAAAAATGATGCATGAAACATTAATGAGCGCATGAACACAGAGCTGCACGAGAGTGCAGGCAGGCTGCTGAAGGCGTAACGGAGCTATTTCACAAAAGGAGAAGCGCCAGCAAGGGAGGAAATCCTGGGAAAGATCAGGCTCGCCTGCAAGGCCTTTCGGAGCGGAAATGAAAATATAAATGAGTGGAAGGCACAAAGTACACATGCATGCGTCCATACTGAGAAAATCGACAGGGATCTACATACTGTAGTAAGCATGTTTTTAATTATATGTATTCACACTGTAAAATGTATTTTCCATGGAAGTAAAGATTTACTTTTTTTATTAAATGGTTCATTTCATAGACACCCACCCCCAACACGTTCCGGTCTACTGTACAGCCAGGTGGTCGCACCGTGACGAGTCATGCATCTGCCGTTATTGCATATCCTTCTGTATTTCCTTTCTCTGCCATTATGCAATCTCCATCTCGTCATCTGCTTGCCAGAATGTAATACATTTATCGTAAGGCCGGGTATAAACAGGTGCTCGAATAACCCATTATATGGTAGCCAGGTGAAAAAAAAATTATACCGCAGCGCTCTTTACTTTTTCATCGCGTGCGGATGGTAAAACCCTAACCTAAATTGCGCACGTTAGCCCACAGCTACCGCAACATGTAGCTGAAGTCCCGCCTACATAAAAACCTATTTTAAAATCAGATTGCCCCCTGGTTTACCTTCACAAGCCAGACAGCAGCATGAAGTTAGTGCTGGCTAGAATTGGAGTTGCTAGGCAACTGAAGACACTCACTCTACAAAGCCTTCTCCCTGTATAAGTCCTGAAATTGTTCTTTGATATCAGGAAAGATATTAAATTATGTTTAATAAAACAGAAAAAAACAGATTAGTATCAAACATTTTTAACAGCTGAAGGCTCAATAATAAATATGTTCTAGTGCGAAGGGTCCTCGTGTACCATTAAGCAAGTGACATTAAATATGCTGTATTTTGAAATAGTTAACTTATTATGGGTATGCAACTAGTGTTCCAATAAAGGGATGACAAGCAATTAATTAAGCAAATTAAGGCAAAATGTATTATTATATGTATCCTTTATGTATTAGGAGTCTAAACATATTCAGTTGTGTTGTATTGCTGTTCTTTTATTTTTTCTTTCGCGCGCTCTAACAGAGAGGTTCAGCAGTCCGAAGTGTCTGGACACGCGGGGCGCAACGCTGATTACTTTTAGTTAATGAATGATGGGAGTGGTGAAAATTGATTGTTAATTACAGATTTACATCGCCTCTGCGGTCGAGGTTTGGAGGAGGGCTTCCGGTGGGCGTTCGGAGGAGCAGGCGTCGACGCTAAAGTTGGTGACCTGCCCGAGCAGATGGCTTCCAGGTGCTGCAGCCCCAGGCTGCCCTGGGGAAAGGGGCTTTGCTCCGAATCTCACGTGGGAACAAGATGATGCTGCTGCACTAAGAAGTGCGTCGCCGGCCGGAAATACCTTCATTTTGGCTTCCTTGTTGCCAGCTAAACTGTTCACTGAATAAATGAAGAGGTGCAAATGTGCATTATATAATATTGATTTTTAAAAGCAGTTTGATTTTAAAGGTGTACAGCAGCTTGTGTTGGTTGTTACTTAATTAGCCAGACTGAATACATTTTCTATGGCGTAGGTTTGAAATAGGAAAGGGAAAACCTTAGTAAACAGTGCCCTCTGTTGGTGGCTTATTTAAAAATGTTAAGCTAGACAGGTCCACGTTTCAGACCAGGCGGAAATTTCCATTGTAGAACCCTGTACAGAAACAATATAAATGAAAAGTTTATCAGTGTGGTGCGTGCGGTCAAATATTGTACATATTCATATACAGGTTTCCCTTAAATCATATTGCCCAAACACACATTTGTACAGGACATATATTTTATACATCATTGAGTATTATTCTGGATCATATGAAGATCAAGACATTTAAGCAGTGTCCTCACACAGTAGCATGTATCAACACAGCATGAAAGTATCCATTATGTGAGCAGTATAGAAATGTACTGAATATTGTGAGGTGTTAAGTGCTCAGGCAAATGCATTGATAATCAGTGTTGAACATTATTTTTTGCCTAAATAACTCCATGTACATGCACTTTTTACAATAAATTAGATCCATCTATTTTCTGTAACTGCTTGTCCTGTTCAATGTTCCAGAGCTTATGGGCACAAGGCAGGGAATAACCCAGGATGGGGCACAAACCCGTCACAGGGCACACTCACACCTATGAGCAATTTGGTAACTCCAATTAACCTCAGCATGTTTTTGGAGTGGGGGAGGGGGGGGAACCAGAGTACCCAGCAGAAACCCACAACACAGAACATGCAAAGTCCACACGCTAAACCCTGGTGGATACTCCGGTCCCAGAGATGTGAGGTAACAGTGTTAACCACTGCTACACTCTGCCACCCAAGAAATTACATAAATTGCATCATTGTTTTTTATCTGATATCCTAAGGGTGGGTTTCGATACTATAACATTTTAGTCGCTTCTGTTTACATTCATACCCATACTGAATCATGAGTTTGTAATTAACTGCAATAAATGTTATGCAGTTGATAAATGAATAAGTAAATAGCAGGTATAAACAACATTTTTTTTAAATATGAAGCATAAAGTATTTTTATGCTTTTTTGTGATAGAGCTCAATAATCTGTAAGAATGATTTAAGGCAGCGTAAAAATTCTAACAGAAATTAATTTGAACTGAAAGTGTCACCTGGAGATGGTTTTTCTTTTCAAAATGAGTATCAGGGTATTAATATTTCCTACATTTTAGTATATATAGTCAATGATTGCTCATTTGTAGTTAACAACAAATGACCAAATTGCATAAAAATAAAATAGCAAATAATTACTAAAATGAAAATAAAATAGCAAATTATTGTTTTATTCGACTTCAAAAGTGATCAAGATAGACAGCACACATCATTAGGAAGAGTGTATTCAATGAATGTCCCTCCTCCTTACAAACATTTATCCTTGTTGGAGGGGGGTGGGGTGGGGTGGGGTGGAGACCATCCTAGGCAGCAGCAATAGGGCAGAAGGCAGGGGTAAACACCAGATGGGGTGCAATTCAATCACAGGGCACCTACACACACTCTACAAGCTATTTTAGAGATGCCCATCCAGCTCGCTGCACATCTTTCGATTGCAGAGGAAATCACAGCCCCCATAAGATATTAAATATGAGCAGAGCATGCAAACTCCACACACAAAGGGCAAAGGTGAGATCGGAACCTCCAATCTTGCAGGTGTGAAACAACGGCGCTACCCGCTGAGCCAGCATCACATTCAATTAATATTTCATATGTAATTAATTAAAAGCTTAGCTGAACCAACATACATGGTGTGCTGTGCAGATGAGGCCTGGGATGCACTGATTTAATAAAAAAGACCTTCAGCTATTACAGTCTGTGATACTCATAACCCAATAAAGCCTTGATTCTTCTAGAAACAGGTGATTTCATTTCTAAAAATGAGCTCGAAGACCCGGTTGGCTGCAATATAATGAGAAGAAGCTTGTGTTTTTCCCCTGGCAAATTCTTTCTCTTATTTGCCCCTGTCATGTTAGGAAGCTTGTGTGCTGTAATATCGGTAAATCAGGGGAGGGTAATTCCAGGCTTGGCCGACTGGAGGGTAGGCTGTTTTTTACTCCTGCTGAGCTCTCAATTAATTATCTCTGATTAGCTGTTGGCGGAATGAATCTGCATAATTTAAGTCATAGTTCATCATTCTCACTGTACCAAGTTTGTGATGAGGAAGATCCAGAATACCTCTAAGCATAAAAAAATGAAAATGTGAAACTGTTGCATTTGTCCTTCCTAATAAAACCAGTTCCATTCATTTTAATACTTCAGACAGTGAAACAATAGCATTTGCATTTCAATTAATAAAAATTTTAAAATTGGGATCTATGACTAATAAATTAGATTACCAATTATGTAATACAATATTCACATTTTATTACATAGAAATACAAGATATATGTGAAATTTTTATTTTTAAATGCCTTTGCTATTCTCTTAAAAATTAAATCTTGAAAATGAACAGCATCCGTTTAATTAGTTTAATTTCATTTGGGGGGGGGGTTAATTAATTTTAAGTGGAATGAAAAAGAAAATCAGTCCACATTCTGACCTGCAAGGCATAAATCCGGCCAACTATGCTCTAAATGAAATATTAATGCATCTTTATTAATAAAAATGTATAAATTAATGTCACATATACAGTATATGTATGTTATAAGGAGAAAGACATAAATCATTTACTAACTATATGGATGATATGTTATACTATTTATGGTGTCTGTGATTTCGGCATATGAATTAACAGCTGTAAAATCTTTCTGCTTGAAAGAATAGTAATTCACTGTAATATCTATAACTGGCGTGAGTCTATGGTTTCAGGGCAGCATGGTAAGAAGCTCTGTTGTCCTGCACCACCAGAATTAGGAGGCCCCTGCTCTGCATGTGGAGTTTCTGTGTTCGGTCGGTGCTCAGGGTTTCCACCGGCTACCCTGACAGGCAGCTCACCCGGCTTCTCTGTTTCCCCAGGTGTCTGTCCAAGATGAGCTATGGGAAAACAGAAGGTAAGATTCCTTATTGTTTTATTTATTATACATAAGTGGCTTCAGGGTTACAAATGCATTACTTTGACTGGTATATAGTATCTGAGAGCTGACCTGTGGTAGATCAGCCATTTAAAAATCCATCACAGTGGATTGAAATGAAACAATCAGTATATGCTTAAAGTGCAGAATGTCAGCTTTAACTTAAGGTCATGGACAGCTACAATATATTGGGTGAATTGTACAGGAATAACATCTATTTTAACCCAACCCCCCATCAAAAACAGCCAAATAATGATTATTAAAATGTGTCACTGTATGAATACTTAAGGACTGCACTGTAATGCACTCATTGTCATTAAATATCATAGAATACTAATACAAACTAAATTCTGCATCTAATTGCAGAATTCTGCTTTTACAACACCGAAATGCAACAGTAAAAACTATATTTATCAAAAAATAATCTGCCTGTGGTAAAATGGTCTAATTGAACCGCTTGAAATGGTTATTCTTACTAATTTAGTCTAACATTTACTTCTAAGCCTGAGATGCGTCATTGCTTTATGAATAAGGAGAAACGTGATAGGCCCACATTTTCTGTCTCAGGCGTGAGCCAATGAAAATCCAGCATGGATTTCCGCTTAGTTAATACGCAAAAACAGATTGGATAAGTTACCGGAAGTGTTTTTACGTTAGGCAGTTGTGTTTTCAAAACTAAAGCGCGTCCACTCTGTTGATTTTTATAGGCAGTTTGAAACTTTTTAGCGAAGTAGTTGTTGCATTTTATATATAGGTAACAAATGAATCAAAACGCCAAATAAAAGAGTTTTTAATTTATTCTGCCGTATTGATTGCAGTTTATAGTTTCAGCCATTTTAATTAAAACGGAACGAACCTTAGCTATTATTCCTTTAGCTTATAAGCGAATAATCAACTGTACTATGGAAGAAAAGTTAACTGCACCAGCGGATTTCCTGACATCGGGTGTTGCAAGTAAACAAATGCGCCGTTATCAGTATTATGCCGGATCGGTTTAATGCTTCATATATAATCTGTTTCCTAATTTCTGGCTAGTACCCTTGGTATCACTGTGTACCTACTTAGATTTCGTGAACAGGGTAGCGTTGACGTTTGTTGCCAAGGTGCTTCGCGAGCCTCCGGGAATCGGTCACGTGTGCTGCAGTGTACTTTACTGCTCCAGACGGTGCACTTGTAAAAATCACCAGGACTAAGAAATACAGGGGCAGCTACTGTTTTTTAAGGAGAGGTGGTGTTTTAAATGTAACCTGAATTAGAAGAATACACATACAAAGCTTGTATTATTCCGTAATTAAAGAAAAATATTTGCCAATGTTGTTTTGCATTACTTACAGAGAGGAAATGTTTTATATAAAATGTTTAATTTACTTGAACCATCAACCATCTTCCGAATAATAAACGTAATATTGTATCCAAAATATGTAATCTTAGTTTTTATTATTAATTATAAATTACTGCAAAGTATCTAGTTTATAAAAGATTGCCAAAGACAGCTCGCAGAGTTTTCGGATATTGTGCATTTTTGTGTCTATAATTTAGCCATTGAAAACTGGACATTCCTAGTACACTGTGTTTGGGTGTAATCCAAACGTCATGTGATCTTGGTCCCTTTATCTGCCGACAGGGCCGGCCCAGCGGGACCTGCTGACTCCCTTACATTTCACCCTTTACCCCAAATCTGCCCCTTCTGTGGCGACAGCAGAGCAGAAACAACCAAACCCTGGCGAAAAAACCTCTGTGGGCCCCGGCCACAACAATCCTTGGACTGCAATTACTGAAGCAAAGCAAGAGATTTTGGAATTGCGACGAGAAAACCAGAGGATGATGAAGTTGCATGGGAGCTTTTCTGGAGGACAAAATCAACATCTCCCCGAACCAGTTATGACAAGGTCTAGGTACGTATGGAACATCTCCCAGAACAAGTTATGACAAGGTTTAGGTACATATGGAACATCTCCCCGAACCAGTTATGACATGGTCTACGTAGGTGTGGAACAAGGTCACAATTATATATGTCCCCCCCACCCCAATAATCAGATGTGCTCATATTTTCCCCTCAATATACAGTGGTACCTCAGAACTCAAACCTAATCCATTCAGAACTCAGGATCGAATCCTAAAAAGTTTGGGTTCTGATTGAATTTTCCCCATAAGAAATAATGGAAAACCAATCAATTGGTTCCTGGCCCTAATACAGCTAAATATGTTTTTTTAGCATTTAAACGCAAAGTGAAATGGATAAAACAAGAAGAGCATATACTGTACTAAACACATCTAGGCAGATTTATCAAAACAGTAATTTGTAAAGTAAGAAAGTAAATGTATCCAATGTGTAAAGTACCTGCGTGTACAAGTTATGTTAGGTCGGCGTTCATGGTTTGCCTTCTGAGATTCAGATGGAGTACTAGGTCATTATTTTCTGAACTGGTTGGTTCAACTTTTAAGGAATTCGAGTTCTAATGAGTTCGAGAACTGAGGTACCACTGTGTATTATAATTGCGGCCTTGCCTCTCCCCCCAATGTTGAATTCATGGCTATGGCCTTGATATGGAAGATCAGAGCACTTTGCAGAAGAACCTGACTGCTCTGCGGTTGATGGAAGTCACCCCTCTTCCCAGTGGGTGTGGAGTTTACCTGCACTTCCGTTTGCATGTTTTTCCTGCAGGTACTCCAGTTTACTCTCAGTCCAAAGTGTATCCAGATGAATTGAGTTTCTCTAAATTGCCCATAGTGTGTGGCATCCCTTCATGTCTGCTGGAATCCTGGCTAACCATGACCCTCTACTGAATAAAAGACTTTGGGAAAAGGAAGAAATAGATGTAATATGTATTTTATTAAGTGTGTGTATTAAACAAAACAAAAATATTTGAATTGCTTAACAGTTCATACTGTTCAGTGTTGGGATATTTTCTTTTAAAATTAGCTTTATCTGTTATAAATGTAATAGTCATGATAATGTATTGCCATTTTTTGCCAAGTACAGGTACATAGGAATTCATTAATTCTCACTTATACCATCTTTCTCCTATGAGACACACGTAGAGGTGTAAAGCTTTGGGTCAGACTGCTGAGTCTGTACTGGGATAAGTGTTTAGCTGATGGAATAACGCACTTATTGAAGCAGTACTTAAGCCGATTAAACTATTAATACCTTTGGAAAGTTTTGCTACTTCAAATGTAGTAATGTGCACTTGATTTAAATATAATGTAAAATATTACAAACACCCAGTTATCCACCAGATGTTCTGAAGGCTATGAGTTGTTGGGAAATTGATTCAATTAGAAATCGCAATTCTTCCGTATGGTGATTTTTAGATGACCACGATACTTAAAAATAGTCTTTTTTTTTTTTTTTTTAATATCCATTTAAACATAGGTTACTGTAATTATGTTGAACATCTGCTAATGAGTTTAGGTTTCACCTGTGTCAAGAAATGTATTCATTGAATTCATTATGCGTTGTGATATCTGCATAGGGTCCAGGTATACGCAGGTGTTTGGGAAAACATTTAGGTTTGCTGTTTAAAACAAAGGGAGAGAATTCTTCAGCCAGTCAGTCCTCTAGTTAGTAATCTGATTAGGGAGATGCAGCAAAAACCGGCATATCCAACTGGCCTTTAAACATAGACCTGAAATGCTCTTCAGCAAAAACTACTAAAAAAAAAATCACAATACATATCAAAATAATACCTGGGTATTGTGCCATTTCCTATCAATACTGCATGCACATTCACTGCTTTTGTCACTAATAGTTCATCCTGTATTCATGGATGTGTGTCTTAGATCAGGCGCTGAAAGTACGCAGTCGTGCAGCAGCCGCATGGAGGCAGAATGGAGGCTTCAGACAGAGAGACTGAAGGCTGAGGTGGAGAGATTGAAGGGGCAGCTGGATGCCCTAAAGGAGGTATCAAGCAGGCAGAGGGAGGAGATTCGGGATGGAGACAGTACTCTTAACAGGTACAGTTTTACATGATAGATAATTAAAGTACAAACAAACAAATGTGATATATTCTGTTTTGTGTTTAGGCAGAGCAGTGAATTGCAGAAGGCCCATTCAGAATTATGTCGCACTAAGGCTGAACTGGACCAGTCTGTAGCTGAGCTGAATCACACCAGATCGGAACAGGATAGACTGTCTTTAGAGGTAAGGCACACTATATACCTGTAGTTGTATCTTAGGTACTTGTATTTGTTGGTGGTTACGTTTATTTTTACTCTTTGTAATTTTGTTTCTCGATATAGCTGAAAAAGTTGAAGAAGGAAAGACAGGAGGAGCGAGAGAGACTGGAAGAACAGCTGGAGAGGAGCAGGATGGAAGCCCATGCACTGAAGACTAAAATGGAGTTTGAGAGGCAGGAGAAGGACGCAGCTGAGAAGCTGGAGATGCTTAAAATCAAGGAGGAATTTTCAGAGACACAGAAGAAGTGGAAGTCTGAGGTCAGATTTAAAGCATTCTCTGGGGTTCACATGTTGTAACTAGGGTTGCAAAATTCAGGCAATTGTCAGTTTATTCCCATATATTTAGATTCCAACTTGTAATATTTCCAAAATTCCCCAGCTTAACTTCCTAGGGAATGGAAAGTTTCTGGAAAGTTTCCATAAATTTACCGCCCCCTTGCAACCCTAGCTGTAACTGACATATTGAGTAAGTGATTATTACTAGTCATAATTAAATGTTCTTAATGCATCTGTAGGGATAGGGGGTTAGTATAGTTCTCCAATTTTATCTTGTACTGATTATTTTATCGGTTGAGGAAACTTCTTATGAAATGAATGGGGAGATAGGGAGATTAAACAATATGAAAAGGCTTGGGGGTCTCATGAGGTATATGTGCATTCAGTAGGTCTCGTCACTTACTATATGTCCCTTCCTCCCCAGTTTACTAAAAGGCACTGCCCGCTTTTTGTTTCTGATTGTTGTAGGCCTTTATTCTGATGGTACCTTTGCCCGTGATATTTTAGTGTAACAATCTAATAACCTTAAGTGAACCAAATTCAAGTGATATGGCAGATCTAGGTGCTGTAAGGACTCTAGTTCTTTCTTTCTGTGAAAACAAAGAAATTCAAGGATAGCTGGAATCAGTAAGCATTCAGATAAAATAGCTTTCAGCTGCATTTTATTGTGTGGGTTGCTAGGAAATTGACTGGCTCTGAGCACAGAGTAATTTGGGAGAAAATTTCTGTAGATAGCATTTTTATAGTTGTGAAAATGATCTGCAGATCTTGGTGACCTGAGCGTTCAGGCAGTTTTCAGGAGACTGACGGCCTGAAAAGCAGCAATCTATTGCTGTCTAAAAGCTGTTCCATATTGCGTCACTATACTCCCACGCGTAATCCCTTCATGTAATTTAATTGCAGGCATGAGATATAACCCAGGAAACCCAAGTATCTATCTACAGATTTCAGAAACTGCATTTAATTAGAATCTGCTAGGTAATTTAAGGTGATTTAATTACTTTGTTTAAAGAAAAATGAAATAGGGATGGACTGATAATGATACAGATTCCGATAAAAGAGCTCTTTTTACTTTAATATTTTAATATAATAAATAAAAATTAAAATCTTATTTTTAAACTAGTAAACACAAATAAAAAATGTATGGCAAAAATTCTTAAATTAGGCTACTAGAAACATACATAACATTCTGTTCCACATTTTTGTGCATCTTCTTTTAAGTGTTTTTGAGACATTTGCAGTTCAATTTGAATATCTTCCAAGAGAGGATACGCAAATGGTGATTGCTTAAAATGCCCCACAATTTTTCTCCCACTGGCAACAACGTCACCTACACTTCTTTGCTATAGCAGACCGTTGTGTGTGACAAGCTGTACCAAGTGCACAAAACAGCCCAAGCTAGTGACACTGAAATCAGCCATTGCTGCTTTCATATTACTCGCATTGTCTCGCACAAGCTTGTGCATTTTGTTTAGTGAGATTTGCCACTAAACACTCCTTCCACCTCTCAAAACTTTATTACAAAGATTGCAAGTTGCTGTGCTACTAGTCGTTGCTTCAAGTGTAAAAAAAAAAATCGCAGATCCTCAATCTCTTGTCTGCGCGTTTCTTACTACAAAAGGGTATGCAGACGTCACAACAGGCAAAGGAACAGCATTAGCGTTCTGCTTGAATGGCGCAAAAAAATGATCTAATAGGGAAAAACCGTTGTGCCATAGATCGTACAAATCGATTTAACAAGAAATACGAGCTGTTTACAAACTGCCAAAAACTAAATAAATATCAGACATGGATCCGTCACATATAGCCGATACCCGATCCGTCTAATAGGTATGGATTGGTGCCAATACAGATCCAAAAATAGAATCTGTGAATCTCTAAAATTAAATCTGAGCTTGTCAAAGCCAAGTTGTCCTACTGTGTATTTATCATTATCTGGAATGGTGTTGGTACCTTCACCTACAGTGTCTTCTGCACAATACTTTCAGAGTTTTCTGTTGTTTACTCAGATAAAAGGACTTGCCAGCATGTTTTGTTTAAATCAGAATGCTTATCTTCACCCATAAAATACCACCCTGTGTTCTTGTCGCAGGGCCATCTATATACCATTCGTGAAGAATGAGAAGGACAGGGGGGAAAGAAATGTAATGTTGTATAATTGTTCCTGATGAATTCTGGGGAAGCACGAAAAGGGTTTCATTACCTAGGCTGTCTGATACAATGGCATCAGGACAAACTTATGTTTGCAAATTTGACATTATTTTTGTTGGCTGGTAACAATTTACTTTGCTTCTGTACTCCACGATATGTTAGGTTCCTCCAAAATAGTGTCCTAAATCTGTGAAGTTGGTAACTGATTTTCTATTCTCCTCTAACACTGAATGGGACAGACATTATATCATGGATATTTTTTATGTGTGTTTAAATTAATCTGATTCTGCTTCCGATTTTGATGCATAATTGAACCTGTGACCAAACACAATATCCATCTGGCACACAAAAGGAAACTGAGGGTATGTCTCTATGGCCATAATCATTTACTGCTTAGCTCATGCACTGTATCTGGGAAAATGAAATTCAAACCTAAGACTGTATTCTTGAGGAGGCTGCAGTGAGCAACAAAATGGTAGCAATGCATCAACAGTGACACAAACTTTAATAGAACAAAGGAGCGCGACCCTTGGAGAACATATGGAAGCATCCATAACGGCCAGCCGAGTGCTGACTCCTGCTAGTGATTGGGTTTCTCTGCGGCTTACCGAAGCCAGAAACATCTGCTATGAGGTTTTGGCCAGAAAAATGTCATAGTTTTCTTAGTTAGGCTTTACTAATACCTAGATGAATGTTGACGTGTTCTTAGAATTGACCATTTCAGGACAACGGATGATAACACAATGAGAACAGTGTGATAAAATATCTCCCCCAGCACGCTGTAGAGTCAGGAGTTTCTTCTGGATGTTTTTGTAAATAAAACATTTTCAGAATAACATCTCTCCTTTGCTATTGAGTCAGGGGAGCTCCACCATTAATCTTTTCTGCAAGGTAAGGTAAAATGCCTCGTATATCCTTAAAAACTAGGAGCTTTAAGAAAAATCCTAGCACCCTCTCACTAATGTCCAAACAAGGATTTCTGCATGGAACTATTAGTACAGGGTCGCAGTTTAACTGGGAAGAGGTTAAATAATACACAATATAACTATATGTTTGGTCTATTTGGTGCTAATTGGAGTTATTTAGATATTTAGTAATATCTTGTGGTTGTGCATTTCTCTGCTGCTGTTCTTTTACAGCTGCTGGAATTGTCTACGATGCACCAGACTGAGGTGTCGGACCTAAAAGAAGCCTGTGGTGACCTGCGGGACAAACTTAATAGCTCTAGGCTAGAGGTTGTCCGGCTGGAGACTAGCTTGCAGCAGGCGTGTGAGGAGCAGGAGAGACTGAGAGAGGAGTTGAGGTATATATTTGTATACATCACCAGACACAGCTGTAGTAGGCCTGGCTAGTTAAGAAAGCCTCAATCTACTCAGATTACTGAATATTCCGAGTTCCTGTGTACTGCTGCATAGCAAATGATGCCCTCAAGCAGTGAAGATAATGACATGAAGGTAGGTGTGCTGTTGAAGTTCTCATTACCAACTGTCTAATAAGGTAGCTGCTTGCTGCACCGTTGAATCTTCTTACACCTTAATAGTCCTCAAATAAATTGCACTTGCATGGAAAATTGTTTGTGCTTTAGTGTAACACGTTGGCATCTGATGTCCATGCAGCAAATTGGGGAATGCCTTTGATGTTCAGTCAGCCACTCTGCAGAGTCTGAGAAATTACATCGGGCAGGTTACTCCAGAAAGATGTGAGGAAAACCTGGCTGCTGTTGTTGAGGTATGCCGGCATCTGTAAATCTTGAATTCTGGTAAATTTAACTCTTATTGTCCATGCCTATCTGTATCAGAACAGCAAATTGTTTTTTATTTGCAGAAACTAGAAAAGCAGAAGGAGTCTTTGAAGGTAACAGTGGACCTCCTAACTGTAAGATTGAACTCTCTAAAAGAAATACTGGAGATGCAGGAGAAGGAGATGGAAGAGAAGGTAAGCATTGTTGATGTAATGTCAACATTATGTGCTCGGTCACATGATAATATAATGCCAAAGAGTTATGTCGCATAACTTCTCGGTGTGGTTTTAAGTGCATTTACAAGGGGTGTTTCTCAATATGCATACTTAACCACATATGTGTTCTCATGTTCTTGTTTTACACCATCTTCAACTGCCAAAGACCAGTTCTAATACTAAAAACAGAAGTACAGCGGACTGTAAAATCCCTGTAGGTCGTTCCCTCCCCTAAATATCAAGGGTACATTGGTTGCATCCTCCCCAAACGAGACCAATCTCATGATTCACTGCACCCCAAGTTCATTGTTGGGGGGTCAAGTTAGCAAGACCGGTCTTGCCAAGGCCACAAGTCCAACCATTGCATTTTTGTTGTTGAGAAACACCACAGGCCTTCATTTAACCTCCTATTTTCTTCTTGATAGATCTCGTTAGATCCTCTATCGAAAGCTAGCTGTAAGGGTCATAAAGTGCTGCGTTGCTGGAGAGAGAAAGTGTTTGCATTATTGGTGCAGCTTCGCTCCAAGGATATCCAGCAACGAGCAGAGAAACACGAGCTGGTTGCTATGGTAAGCAGTCACTGTCTGTTTGTTTATAACCTTACAAACAGAAAAAGTATCGACCTAGGGTAAGCAGGGGGGTGTTCCATGAAGCAGAAATTTCCAGTTAATTGGACAACTTAAGCCAAACGTGAAATCTGTCCAATAAGAAGGGAGATAAGTGACATTCCTATTGAACAGTCGTTACATTTTACTTGTTATCTGGCTAATGAAGACATCCTG
>JAODUD010000002.1:22318653-22335024 GCA_026784285.1 Stomatorhinus walkeri
TCGTTAAATTTTACTTGTTATCTGGCTAATGAAGAAATCCTGCTATGTCCCCCCCCCCCCCCCCAACTTTACTGGTGTACGGTTAACAAATAGTTGATGTGTAGATTTCAACGTTGCGAGAGGAGTTCAAGCAGCAGACCTGTCAGACCAGTGTCCTGCAACACAGCCTACTGGACAAAAATGCTGAGCTAGACTTGGAAAGAGTTGGGAAGCGGGTGAGTGTGTGGGGAAGCAGTTCTGGCATTAAGAGCATTTAGGACACCAGGCTTCTGTTCTAGGAAAAGTGTGTGTGGACGCACACTTGTAATTCTGTTTCTATCTGGTCTTAAATTTTTTTCCTACATATCTGTTACTACCTAATTTAACAAAGCTTTCCATGGCAATTTTATTTTAGCTAATTTTCTGGGGCAGGTTGTTTTTGGATACTTTCCTTGTGTTAATTGGTGAATTACCATCATGTCAAATAGAGAATTAGCGTATATGTGGACCTGTGGGCATTCCTTGCAGAGTGTGGAACAGGAGTTGGCTCAAATTCAAGATGAAAATGTGAAGCTGAGAGAATCTGGTCATGAGGCAGGAGCAGCTTTTAAGAAAGTCCTGGATGACATTACGAGGTTAAATATTGCTTCATATTTATTTATAGGATGAGAAAAGCTAAGGAAGAACTGTTCAATATTTGGGCAACTTATTTTATTTTTCTTAACAAATCTAAAGTAAAAAAAACAAAACAAATTTTCCTTCCAGCTTTAATGAATGTATATGTTTTATAACTAGTCTTGATTCTGTTTAGTATTGTTGATGATGATAAATTAAATGGCTAAATGAGAGATTTTCCTCTTCTGAATAGGTTCAGTGTAGTTTTTGAAGCCAAAGGGGCAGAGGTGCAGACCTCTCTGTCTCTTCTCTTCACTCTGGGCCAGAGGCTTACTTTTGCTAAAAGCAGGATAGATACCATCCAAGGTGAGTCGCAGGAGAATTCTTTTGCTGTGCATGCAACCTTCATAAAATAATAACAGCATGAAATGCTACATGTACAAGTTGTGAAAGTACAAAAGCTTTATTGAGTTTGCTGTATGGAAAGACTGCATCTCAGACATATCCTGACTAAATAACTCAGGCTTAATGTCTGCCTCTCATTTTATCTGAACAGGACTGTTAATGAGGAAGGAAGCTTTGAGGAATGTGCAGGTTTCTATGAAACAGACACAGCCTTGTACTGCAAGGTATTTCTGATTGGCTGTAATTCTGCATGAAGAGCCCCTGACCGTGAGTCACTGGATTCTTCTTCCCGTAGGTCTTCCTCTAACAACCGGGAGGCGGAGCTGGTGTGCATAAGTGCAGAGAGGGACCGGCTCATTCAGGAACTCAAGCGGACTCCCAGCCTCATCGAGGCAGCACTTAGCGAGGCGCGCCAACAGTGTACGTTCCTGCTTTGCTCCATCAACGGGCGCTTACTGCAGAGTCTACATCCTTAGGGTCAAAGGGCGGAAGGATTTCTGATTGTCTGATGCTCACCATTTCTGTATTGTGCTCCTGCACAGTTGGTAGGAGCTCAGTAAGGAAACTGACTTGTAATTTAGGACAGTACAACTGAAGCATGATCTTCAGCATAGCACCTAACCATTTATTCAGCTGGGTCTAATGAATGCTATTGGCGAAATTCACCAGTAAGCAGAAATAATATTAACAATAATATGATTACCCGTAACAAACACCCTGTTTAAATCCAAGGACGCTTAAAACTCTATATGGTATATCAGAGCACCCTTGATCAAGGATTGACTTGTAGCTATGTTGAGGTTTGAGGGGTATGTATTTCGGACCCTAGGGCCAGATTGATCTGACTGAGGCTTACTTGTGGGAGAATTTGAGAATTTGACTCTGAAACTGAAAGAACTTCTCCTACATGCCGAGTGAGGTTAAGGACATTGAATCTGATGGGAATGCCACAATCATCGCAGCAGCTGTAAAGAACTACGGCCTGCAGACAGTTGTCACCTTTCATGGTGGTAACCCCAGGACCTGCCGGTGGACACAAGTGGTGAGAGAAGCTGTCATCTGAAAAAGGAAGTCGTCAGAGCAGTGATTGCATGGAGTTCTCCTGAGACATCTAAAGGGTGTCTACAGTTCAGAAAGCTGTCGCCGAGGCAAAAGCTTGTCCTTTGGAGCTGTTTGGAGAGGTCGTTGAAAGGGACTGTAGGACAACCTCAAAGATATTTTAGCAAAGTACCTCAAGAAGGGGAAGCATTACCTTGCTTAGCCAGGAGTAGCAAAATGCTAACTGACCCTGGAGATATTGTGAAATTTTGAGGAACTATAAACTCATTAATTAATTAACCTCCCTTGGATAGCCTATACCAGCAAGCTAGGTAGAAGACACCATTTGATGGTGACCTAGATTTCAGGAGGAGTAATGCAGACTCTGGCCTGACTGTGAAATATTGGACTGACTCCTCTCTTGCATAGTCTTGTGAAGGTTTATGGGAATATGCCAACAGTGTATGTGTGATCTATTGAATTGGAGAAGACATAGAGCTGGGTGCCCCAGTCTCTGCATGAATCTAGTACATTTTGTCTACATACTTGGCACCAAATGAAAGGTTTAATTTAAGGTTGGGTGTTAGCCTCTGGCAAGGGTGAAAGTCTGCTCTTAGAGAAGGAGTTTAAGTGCCTTGGGATCATGAGTGTGCATGAGTGAGGATAAAGGGAGCGGATCGTTCTGGCAGCTGCACTTTTGTAGGCATTGAGTAGGCTGTCGTATCCTAACCTATGAGCTGTAGGTAATGAGAGGACAATGTCGTCAGTGCATGTAGTGCAGTGAAGTTTCAGTTTCACAGCTGGGTTTTGGGATTCACTCTCCATGACAGGATCAGAAGCTGAAAGATACCAGAGGCGACTCAAACTGAGCCCCCCGTCTTATCAGGAGCAGTCATTTGAGGCGGTTCAGTCATCTTTCAAGGGAGTTCTTCCATGCATGTCCCACTGGGCAGCGGCCCCAGGGCAGACCCAGGACATGCTGGAGGGATTATATGTCACCGCAGATTAGGTAATAGTCTGGACTGGCCTGACTGGCACACTGCCAGCCTCTGACATCATGTGTCAGTCTGTGTGTTCTGCCTTGCGCCCTGTATTGTCATGGATGGATAACAAGATTAATAATGGCATATTTTGACCATATTTTTTTCTGATGTAATTTCTGTAATTCCTGTTTATTTCACCGGCATCCTGTCTAGGGTGTACCCCAGCCTTGTGCTGCCTGGGATAGGTCCCCCCCCCCCCCCCAAAGACACTGGCCTGTATTAGCAGTTAAAAGGCTGGGGTACAGCCTTTATTTTTTCTTCCAAACTTAGATCATATATTTGATTGTAATCTAAGGTCATTTCAATCATGCAACTGCGTGAAGAAAATGAAACTGAGGAGGTCAAGGTTTCTATTTCAAAAAGACATGGTTGTCTTTTGCTTTGAGCTGTTTTTCTGGTACTTTTTGTATTTGGTTTTTCTGCTGTAACATTTTTTATGATTTTCTAAATGTCAAAATGGTACAATGTCATCAGTCAGTATTGCTGTTTTGAAAGTCAAGTTATAAATCTTTAATGTCACCTCAAAGTATTCAATTACAGTGAACATAACGCAGGCCACTGCGTGAATCTTCTTCAGTGCATACTAATTCAGCCAGGTGAATGGAGGTATTAAATTATGTTTTTCTTTTCTGAACATGATTTAAAATATTCCACAGCTGTCATTTTAAAAGTGGTGATTTGAGGGCCTTTTTGCTGCCCAGCATATTGCATATATTTCTTGAGCAATATGGTCAGTGTGCTTCCTGCCACGTTTGTATGTGTGTTTGTGTAGACTCTCCCTGTGCTTAAATGGGCTTCCTTAAAAATGTATGGTTTGGTAAGCTGGTCTCTCTGAATTCTGCGTAGTAGTAATTGTGTGCCCTGCTATGGGTTCTGTCCTCTGCCTCCGGCTGCCAAATTTCTGGGACAGTCTCCAGTCTCACCGGGACTTTTTTCCCAGATAAGTGGAAAAAGGGAAGGGTTTATAATACACATGGCAGACCTTGACGAACTAATAAGTGAGATGTAATATGATATTTGCCCGGGACTATTTTCTAGCCATAACCTGTGAGTTTGCTAAAGGGCTGGTGTCTCACTCTTTGGGTTAGAAATCTATGCCTGAGTCCAGAAGGTCATTGGTTCAAATCTCATGACCGGCACAATGATTATAGCACTGTTGGGCCCTTGAGCAAGGCTCTTAATCCTTGAGACTACTCCGAGGGTTCCTGGTAAACGGCTGACCCTGTCCTCTGAAAACAGGCTTACTGTTCATTTGTGTATGTCTGTGTGTGTCTCACAGCAAGATGGTTTATACGCAGGCATAATGTTTTTCTTTTTGTACTTGCTCTCTGTACAATAGCAATAGAATCATTAAATTCTAAATTCTCAAAATTTACACGGTTTATCTGGAATTAGCATTTGCTGCGTTGTTCGGAGAGGCTGATTTACAGCACCGGCTGCCGCTTTCTCTCTCCTAGTTGAGTCTGATCTGAGGCAGCTGAAAGCAGCACAGCAGCAGAGCCGCGGGGAGGCCGCGGAGTCTGGGCGGAGGCTGCAGGAGGCGCAGCGGGAGCTGGAGGAGCTGACAGAGAGCATAGCCCAGCTCCGTGCCGAGCTCAGCAGCCAAGAGGAGCAGAGTGCCCGAGGTGAGGGGGAGGCCGTCCGGACCACATGTCGAGGATCCTGCTGTAGCCACGCTGAAATGACTCACTGAAGGTCTACCTTATATGTACAGAAAGTTTATTAATGGTTGCTGGTTATTTTGGAATGAGTGGATGAGCATATCTGCTTGTGGAATACCTGCAACGTTTCCATTTAAAATCTCTTTTCTTTCTGCCGCATAACTTTACTTTGCCGAAGTGGTAGATATTTTGCTTTGCTGAATCTGGATTTTTATGCCAGTGCTGAAGCAGAAGCTGTCAGAGACAGAGAGCCAGTACGCTCAGCAGTTTCGAGAGATGGAGGCCCAGCTGAATGCAGCCAGGCGGGAGCACACCAAGGCAGGTAGGCCAGTTTGGATTCCTCAAAAGGGAGAACAGGCCCAGCTGTGGCAACGCTCTCTTTAGCAGTACTACTTGGGGTGGGTGTGAATCTGCGGGTTAGGACTCTCTGCCCGTCATCAGAAGGTCGCCGGTTCAAATCCTGTGACTGGTAGAGTGATGTCACTGTTGAGCCCTTGAGCAAGGCCCTTAACCACAGTTGGTCCAGGGACACTGTCTGACCCTGCTCTCTGATCCTCATTGTAAGTTCCTTTGAAGCACAGTGTCTACTGTGTGAATGTAAATTTGTACTTGGAGATCTGGCACAAAGCATAGTGGTGATGGTCCTTTGATTAATATTCATTAGTCCTGTTTCTCAAAAGTGCAGTTGCTGTGTATAGTTTACACATTATCACTTTGTTAATGACACTGTATTATAAAGGTTGCATTCTTTGTTTCTGTGACAATATCTCATTGTCTAATAAAGTACATTAGTTATTGTTATTTTAAGATCGCTAGTGTTAGTAGTTTTTGTTTTTCATATGTAATAAGTTTAGCTGTTGGATATTTTATCCAGAACAAAATGTTAAAACGTGAGGAGTGTTACATGGTTAATGCATTATATTTTAGTGTGTATTACAGAAAATGTAATGGGTGTTTAGAGAATCGACAGGAAATACAGCAAAATGATCGCCTGGTTAGATAATCCCTGTTAAGCATGAAGGTGATGAGCAGATAATGTACTGCTCTGGGTTTGACCTTCCCTGCAGTGGTGACCCTGAGACAATGTGAGCGGCAGGCTGAGAGGGAGAGAGAGCGTGACAGGGAGATCCAGTCGATACAGAACCATCAGGCCAAGAAGGAAATGCAAGATTTACAAAGGCGGCTGCAGGAAACAGACCGAGATCGAAACCTACTTTTGGTAAGCTGATATCATACTCCCCTTAACAGCTGCGCTTTGAAAAAAAGTCAGCGGCTGTCTTTAGATGACAGATTACCAGGTCTAAGTGACACTTTCTATTTCTAGGCAACCATACGTGAAAATGGGCTTCTTAAGCAGTACAAGAAGGCCAGGACTGAAGCACTTAAAACATCCCAGGCCCTGGGAGAGGAGGAGCTGCAAATAGGCCGTGCTTTTATTTCAGACACACCACCACACGTGAAAGGTTGGCACCTCATCCTACTGATGAGTGAATATCCGTGGGTATCAGTGACCCCTCCATCATCTCTCTGCCTCCCTCCCTCCCTCCATCCCTCCTTCCTGTATTTCTCACAGATTCCCTGCTCTCTGTTCTGGGCGACCTTCAGGCTTTGAGTGCTGCGGTGACTAAAGACAGCGACGGCTCCGGAGAGGAGGGCAGCAGTGGCCAGGCTCCTCCTTAAAAGGAGGTCCTCACTACAGTCAGCTTAAGGAGTAATTCACTTGCAGCCACTTGATCGTTTTGGAGAAACAAAAATTATTATATTTTTTGATACATTTTGAATAAAAGTAACTTTTCCACAGACCGTGTGTATTCTATTAACTATCTTCTGATCCTCTTCCAAACACCAGCATCCTGCTTATGTAACTACAGTCTGCTGTTGCCATGGTGAAGCCTCGGGAACACGATGACTGACCAGGTGTCTCCTCTATTTTCCTTTCATCTTATTACGTTTGTTTGTTCTTTTCCTGTTCGGGAACGAAAACCCATCTTGGCTTCCTGCTCTCATTTGTTTTTATGATCAGTACATTTCAAGAATTTAGAGATTACTATAAACTGAAGCACTTTGGTATTTAGGGAAGTAATAAAGGACTGTTCTTTTGAAAGGTATCAAAGTGTAGATCACAGCAGGGTTATCATCCCAGTGTTTCAGTGGAGTTTACTGTAACACTGCTTCGTGCATCTCTGCCTCGCTTTCTCTAAGGGGATATGCTCTTATCAGTGGTACTGCACTCCTTGATGACCTTATTATAAATAAATGTATAAAATCAGTGCTGTTTTACTCATGCATTTGCTCTAAAATTCTACAGTAAGGAATGTGTAAAATCAGCAGTGACAACTTCAGGTGCAACTGTAATGTAACTTGCATAATCATAAATTTTTGTTCTTGTTCTATGTCCTCGGTTCATTTGCTTTGTAAAAATGGAGTTGACATAGAAAAAGGGACATTTAGTGACAAAGGAAAAATAAGTGAGATCACCTTGGTGGCATTCGATGTGCGTTTAGACTGCGAAACAGCCATAGCCAGTACTATAAAAGATAATGATTGACAGGTGTTCAGTGGTGGAGGGGTACAGATTTCTTCAGCTCTGGATCTGGTTTGAAACGGAGTACTTTCCCAATTCAAGGATGATTTCTGAATCATATTTGGCTAAATCCTCGCAGGGTTGGCTGTTGGCCAGAGGAACAACGTGCTAGGACCCATTGCCATTAATCATTAGAAATATTCAGGGTGTTCAGATTATATGAGTCCAGTTTTTACCTTCATCCCCACCCACAATCTCTTTCTGAAGCTCTAATCTTACGTCATGCACAGATCAGCTTCTTCCAGCTCCTGCTACACACACACGCTTGATCAAAGCTACACTCAGGGATTGACACAACTAGTACGCAATCACCTTTAAAAACGATACGTGCGACAATCGATTGTAAAAGCGCAAATACGTACTTATTTTACGTGCGTTTGTACTGCTATGACAAGTAAATACCTTGCATTTTAACCCATATACTGCAAATGAAGTCGAGTTAGCATATAAAGATTAAAATGCATTATATTTTGTTTTCATAGCAGCGCAAATGCACATAACAGTGTAAATATGTATTTATTTTAACACAATCAATTGTTGCACGTATTGTTTTTAAAGATGAATGCGTATTTGGGTACCAGTTATGTCAATCATTGACTATACTGTTAGTTAAAAAGGGTGTCATTTTTACTGTTTTCCACTAGATGTCAGCAAAGAACCACAAAGAAACGAAGACCTGCTAATACAATTAAAAACGGTAAAAATTGTACCTATAGATATGACTTATAGGCTCATCAGCTATATTAGCATATTGTGCATGTAAGGGGGGGGGGGGCTACCTTTCAATTATATTTAACACTCATTTGTAAAGGAATGTTTCAAGCAGTTGACAGCCTCAGGGACTTTGGGCCTGTGTTTGAGTCCCTTTAATGCACAATGAACCTTAATGCACTTACTCACTTGTACAACGGTTTCCACAGAAATGCCTGCAAAATTAGTAAAAAATAAGCCGATTTACTGGGTCAGAGTGGGCGGCTGGATGTGTGCAGGGTCCGCAACACGATGGGGCAGGACAGGAGCAGCCGGCCCAGGAGAAGCTTCCAGACTAACTCGCTGCATCACTAGGAGTGAGGAGTGACAGCAGGGAATCAGCAGATACATCAGCGGAAGATGCAGTGACTGTGTTTTAGACTAGATAGCACTTAATGCACTTATTTGTAATAAACGGTGATCACACTAGTGCAGGCATCATAAAAGAAAATCATCAACGTATCATGTGCAGTTTTTGCGATGATCAACTTAAGTGAAATGAAAAAATATATAGATTCTAAGATAGATAGAATGGGTGTTTAAACATTTAACACATTACATAAGTGTTGAAGACCATTGTGTTTGAACAACTAATTTTATTAATGATGTAAAAGTGGCAGAAGAGTAGAAGGTAATGCTTACCAGGCATGTGTGCTATAAGCAGGCTTGTTTGGACCCTGGTGCCTGTGTACCGGTGTCTTCACAGCTCCCATCCTAATGAAGGTGAAGCGGTGTTGGTGGACATGGCAGTCAGGGAGCTGCTGAACATCTCATGCAAAGCAATGGCATAAAGAAGGAGCTCCTCCAGCTGGAGATCCTGGAAGGTCCCGGGTGGGTCCAAGGGAGCATGAAAGCGAGTACGGCGTCAGAGACGAAGGGGTAGTGAGGGACGGAGGCGGGATGCTGATGTGCCTGTACTCTCTCAGAACACCGGATGGGGGTGCGGCCCCTTGCCCTGTTCTGCCAGGGGGAGATGTGGCCACTTCCTTCCTGATCTCGCACGTCCCACTGAGCACGCAGGGTGTCGGTGGAAAGGCGAGGAGAAACGTGTGGGCCAGAAGCCTGAGACCTGTGGTATCGTCTGTGAGGTGTGAAGCACTACCACTACTCGCCTGAGAGAGTCTGTGCTTCACTCAAGCATCACTGACACAGCGGGACGACAGGTTCCAAGCCCCTTTTCAACGATACAAGTGGTCCCCATTTTCACCAGTTACTAAGATTTCAGGTTATAGTGCAGTACTTGTGCTTACCAGGAATAAATTTTGATTTCAGATACAAGGTATGCCTAATGATTATTAGCTCAGTCAAGAAATGTAACTGGACTTGCATTACATTTATCAAAAGTCAGTATCATTTTATGAATACAAACCGACCAGTAGCTTACTGGTGTGTGTTGCTAAACATTACAGTTTTTTGGGAATACATTACATATTGGATAGAGTTATTGTCAACATTTATACAGACGATCCTCTACTCATGAACTTTCAACTTATGAACTTTCAGACATATGAACGAAGCGGACTGTAAGTCCAAATTGTGTTCATTGGTCTCCTGTTTCCTTTTTTTTTTTTTTTGCGCCAGTTCTGCCTAGTACGGTTTCTGGCCGCTACTCCCGCTGTGCAGCAGCGTAGCGTGCATACTCCCAGCATCCTAGTTCTTTGTACTTGCGTATAGCCTTAAAATGATGTTGAATAATGACTTTTCAAGTTACGAATGACCGTTTGGAAAGTATGTTATTCGTAAGTTGAGGAGTGTCTGTACTTGTATATACAGTACCAGACAAAAGTCTGCTACTGTATATATAACCTTAAGCACACTTTGAGGTTAAGTAGTAAATATAATCTTGTGAACAAGGAAATTGATAGTGCTGTGACAGATGACCTGGCCCCCATACTCCACCCCGACATAAACCCTACAGAGCTGCTTTGGGATGAGTTCGATCAAAGAGTAAGAGCAAAGTAGCCAACTTGTGCCCAGAACTTGTGGAAACTCCTTGAGGATGGTTGGAGAAGCTTTCCAGGTGGCTACATCTGGAAGCTGGTTGAAAGAATGCCAAGAGTCTGCAATGCTGCCATTAAAACCCAAGGTGAACATTTTCACGAAGCTAAAATTTGAGAAAATTTTGAGATGTTGAACGCTTCTCATTGTTACTATATTTGATATGCATTACTTTACTGATTCAAGGCCTTTTACTATAAGGCGAACAGCTAAAATGGAGACAGATGCTTTAAAAGCTGGTCATTCCAGATGTTTGAATTATATTGTATATATACATTTATTTTACTCAATGTTTTATGTGCCACAATTCAATATGAAAGTTCAGTGCATGTTTACGCCTCCATCAATTTTTATATAAAAGGACACATTCTCAGTGAAGTGTGTTTCTGAAATGATCCGACTGAAGGCTTGTTGAAAGATCTTAATTTGTAAATGAAATACATATAATTCCATATAACACTATTACAGCCTAAATCCCTCTAATGATGAATTTGGTTTGTTTACTTTACACCAGTGACATGTGAGCTCTGAGTCGTCACAGCAGTGGAAAACAGACTCAAGGCAGGACATCTGTCACAACGTGCAGTTCATACTACCAATAGTACAGAAAGATAAAAGTTTAAAAATGGGAATGAAAAACAAATGCTGCTCAAAAGAATGTCATGCTCCCTGAATATATGGATCAGGATGGAAAAATATCCATAAATTACTTTTTATACGTGTGGTAACCATCAATTGCTGATGGAACCAGAACAAGGCAGTGCACATCCAGCCATCACTGATAATGGAAACCAGTGGAAAATGTTGGACATTCTGATTCTGCCTAGTCTATATGTCTCTGGGTTAAAATGGGAGGGGCTTGCACTTTAATTCTTTAACCAATCACAGTCTCCATTGTATGGCATCACATACGTCTATTTTTTTTCTCATTCTCAAACTCAAGGCTTCCAGCCATCAAACGTGGGGTAGTATGTGGCTCAACAGGCTAAACCTCTGTTCCTCTGATAAGAAGGCAGACATTTCAAGCTTTGTTATTATTAATTATCGTCATAAAACAATGACGCGCTCTTACGTTGCTCCATACAGCCTTTGCAGGTAAGCATGTTCCTATGTTTTGTATCTATGACTGTCCATTAACAAAAGGCACGCACAATAAAATGGCTACTTGCCATAAAATCTGTGCACCTTGCTGCTTAACAGAAAACACTGGTTTTAATTAATGCAGCGATGTCATATAATAAAGAATGTGACCGGTTAAACCCAGGGTCACATTGAACTTGGGAAAATCAGAATGTGCAGAAAATGTCTGCTAAGTGCCTTCTGAGTCTGTCTCCCCCTCCTGGTCATCAGGAAGAGTAGCATGCAGGCTGAAATTTGCATGAGCCTGTCACAAAAACAGGATGTTTAATGAAATACAAGTCCTTTTTAAAATTCACTACTGGATAATATATCAAATACAGAAAACAGGCTGGAAAGCATGTTAGCTTTCTATGCTATTTTCACAAATTAAGGCTATAGCAAATAACCCAGAAATTAATTTCAATGGGATGATTATACAATTCACTGAATGATTAAAATTCAAGTCTTTTTTTACAAAGCAGTCCCCTAGTGAACTCAATGCTGAATTCAGCAAAGTAAAAGACAGAGGGCATGATATTTGATGAAGGCTTTCAAGACAACTGCTACATGACTGGGAAACGACAAACAGTGGGGCTTTGGCCCATCTGTGTGCGCATAAAGAAATCTGAGTTTAATTTGAATATTAGCATATAGGAAATCAAATGAAATGGCAGTAATCCAACTAGTTCCAAAAACGATAAACTGGGATAGGTCCAGCTTCTTCCTGGAAGGAAACCCAAGATGTCTGGCAGGAACTGGAAAGTTTACTGGGCACCCGGCAGGAACTGGAAAGTTTACAGGGCGCCCGGCAGGGACGCTGCTCCATACTGTTACAGGAATCCTCAACAGCCGACCGCTACTCCGCTCCACATGTTCCCTTCTCATGAATGTTGCTCATGAATTTTACCATGTTTTCTCATTTAGTAAATTACAAGAAATAAAGCAAACTCTTTAACAGAAGCCAGTAAACTCTGTTGACTATAAATACTATGATGAGTAATTCTGTAAATAAGCCTAATAGCAATTAGGAATCGGAATTAAAAATAATTATAAAAATAAGGAAATAGGCTTGTGGAAGCCATTAATGGTTGATAAATGTCTCTGACCAGTAGTCAGAGAGCGAGTCTCCGTTGGTGTCAATCCTGCACCTCATCTCCGAATTGTAATGATACAGTGTCATATTAAAGAAATAGTGTTTTCCCAGTTTTCATTATATTCTGATTCGTTTCCCCTCTTCGGACATTCTGCATCTCATTTTTAACAACTCTTACGTCTCATTAAACACTTTTAGTCCCAGTGTTTTTAACCTGCCATAATATCTCATCAAGCTGCCAGCTGGATATATTTCAGCTACATATAAGGGGGAATTAAAATATAGTGAATTGTTTTCTTTTTTGCTACATTTAAGAAGGAAAGGTCTAGGTATCCCGTGAAAACAGAGCCCTTAGATAAAAACTCAATCTTGTGTTTGACCCATCCTTTTGTTCAAAGACATTATGATGCATTTATAGCAAATTTTGCCTTTTTTCTCATCATTAAAACAAATCTTTCTATAGGTTGTTACCATATTTTCCTGGGACAGTCTGACCCCACCATGGTCCAGAATAATTAGCTGGAAGATGGATGGTTGCGATAAAGTGCTGATTAAATCATATCCTACATAATTACCATACATTGTTTAAAAAAATTTAAAGGATGGGGAAGTACCATGAAATCTTGCTCCGTTGATTAAAACGACTCACATTCTCAAACATTTAAATGAAATGTCTTTTAATTCGAGCTGTATATTTAGAAGCTGGATGGGCAGAAGAGACTTAAAACACTGATGAAAATCTAAGCCAACATCTAATGTACTGTAGATGCAGGCAAGCCAGTGTCACGTGTTTTATGAAGTGAAAAGCAGAAGATGAGAAGTGTCTCTAGGGCAGTGATCCACAAGCCTTAACATACGCAGTGTAATACATTGATGAATTGTCCAGTGCAGGTTTTAGCTGTAAATATTATATTATAGCCAATATGCTACAGGTGTAATACTGTTTCTAAAGTCTCGGACTTGAAGCTCTTTGTCTGTTTGACCTTGGGATCTCCTTCGACGTGTCAGAGCTGCAAGTGGCTTGACGGCCCACCGCCACCCCCCCCCCCCTTCACCACCCCCGTGTGGATTCTCTCCTCCTTCCCCTTCATTTCATCCCTAGACATTGCTGTCTGTGGAGCAATTCTTCAGTGGCGTAACACCGTGCAAAGTGGAAGGGAGACAAAGGAGGCGAGCTTAATGTGTTAACATCCAGCTCTCAGACACACCATGTAAAAATAAGAAAAGAGTCACCGTAGCGTGAAGATCAGGCCAAAGACACGGGCGTGTGTAGGCTGTCCCGGTTTGCCTCTGATTATAAGCCATCATCTTTGATTTGAATCGGGCCACAAAGAATCACTGCAGCCAAGCTAGAGAGGGAGTGAAAGGTTTACCCGCTAATGGCGACAGAGAAAAGATTAGAAGTAAATGATCGCTTTGGCCCTAATGCGATGCTTGAATCTTCATTCGGAGCATAGGCAATCAGTCTGGATGTGGATTCACATCCTATTTTTGGATGGCAATAAAGAAAACAAAAGCCAAATAAGTCGTTCGTTAACGAGGCATTGTCCTTTGTGTTAAGCCGGAGAATGCAGTGGTGCGTTGTGTGGCCATACGTGCAAAGCAGCGAGTGTGGATGTGAAGGCTGCTAGTGTGGATGTGAAGGCTGCTCGTGTGGATGTGACGGCTGCTCGTGTGGATGTGACTGCTGCTCATGTGGATGTGAAGGCTGCTCGTGTGGATGTGAAGGCTGCTCGGGTGGATGTGAAGGCTGCTCGTGTGGATGTCCTGCTTCTCTGGGATTTAGCTTCATAAAAACAGCATCAGGGCTGACAGAAAGCATCTCCATGCAATCCAGCACGGCTTTTCAAAAACCCACAAACTGTCACAGTGACATCGTTAAGAACACTGTGACTAGCAAAGCGCTTTGTCTTCACCTCCCTTCCATAACTAACAAACGGCTGCCATCGTCGTTTTAATACCCATAACACCTTAGAACTCTGAAGGCTGACAGCTCGGCCTGTTCTCAGATGACTTTATTATTTTGTTTATTCCTGCATTTAGAGGGATTTCTACATGCCAGCTGAGAGTGTGACAGTAATTAACAGGGTGTCGACACAGCGCAGCCTCCACATAAAATGACAGCGCAGCGACTGGGACAAGGAGTATTCAGCTGCCAAAGTGTCAGACATTTTAAAGGTATGTTGTATCACCTCAATACAGACCTGAGGCAGCAGTAAATAAAAAGGCCTGTCTTTTAGATGTGACTTTGGCTCTTCCTTTTAGCTGTCATGCAATTTTGTGACATAATAATGAAAACCTTTTTAAACAGCATGAATGCTTTCCTCATTTTAATACATATAAATTTGTATAAATTTTTGAGTGTTTTCTTTTATATATACTGACGATGAACTGGTCAACATTCATATTTGCAAAAGTACTATTGATAAAAAAAATATTCAGCCATGTTGAATTTATAACACATAAAAACAGAAAATACAGCACAACCTTGTCCAGGATCTGCAGTTGGAAGATGAATGGATACAAACAGAAAATAGATTTTACTCATATTATGATGTAAACTGCTGTTGTTTTGTGTTTTTCAAACGCGCATTAAAGCTTCTTTACCAAACTGAATCTGGATTCTGTAAAAACAACCACAACTCTACAACTTTACATCCTGACTGATAACAACTGTACAGTATGACAAAGCTTGTCATCTTCCCTAACACCTCTTCTTTCTCGTTCTGGAGATGAATTTGTAAAACCACATTAAAAAGTCAGACCGCGTCTCCGGAGTTGCCCACCTGACCACAAATCAATTATTTAGTGACAGAAGCCAAGGCTAACTTGAAGCAGATCACCCCCAAAATATTCAGTGATTTTAGTACAGAGAGAACTCAAAGCAATCATTTCTGAAGTACTGTTTTGTGAGTGGTGCATTCAGGCCAGTGAGCGTAGAACTTAAGTGCTGTGACAGCAAAAAAAAAAATGAATGGATTGAAATGATCTTCAGATGACACTGCAGCACCGAAGGAAAGGTACCTTGCTGAGCCTTTAATTGAAAAAATGATCAATTTGTATTCCTGGAAAAAGCAGCTTTGTGAAGTAGTCACCCAAAATTTCAGCATGAGCTTCAGAATTATATTTGTTCTGTGTTATCACACTGATACAATCAGTATGCCAGTCAATGCAACAAGCCACAATTTGCAATGGAGGAAACATTATAGCATTAAAAAAGCAAAGGATCACCTCCTTTTAATATTCCTGTGATTTGTATCCAAGTGTCTTCTGTATGCATAGTTTGATTGTTTTTTTAGTCCAAAGATAAATCATCATAGATAAGATGAAGCTCCTGAAAGTTTAATGTGTATTGGTTTTCAAAGAGAATTGCGGAGGTCTTACATTCTTTCCCAGATACAACCAAAACAAACAAACAAAAAAAGATGTCTGGTATAAAATCAGCGTAAAATTTCTACAGCCTCCCAAAGCGCAGCATTCTTTGAATCCGTGCTGCAGTATGAGTCATGTGGGTTTTCAGCAGCTTGCTCAGATTTTCCTGGAAACTGTAGCAATCAGATTCCTCGTTTCATGTGGCATATAGCAGGACCTGCCCGTGTGCAGTCGGTGCGCAAAGTTGTTTTCAAAGAGCCCATTACATGCTAGGCCTTCGCATAATGTATAGCACACTGTCTGGCACTAAAATGAAGTATAAAACATCCATCCATCCATTACTTATCCGGGTCAAGGTTACAGAGGACTGTAGGTATGGCGGATTCAGAGAACCAGCTTCTGATGCTTGGATTATGGTATCAGAGAACCATACATACATGCAATTTTCTATAACTGCGGGGATCCTGGAGGGGAAACCCTGGATACAGGAGAACCAATCACATTACTCGCTTTTTCTCCATCTGACATCATCAGTCTTTGCACTATATTAACAAAAATGTGACTCGGATTGCACAAATTAACTGGAGAATCTGCCGCTTATCCCCAGCTATGGCTGAGCACTCCTTACCATTCAATCCTGCACAGGACTCTGTTGTTTACCATGATGGATTATGGGAGATTGGAGGCTGTGCTGAGCTTTTCTTTTTTTTGGGA
>JAODUD010000002.1:22335124-22345573 GCA_026784285.1 Stomatorhinus walkeri
GGGGCATGGATGCCATTCATTTGGCATTTCCAGTGAAAGATTCATTACAGTAATTAGGCCTTGCCTTCTTATTGCGGCATAGCTACTTTCCTGTAATGTGAGATGGTCTGCAACATGAAAATGTGTGTGTCTGTGTGAGTGTGTGTGTGTTTATATTGGACCTGATTGAAGAAGAAGTTGCTCTTTAATTTGTGTTTATCGCTGTGTAGACATCAGCAGCCTGGCTAATCAGCTCGCCCCTGTCGTGAGCACAGGAAAGGACCCTCTCCATTTAGCTGCAGAGGAGATGTCAGAATTCAAAGGCATTAGCAGGCTTTCCGCCCCCTGCTAAAAGGGCAGCTTTAAGCACATAATCAATCCAGTGCATTTTACATTACAACAGATGGACATGCTAGTAATATTTAACAAGAACATAAGACATTTTTAATACCAAAGTCTTAAATAAAAGGAATATATAACATGTAAAACTTATAATGAAGTCACTGCTACTGTTGAAGGATACGGTTTAAGATTTAACTTATTATGATATGACAAATTTAGCTAGCACAGTTCTCCAAAGAAATTTCTTTTTCTTTTTAACAAAAGATTTATAATGGTTCACATAGATATTTGTATTTTGTGTGATTCATGACATGATATTCCATTTATAATAATATACAGTAGTACTGCACATAACTGAGTAACCAATTCTTCATGTAATTGTTCAGGGGTTAATAACTGTAAAATTTAGATTAACCTTAAAAGTATTTTTAATTTCATGGAGCAGTTGTAAAAAAAAAAGAATATTATGGGCAACCATTCACAGCCTCAATGCTGTCATTTAGTCAATCGACATCTTAGTCAAGTGTAATTAATTATGAGCACAGATGGAACCAGTATTGAAAATGTCATCAGGGCAAGAGTTGAGAATCACAGGGACAAACAATGCTTTCAAGAAGAATCTATATTTTCCTATGCTGACTGCTCTATTCAAAAGACATTGCACTCTAGTCATCTTGACAAATTAGGGTTGCCCAGTTGATTGATGTTGTTTCTCAGCACTGTGAAAAACAATCTTTATTCAAACTGCTGGATCATTTAAACAGAGCGAATGAAGATACTAATGATACAAGAATACAAAAGTCCACATCGCTTTTTTTTTCCAGATGAAAAACTTTTCTGATTTTGTAGGTTTGAAAGGTTTTGTAATTTGTAAGTACCTGCGCTACCTGCAGCACAAGTCAAAAGTTTGGACACGCCAAGCCACCTATGAAGCAGAGGGATGGTGTCGGATCACATGTTCTGGCCGCCTGACTGAAATGCGGTGGAGAATGTTTTGGAGGAATTTGATCAGAGAGTGAAGAACGAAAATGAGAGCTCAGCATACACGTGAGACCTCTGGGACAGCAGGAAGGGCATCCCAGGGGGCCACCTCATGAACCTGGCATAGAGGGGACAGTAGGATCAGCTAGTCCATGGGGCCAATGGTGGGATCACGGGATTTGAACTGGCGACCCAACCCACAGAGCTGCCCCCCCCCCCACCAATATTTATAATTATTTATAAAGTAAATATAAGTATTTATAAATACTTTTTTGGTCAACACATAATTCATATAAACTATTTTGTTGTTTTGATGTCTATATAGTACAAACAGACCTTTCGTTGGGTAGGAGTGACTGGTGGTGTATGTCTTCTTACTGAGGCCAGTATAATTATACCCTAAGTGCGTTAACAAAGAAACTCGCCTACATTTCTTCCCCAGCTAATTACTATAATTTGCTAAGTGTCTCTCCAATAGTCCCTCAGGTGAGTTTAAAAAGTTTTCAAACGATGTCATTGTACAAAGAACCTTGTAGCTACTGGATTTTGAGTGTGGGAGGAAACTGTAGTGTCCAATGGAAACCCACACAAACATGGGGGGTGTGCAGGACTGGGGAGCCCGAACCCACCTCTCTGAATGGTGCAGTGACAACGCTATGTGCTGAGCCGCTGAGCCACGCTGTGATAGAACTATATTTAGTAAAGCTGCAGAACAAACAAGTGAAATAAAATGTATGTATATGTTTACATGTCTGTGAAGATTCTTAGTCATCCAGGTCATGGTTATCCTAAGAAAGGTTATTCAGTGGCAACTGGACTTGCGTAGTTCCTTGAAAACGTTTCACTGGCCCTCTGGAATGAAGGGTCTGGTTGCCACTGAATAACCTTTCTTGGGATATATTTTTACAACACCACTGATACTTAGAATTATGATAATAATAATAATAATAATAATAATAATAATAATAATAATAATAATAATAATAATAATAATAAGCAATTGGTTGACAGATTAAGACTGATATGTGGAAGAATCTTTGTTTTACCTGTAACTCAGTCCCAGTATGTATTTGGACGGAGTGCTCATGCTGTATCTGGAGCTGTTGTCTTGGAAACACGCTGACAGGTCTCTGTGTAGGTGCCATTACACGCGTCTCTCCACAGAATCTGAAGGCAGAAGCAGAGGGAGAGTGACTCATATTGAGTCCCACTATCTTTGTGTAGATTTGATTTATAACTGCCTGCTTATCTTACTAATGAATCCATTACAGCCCTTACTATCTCTCCGAGCATTTTGAAGGTAAAGTTTGCAGTTCATCTGTGATAACAGTACTCTGTTGATTGTGACAAAATATGCCATTTACCTAAGGAATAGTCTTTACTTTAAAACCTGGTCAGAGCCAAGTCAGAACCAGTGAGCAACTTACGATAAAAATACACGTAAGACACATTACTACTGAAAGTTTATTGAAGTAATGTTGTCTTTGCAGTAGTTGTAAGTACTGAAAAATGTGTTCTGAACTATACAGGACTGATTTTGGAGTTGTCTTTGTACTGTAAGCCAGTGTTTCCAAACCCAGTCCTTGTGGGCCCCAGACAGTCTACGTGTTTGGGAGCTGGGAGGGAGCAAAAATGTGGATTGTCTGGCAGAGAACTGGCAGGGAGCAAAAATGTTCACTGTCTGGGTGGCCCGAGGACCAGGTTGGGAAACACTACTCTAACCCATGGTAGATTTTTCCATTTAAAAAATCTTTTAAAAAAGGGAACTTCTGTTCGGTAACAAGTGTGAAAACCCAAAACTAAAAACATAGTTTTGCCATCTGTAAAGCAAACAGGATGCTCACTACCTCTCTTGCAGTTCAGCATGTGGATGTGAACATTACAGGGAGCAAATGGATGGATTAGTTTACGCGGCTCAGCTCTGAACGGGGCACATCCAGTGACATGGGAGGTGCTAAGCAACTTTGCCTTCCCTGCGAGGAGCCGCTTCGAGGGCCACACTCTGAGATCTACTGCTCACGCCTTCCATGGCCCCCACCTCGCATCTGCGCTGGCTGGGGATCGGCTGCGCTGAATGCCATCGCGGCACAAATGGCGAGAGCGGTGGAGTAAACATCGACGAGTGCCAGTGTGGATGGGCCAGCTGGACAGGTACAGATCCACCCATCTGTTTAAAATGCGACAGGCTCACTGTGGGGCTACCAAACTGCTGAGAGCAGCGGAATGAGGAAGAGGAAGCCCCATTGAGTCCCGGGCATCATGCGGTGCTCCAACCAGAGCGTCCATAGTCACAGGATGGAGCAAGGGTTGTTATTTATCTAACACGAGTGCAATCCTTTCAGGAGTAAAACACCCTCGGATTGTAGATGCCCTGATAAACAAATGACATTTTTTTGTTATATTTGACATCGAGCAATATGTACAAACATTGCTTTATTACACCAAAACAAGCTACAATAACGCACGTCAACCAACTCTAAATATCCCAAAGAAAAATCAACGTATATCTTCATGAGTCACCAAATAAGCTGTTGATTCCTCAAAGCCTAGGTGGCATGTGGACTGTAATAAGATTCCATGTGATTTAGGAAGATTAGCAGAAAACATTGCATAAGACTTCATGTCGAAGTGAGATGTTCCACAACCAGAAGTGTAAACAGTGATGTCATAGCAGCAGCCCGATTAGCCCTTGAGGCCAGTCTCCATGTTGTCCTCCTGAGCCCAGTTCAGGGCATTTCACTATAACACCTCTGTCTCGGCTTTCTGCAACGATAAATAAAAAGGCCTACAACCGGCCAAAGAGGAAGACAGTATGTGGAAATTACACCACAAATCTGTGTCAGTATCGATCCCCAACGGCTGCCCATCACTCAAGTGCTAAGAGTGTCGGTGTTTTTTTTCTTTGTTATTTATTTTTGACCGAGTCAAAGAGCATTGCTTTAAATGAGATCGTCTAATTATTTGACAGCCTTGTCACAGATAGTGACGTTTCATGGTTGAGTCGGGGGGGAGATGAATCTGCAGCGAATATAAAGACCTTGTGTTTGTCCCTCTGTGTAGGTGGTACAAATGTAAAACACAATGGATAAAAACCAATCATGTGACACCAATGAGACCAGGCTGGGAAAGTCATACCCATAAAAAGAGTTCAACACAGTTGGATGGATTGATAGAGTATGACTAGGAAACAATACTTTGGTTTATATTACATAATTTACATTTAGATTTATGCTTTTAAAGGAAATATTGAAACAAAATCAAAGTGTCCCCCATCCCAGATCAGACATACAGGAACACTAACTCTTCACTAGAAACCTTCACTACGTACCTCAGAACTCTAACTTAATCCATTCAGAACTTGGGTTTGAATCCTAAAAAGTTCAAGTTCTGATCAAATTTTCCCCATAGGAAATAAAGGAAAACCAAAAAACACCTAAATAACATTTTTTTTTTAAAAAAACAAAAAATGAACAGGATAAACCCAGAAGAGCATATACTAAACACATCTAAACACATGTATCAAAACAGTAATTTGTAAAGTAAGAAAATAATGCTATATGTAGTGTTGTTTTCGTCAACGAAATTTTACGTAAACGTAAATGCTGGTCATGTGACGATAACTATAGAAATATATCATGTAATATTGGTGACGAAAAAAACGAGACTAAGTTTGGTTTAAAACTTAAAAACTATACTAAAAGCAAACGGAACATAGCACTGCTGCTATTCCACCACAATGACCTGCATAATGTTCTATTTTTGTCAAACTGCTGCTGAATTAAGCTGTTGCACCAAATAAGGTAAAGACCCCTTTTAAACATGTGAATAAGTTATTCTGCTTTTCTGAGATGATATCAAATGTTGAGTTAGAGTTGAATAACATGCAGAAAACTAAGTATCTGGGGCATATGATAGCACCACTTTATACACCTGAGAAGACATTTGACTCATATTTCACAAAAGCATTACTTAAAACTGAGATAATGCCTCTTTTTCACATTGTGGTTTAATTTAAATTTAAAATTAAATTTCCAAAACAAAAAAAGCACACAAATCAAAAAATTATAATATGAAGGCCTGTACTGTAGAATATTTCTGAAAGTTGGATTAAATAAAAGAAGCCATTTTCATACTTACTGTGAGCTCAACTCTTGGAAATGGTAATAGCGTTTGACAATGTTTCTAAATCGGGCCAGTGCGAGGACTTAGAAAGCTAAAACAGTTACACACATTGCCCATTTGCAGGGAGTAATGGTGAACTCTACAAAAGAATTCGCCCAGTGTCTTGCCTGTTTTTTTCCTCTCCATTGGACAGTTGACAGAAGATGGATGGGAAGTGACAAGATAAGGAAAATCATTAGCACACCACAGAGCCTTGGAAAGGTCAAGAGTCTGAAGGGCTCTGGATTTTTCAAGAGTATCTCCTGTTGTCCGGCAATCAGGTGAAGAAATCACACAAGAACTGCTGAGTGGACCACCCAGAGGTCCTCGATGGTGCTGGGCAAAGCAGGTTGCAGGTTCAGGCCATTATATACTTCTGCATAGAATCTGCCATAGGTAACTATGTAGACTCGTACACTACGCCGTAGCCTGATGCGCACTTCCCCAGAAATGCAACTACAGGCTACGTTGTATGCTACATGGTAGGGTTTGTGGCTACACAACTGCCTATAGTGTAGCGTTATGCGGCTACATGGCTACCTACAGTGTTGGACAGCGCTTACCAGCCATGCTCCTTCACCCTGTACAGCTTAAGTACAACCATAATATAACAGACTTGATACAGGTAATCAACTTCAACATAGCTGTGGCTCCAATACTTATCAGTACCGGGTGTGTTAAATTATGGTTGCAACTAAGCTCTGCAGTGTGGTAGATCTCCAGGAGCATGATTGGTGAGCACTGGCATAGGATACACAGCCACACGGCTGCCTACAGTGTAAGGTAAGCGGGCACACAGCTGCCTACAACATTGAGTACTGTACGTGACCACACGGCTGCTCACGGTGTAGGGTGTGCAGTCACATGGCTCCGTACGGCATAGTGTACTTGGCCACACGACTACCTACAACATCGGGTACGCAGTCACATAACTATCTACGGCCACACGGCTGCATACGGTGTAGATTCTATGCAGCCGTATAAATCGGCCTTTTCGGGGGAGAGCATAGGAAATGCACTTAGTGCTCTGCAGCAGTGGTGAATGCCCTGTATCTGCTGCCTTGTATGAGGCACCGAAGTTTACATTTACATGTATTTAATCCACACTTTTGTCCAAAGGGCTGTGTGGCAGACAATGCATGACAAGCATGTAGCTGTCAAGGAGACAACTTAAATACAAGTGCTGCGAGGCTAAGCTTCCTGTGAGTGCAAGGCAGGTATTGGAACAAGAGCTATAGGATAGAATAGCTGCTTTATTGTCATTCAAAACATACACCACAGCACATCAGAATGAAATTATGTAGCACTGACTCACCACCGGCCTACCAGAGAGTATTAATACTGAAAATCTTAAACTTTAAAAATATAAAATCAGTCCGGAGTGGATGGTCTTATGTCTTTTTGTCTCTGTGTTGGTGTCTGTGTATGTTGTGAGGATGTATGTTTGGTCTATGTGCATGGCTGAGAGGTGTGTCTGTGGGGTGTCTGTGTATGTTGTGAGGATGTATGTTTGGTCTATGTGCATGGCTGAGAGGTGTGTCTGTGGGGTGTCTGTGCGGCTGGTGGGGGCCTGGATCCAGGGCTTGGTCTCCTGGTCATGGTTGCTGGCCCCTTTCCTTGGGGTGGTGGCCCAGGGGGAGCTCTGGCCTCTCTGGATTGGGTGGGGCTATCTGCCGGGGGCTGGTTGGCCCCCGGCCACCTGGGGTCCTAGGGGCCCTGGCCTTGGCTCATATGGGAGCAGCTGCCCCCACATGGGGCTGCCTGTTGCCTCCGGTTCTCTGGGGCTCATGCCCTTTTGGCTGCGGGGGCTGCGTCTGGGCCCTCCCCTGGCTGGAGTGGAGGCGCGGCTGCCTTTGGGACGTGGGGCCCTGCTCTTCCGTGCTCTTCGGTCCGGGGTCTGTCTCCCTCGACCTCTGGCTCTTGTGCGGTGTGGTTGCGGCCTCCCACCCTCGCTATTCGACATTCCGTGTCGAAAAAAAATACACACACAAGCCCGCACATCTCGCCTACACAATTGAGTATGCATGTACATACGCTTGCACACACCCCTCCAAGCACGACAATTTTGTATGTTTGTATAGCTATGTTACTTTCTTTATTCTTTATTTTTGTTTATGTTTATGCATTTATCCATTTTTGCACTTCATCCAAATGCTGTTGATCTTTTGCCTTTTTTTTCTCTTTACAGATGCAGTAATTGGAGATTTATGTTCTTTCTTCTTTACTCCTATTGTTCTTGACTTATCTTTCTCACTTACTCCTTATTTTCTTTCTTTTTCTTCCCCCTCCTAATCTGTCCCTCCTCTTCGGCCAGCTCAGCCACTGCAATATTTGTGCTAAAAGTGAAATTAAAAAATAAAATAAAAAGAAATCGATCAACATGAAGAGCCTATACAGAGTTTATAGAGCCCCTCGTAAAGCAAACGTTTGACTGTCTGACACAGCGGTGAATTCAGACCATGATTCTGTTTGCTAAAGCTTCCGGGGAGGACGAAAGTACAATGTGTGTAATATACAACACCACAGAAACACCAGTATTTTTAAAGTTTTTTTAAAAGTTTTGAAATTTGGAAACTAGTGGCCGTATTGCAGACGGGTCGATTAGGGGGTGGGTTGGGATAAGAGTTAAATTCTCCTACGCTAAATTTCGTTCCCCACGATACATTTCACTAACTGTCTACAGCAGTGCTATGGATTGAATTGGCCAAAAGGAGAGGCTATCGATCACAAGTCAATAAGAACTTTATTACAGAATATTCAGAAAATCTCACACCATATAGTTTTAGAACAAAAACAGGATGTACTTTTGACAGAAGTATTTTTAACTTTGAATGCTAGATGTGCTGCTGCATTTTGAATCATAAGCAATAGTTTCTTGGCACATGCTAGCAGATCTTTCAGTAAAGAGTTATAATCAAGGTGTGAGATAAGTGCCTGGACAAAGAGCTGAGATACGTATACTGATGCATAAGGCCTGATATTTTTGATGCTATTCATAATAAATATGAAGACTGGAGAAATAGCTGGTCATCTGTCATTACCCCAGATTCCTGTATGTTCCAACTTGGATATTGACGTTGCATTGAATGGTCGGATTAGCAGAGAAGACGCTTGATATTCGAAATGTTCAGCTGGAAGTAGTAGTTACTCATGCAGGGTAAAATGTCAGTGAAGCATGCAAAAATAGCTCAGATTATAGTGTCCTCGGGAAGGAGTTCATGGCAGAGTTGCATGTCATCTGTATGATAGTGGCAGAAGAAGCCATGCAACTGGATAAATGGATATATAGAGGTGGCATGCAGAGAGAAGATAAGAGGGGCAAGATCTGAGCCTTGAAGCACACCTATTTTACCTGCTGTATATTACCTGATGTGAGGTAGACAGCTCTCCTCCCCAATACACCTGAAAGGACCTACCTTAGAGGTAAAACATGAAGTTGTCTCCATCATGCCAAGTTGGGAGAGAATCTACCAGAGGATTTAACAATTCACCACGTTGAAGGTTCCAGACAGGTCCAGCAGGATGAAAATCGATGATCTAGATACTTTCACATTCACAGAGGTCAGCAAGGCAGTCTCGCTCCAGTTTTGAAACTAGGCATATGAAGATCAAAAACGTTATTTTGTGCAAGAAAGTCAGAAACCTGACTGGAGACAACATGTTCAAGAGGTGTGAGACTGGATTGAGGTTTTCACCTTGATGAGTTTAGCGTGTGATTTTTAAGGAGCATTACTTTAGTTACTCAAGCCTGCTTAAATGTGGCAGGGAATGTTCCAGTTTGAGTGATATTTTAGTGTGAGTAAGTACAGGGATGGGGGAGACGAGACTCTGAGATCAGAGAGTGCAGGGGGGGCAGGGGACAGGTAGGGATTCTGGTTATGAGGAGGAGCTTGGAAACATTGGTGGCAGTGAGAGGGGCAAGTGAAGAAAATGCTGGACTGCATGCAGAGAGAGATCGTGTGTGAGTGCTGGGCACAGAGGATAGGCTGCCCATAGCTGGCACCTTCTCCTGGAGGAGTGTGGCATCAACCAGTCATCAGCAGTCAACATGTTGGGTGGACAGTCAAGGAGGGTGTTGAAGGTCAAGAATAGTCAGTGTGTATCTGGGGAGGTGGTCATCTCATCATGATAGTGGGTGGAATATGTTGATATCATCTTGTGCCCCAGGGCATGCTCTCTAGTAGATATATACAACAGTCATTTTGATGTTAGATTTAAACATGACGATTTATTCTTATGAACATCTCACAGAGGCACCCTAAGATCTGGGAGTAAGACAATCTCTCTGGGAGATTATGATGAAACGTAGGTCTAATGGCTACGCTTATACAGTGGCCGTGGTACCATACATTTAAGATTGTACTGAGATTTCAAAACAATAAAAGACTATTAAAGTCACAGAAAACGTGGTCAGCAATATTCTGATTGTCGTGACATTACCAAGCCTGTAAAAAACTTGAGGGTTGTGTAGGCCTACTTGCTCAGTCTGAACACACATACACACACACACACACACATACGGAAATCCCATACCTGTCTTAGAACACTACAGGCATAATCCCTCATGCAATTAATGCAGCAGACTAGGGAGATGAAACACAGTAAGAAGCCAAGTGACCAGTGCAACCTGTCCCATTCACAACTATGCTACAGCCAGTTATGATTCTGCCCATGAACCATCAACTTGTAAGCTGCCTGTACTGAAATGGCAAAAAAAGTCCACACTGTTCCTAGGAGAAGGACATGCTTTGGGTACACTATCAGCAAGTTCTAGTAAGAGCAAGTTAAAAATAAGCAAGAAAATTGCAGGGATGGAGCAAGGACGTTCAACAACAACAACAACAACAAATTTATTTTTATATGGCGCATTTTCATGACTTCACATCATCTCAAAGCGCTTTACAGCACTCCCACCCAAAGCCCCCAGTGAGTAAGCCATAGGCGACAGTGGCAAGGAAAAACTCCCGAGAAGGAAGAAACCTTGGG
>JAODUD010000002.1:22395512-22410611 GCA_026784285.1 Stomatorhinus walkeri
GGGGGGCAGGACTGAGAACCACTGGTCTACAATGATTCATGCAAATTCATGCCCATCAGCTGAATGTCTAATGAGATCCATCCCATTGTTAAAATGGGGATCGACCATAAGGAGAGCAGTTGTTTGTCTGTTTTTGCCTCTCCACAAGTTATGCAGAACTGTCTAAAACATTTCCTGGTTGCTTCCTGATTCCCAATGACCGTGTGCTTCTTGCTTGTAATTGTTTTAAACTCATTTGTATGTCACTACTGCCTAATCCTAAACCGACATGCATTCTAATGATCCCACCAGCTACATGATGAAGGGTATTATCTAGTGTCTGCACATCAGGAAGAACAAAAAATGGTTGAGTCCTCTGGGAACTGAACCATAACCCCAGCTTAGAGGGAGGTGAGGACAAAGGCATGAGATTTTTGTGAAAGAAGCATCTCCTGGATCCGCATTGAACTCTGCTTATTGATAGGTAGGACAGCAGGACGCACACTTTGCCCATTCTGGGACCCCTTCCTTAGCCCCTCCCCTTGGGTTTTTTGCAGCCTGTCATTCTTTTCTTAGGAAGAGATGTGAACTATAGCCTCCATTCTGTTCTTGTGCCTAATGTAAATAAATGAAATCCTTTAGACTGGATATATATATATATATATAAATCACCTCGTTCTCGTGCAAAACCCCCATATCTGTTGCCTATTGAAGATTTAGGCTTTTGTGGATATATGATTCAAATATACAATTTTGCATGAAATAATGCAGAAATGAAATGTCCTTGTAGCAGTAGGCAGTAGGTAATTGCCAGAAAGTGAGAGGCGCTGCAAGGGTAGATGATCTAGCCAGTGTTACCCATGTACATAAGGGGACATCACCTCTGGAAGGGGCCCAGAATCCCACACCGCCAGCATTCCTTTCCCTATGGCTGTTGGCTGGACTGTTTGTGGTTCTGGAAGAGGAAGGAAATTAAGGGCAAGGGGAGGTTTCCTGAGGGGCGGCAGACGGGGCTAGCTTTGCTTTCCAGTAGAAGAAGAGGAGGATGAGAATGAAACTGGGAAAAGGGCCTAGTATCATTATGATGAGTTTCCCCATGTTCAGGAACTGCTATCTCTAGGGGTGCTTCATGGTTGCAAGGGCTTGTTCACATAGACTCTCAAACACACACATCCAATACACCATGGTAGCAATATTTTTTTGAGTGCAATTTTTTTGAGGCAACATGCAATCTTTGGGGTGGAATATTATTATTATTATTATTATTATTATTATTTATTTACATATATTTATCTAAGCTTACATTACCATATATATATGCATTTATATTTTTCAGTACACTCATCCATATTTATATTTCCAGATTGTTTGCTGCATTATCTTCAGGCCCATGTTCAGGATGTGGATGTAGAGCAGGGCTCTTGTGTTATATTTTCCTGGGCCATGGACTAGAGAGGAGTCCATATTGACTAAATCTACCAAGGAGGACTCCTCCAATTTGGCAAGGGGACCCAATGAATCATTTTGTCAGGAGCCCTGGAATTCCTGGCTCCGCCCATACCCAAGAAATGGAAGAGAGAAGCCGCAACCGGACAATCAGAGGTGGAATATTCAGGTTCAGAACAAAGATTTTGCTTCAACCAACCAGTTGAGTACTCTATGAATGTGACTCTATACTCAACTGGTTGGTTGTAAGAAGATCTTGGTCTGGACCTGTACTTTTTGTACCTCTACCGTTACCTCATTACATTACATACTGTATGCTGGCACTTTGAGATGCCCATAGGACACGAGGAGATCCGCACTCCCCCCCCTCTGACAGCGCAGTAGAAAAGAAAGGAACTAAAATGAGCTCGATTTTTTAAATAGGATCCTGTATACGCTAACAACAGCCTCAGTCCCTTTGCCATTTTTGTTTTCCCTATTTTAAAAACATGTAAATGTGAGTGATATGATATAAACCCTTTCAGTCTAATTGTCTGAGCCTTACAGGCAGCGGTAAACAATTACAGCGTGTGCTACAAAACCATGCCGCCCGCCCGCCCCCAGTGGATCTTGTTTTGCTAATACTGTGGCAGCAAATCCACCAGACCATCCATCCAGTTCTCCTTTGGTCCTCCACAGTGCTGAAAAGCCAAAGGGGGTGGGGCTTGCCAGCATCACATTCAGTGTCATTTTGCACGTGACTCTGCACCCCCCTTGCTTTTCGTGTGCGGATGCTGGATCAATGTTCTATTTTTGAACTGGACAAACACGTAACGAACACATGGCCTGAACACAGCTGCTTCGTGCAATTACCGTCGATGGGAGCACACAGTTAGGGGGTTAGGGAGGAAGGTGCATGCAATGATTGTTAATTGTTAAATTAATACACTGTTTGCTCCTCCGGACAAATGGAGCAGATTTTCACATTTGCCTCCATGGTGCACTAACGCAAGCCTCAAGGGTTTAAATATGGAGATCATTCAAGGTCTTGCGTTGGGACAGTGGCCAGTGAACACTTTATTCCTGAGAATGCCTTTGTGTTCAGAGATGTGCCAGACAACACAGCAGGACCTCTGCACAAAGACACATTTTAACTTTCTTATGAAAGCCATGATATGGGAAGGGCATTCACAGACAGCTCCTATTATATCAGGAGAATAAATACAAGATCCCAAGAATTGTCCAAATATTACTATTACCAGTAAGGATATGCTTATTCTTTAATACCCGACACACTCGATTCGATGATAGGTACTGCTTCTGCATTACGAAATCTACCTGTTAAAACCAATAACTTGCCTTGTGCCTACTCTTGCAGCTAAGTACGACAATATACAGTACAGGTTATGAAATGTGAAATTAAGTAATAAATCTGGTTAATGTTAAATCCCCATGCATTAACCAGGTGATTGGAAAAGATGCATTATTTGCTGAAAAAGTGTACACCGTGGATCTTGATTGGATTTATTTTGTCATTTACATTACAGAGCAGATTTGTTCAGCATGGCTCAAGTCAATCTCGCTTTACCGAATTGCTTGTGAGAGCCACGATTCCAGCCTCATCCAGTGTGAAGTGTCTTCTCTCTCCCGCACATTTTAGCTGTGCACTCCCCTGCTCTCTGACAGTGGGTGGCATTGTGGCCTCTCCAATGCTCTCTACCACTAAACTCTTCTTCAACGTAGAGTCGCTAATATTTCCTGACGAGAGCGTAATTACAGAGTAATCACACGGAAACAAGGATTAATCTAATCTGGTGATATTTAGCGCCAGTGAGTCATTTAAAAGCAAAGGCAGAGGAGTATCCATGCAGCATCCCATGCTGTGATTCAGACTCTTTGCTAAAGCCAGTATTTATTTGTAACTGTATAAATTATTGGGGCTTCAGCTAAAATGCTAAAATACTTAATATCATACAACTGACCACTTCCTAACTACTCTGCACAATGCAGCTATGCAGAAAGGGTGTGCTTTCTGTGTGCAGAATATTGTAATGTGGAATCTACTTACTTGTAAATACTATAGTTACTGTATGTGATGATTGTAACCTCTGAGGAATGGTGGCGTATTGGGTAGCATAGATATCCTTCCATAGTCCAAAACTATGCTGTCCAGAGTGTTCCTGTATGCTGGGCTGGTAATCATGGGTAGGTATAGGCTTCTCAGAGACCATAGTCCTGCACTGGAAAGGCACATGGGTGGATGGATGGCTGGATGGCTTAAGCCTGCATTTTCATGCCACTCTAGAACTGTGTTGTAGGGTCACATTTATTTTATATTAGAAGTATTTTATATCCACGTACTTAGAGTTGCAACAAACAAACAAATAATTAAACAACACTGCCTTAAAAAAAAAAAAAAAGTAAAACCCGTGAGACCATATTCTGGGTTTGCAGTATTAAGTGTTTACAGATCACTTTATCAATCCATCCATTTCTATAACAGCTGGTCCAATGTAGTGTGATGATACTGTAAGCCTGCAGACTGTCCCAGGCAGCACAGTACATAAGGCAAGATACCCTCCAGATGCAACGCCAGTCTATCTGTTTCTGATATCTTGTGGTTTTTTTGCATTAATATACTAAGATGCTGCAATCGAAACTGAATTACAATTGAACTTACTATGTAATTACATTTAAGTAGCATTAGAAACAAATGATTTGTAAGGTCAAGCTGACCGATATCTATCTGCGTTCATTTAATCATCCTGGATATGGCAGCCCTTGCAGAAACCTGCAGCTTCATCGTTTTCCTGACATGCAGGATAATGCCAACAATTTCGTAATGTTGTGAACTCTTTGGGAACTATTATTCATTGGTGGTTTTTATTGCATACACTATCCGAGTCAGCACAAAATGTAATACTTACATTCAGAAAGGGGGCTTTTAGCCATGTTATATAAAAGGGTCATATATTATATTGTTAAAGTACACACACATATAAAAATGAATATTGTTTAATTGAATTGCATCATCCTTCAGTAAATCTAGAAGCAGCTGGGTCCAAGCTAAAATCTCTTATTTTTATCAGATTTTCTCTTTAATATCTAAGGATAGGATTACAATCTTCAGAAACAATGTTCATTGAAAAGTTTTTGCCTGTAATGGCTGCCATGACCAGTCAAACGTTTGCATCCGACGTGGCCCCTGTTATACCCGGTGAAAACCAAACACCATGTTACTTAAGAACGTCATACTTATTGCTAAGTATGACAGTGGTATGGAATTGGTTCTGGGGAGACATGCTGTATCAGAAAACAAAGAATTCACAATCACTGAAGGTAACAGTGAAAGGTAACAGAAGGTTTTACTGGAAAGCGTCAGCCCAACCATCCACGGGGCTGATGTCGAGATTTAGCTGCATCATGCCATCGAAAAGAGTAGTGAGTATGTCAGTGTCAGTGAGCATATCAGTATCAGTAAGTATCCCAGTATCAGTGAGTATATCAGTGTACTTTTGAAGGTACAAGAACATTGATGTTTTGTAATGTCCTAGTCAAAGTTTAGCACCAATATCCATTAAGACTTTGTGACCCGAAACAAGCTGTTCATGTTTATACATCCACAAAAGCTCTCCTTCACTTGTATGGAGAAAAAAATGATCTGCTAAATAAATAAACAGTTAAATGTCCATACAGGAAGAAGTAACTTCTTGCAGTCTTAGCTGCTAAATGTGACATTTGCAGTTCAGTAAGGCTGGAGGGGGTAGTATTATTGCACTAGACATTGTGTTAAACAGTAATAAATAGCAATTATCAAAATATATTTTTGTTTGCAGTACAAATGTATTCATTCAAAGAGGCAAAAGCATTTTCATGCAACTATATTCTATTTTGATCATTAAACATCACAAATGACATATCAGCTGATAGCTCTTGGAAGAAACTTAAGTGTATTCACACTAGAGCCCTTATGAGATGCACTTGGAGAGCCATATTAATAAGAACTCTTCTCAATCCCCACTGGCAACATTCAGTGTCATAAAAACACATTAAGATCTCATGTTCTTCAAAACATTTCAAGAAGGGCTGAGATAAAAGTCAGCCTTATTTATAGTGATATTGATCTTTGTGAAATTTTGCATTACATTTTAAAGGCAGACTCACTTGAAATTGCAGTTTTAGAACTAGGAATATTTTATATGTGTGTGTGTGTGTGTGTGTGTGTTATGTACACTCACAAATATTGCCACTTTCAGAAAGTGTGACTGTTTTAATAGATTATATTAAGGTCAAATACATTTCTAAAGTGATTTAAAATTCATGTGCTGAAGTCATTACTGGTCTCTGTTGCGTTGTAATGGAGTAATATGCAAAGCCAAAAGCAATACATTGAAATTTAACCCAGATTATGTGCTTTGGGTCAAGGTATTTTACAAAGGCTCTGTATTCTAATCGCACTCACTACCTGTGTACCTCCTTCAGCAGCTCAAACATTTGCACTCTGCAGGAAAATCGCTCATTCTGCCGTCATGAAGGATACAGGTACAATAGATACACCTTGTCTGTGTTCGTCACAATCCACGACCTTACTCAATAACACCAGACAAGGTTCTCTATTCATTATGCACACTCTCCAATTTGAAGCAGAAATTACTTTCGGATTGAGGACAAGCGCAAATATAAATGCACACATGCAGTTAGATTTGAATGCTGCAGTGTCTATGATGAAATGACACATTAAGTAATGGCATTGTTTTTGCCTTGTTAATTTCAGACTAGCTTACAAAGGAGGCTGATAAATGCACGTGCACACCAACCTACACAATACTGCGATGATATTTAGAAAATGTATTTGCACCATATTACTGGCAACATAATATTTCAGACAGATGTTAAGCATAATCCACTCAGGAATATGGGCTGATCCTGTGGTAGCAAAGTGTCACCGTTTATAATGGGAGTTTCCTTTTTTTTTTTTTTTGTCCAACCTTCGCAGTGACCATTATACTTTAAATGTCACTCACATTAAGCTCTTCAGATTCTGGGAGCCCTGCTGAGAAACTCGCTTTACCATTTCTGCGCTGTTCACCGGGACACATTTAAATGAGGTCTCCATCTGCACAATCTGTAGCTTGCATTGGCAGTTCATACAATTCTGTTGGTCAGAAGTATGGCTAACGGTTGAAAGATGGGTAGATGGATGGATGGACTGATTTATTGATTAACCAACATAATAATTAATATGATAATTATGATGTCACCCCTGTGGAGTCAGTATGTTCTACCCATGTGGCATGCATGTCTTCCAAGGACTCTGGCTTCCTGAGATTGAAAGACTAGCCGTTAAGCCAATTGGCATATCTCCTGTTTGACTATGCATGCATGATTGGTATATGTATAAACCCTATGGCTGACTGGTACCATACAGAGTGTACCCCAACCATGTGCTCTGTGCTGCCTGGGCTCCAGACCCCCCTCCCCCTGTGAACCTGACGAGGAAACGTGGTTGGATTATGAATTATTATTATTACACACTGCTGGTTCTCTGTCACATTGCCATATGTGTCATACAAGGTTGAAGACCCATCTCTTAGTATGCTTGCTTGAGAGGCCGGGAACTGAACCCACAGCCCTGGAGGTAAAATACAATTCTTTTTTGATAAATACAGAGAAAGGTAAAAATCAACAGTGAATCATACAGTAGAAGACATTTAATCACAGTCCTCTCAATGTGGAAAAGGTAACACGATTTTTAGGTTAGAATAAAGTTCTATTTCAGCACACAAACAAAACAATCAATTGTGTCACAGAACAGTGCGCAAAGGTGCTAACAAGTAGCTTGCAACAAAAGGGAGAACAATCATGTTTAAGGAATGTCTTGTACTAATAGAATTTTTTTGTATCCATTGTTCTACAAAATGAAACCTTACAATTTTTGAACATGCTAACACCATCAACGGTAAACTTACAGGTATTCAGTGAAAGATCACTTGAAAAGTTGGCAGGTCTCAGACTTAATTGTTGACATACTTTGACATAGTAGGCTGTAGATGATTTGTATCAATAAAGAAATCTTTAAAAAATAGTCACCAAGGATCAGCAATTTATACACAAGAGAGTATTCTATACTAGAGAGTATTCTAGAGAGTATATACAAGAGAGTATTCTATACTAGACGGCAACAACGCTGCCTCTGCTTATGTTCTAAAATTGTAGGAGTCTCTCAGAATTTGGTTTTCTCTTCCTTATACAGTACTGTGTAAAAGTCTTAGGCAGTTAATAAATTATGTTTAAATGATCTCCATGCTGGTATAAAACTATGATATTATGTCTGTCAAAGTGTGTTACCTTAGCTATTTCAAAAACTCTGCTAAAGTCACCCCAGTATTTGCAGCAACTATCCAATACAGACATGTATATTTTTTTATTCGACCACTCGCGCACCTCAAATGACTAATCAATATCTCCTTGAATTTTAAAATTATTATCTCTATTAGATTAATTAATTAACTGAGCTTTTTAAAAATTGATGCTAGTGTTACTTGTAACTGACCTACATTGTAACGTTAGTGTTTTTTGTTCAGAGCAAATGTGCATTTACCACCCAAATAAACAACTTAAAAAATTTCCTTTGACTGCCTACGACTATTGCACAGTACTGAATGTACTGTGAATGTCTACCAGCTTCTACTTCTTTCTGTAAAACAGTGTTAGCTTTTTCGGGGAATGTTCTCTAACCCTTTGAAGAGACTTCCTACAAACCATGTATCAAACCTTTCTCACTATCCAACCGAATGATGCAACTACATAACTCTGTGGGGGAAAGAATGAAACAAAATTTAGCAATTATATTTTTTACTCCTATGCTTTTATTAATGCTGCCATATTTTATTACTGCCACACACGCACACACACGGTCTGGTGTAATGATATGCAACTCAATAGCCAACTTTTATTGCTTCCTTTATCCGCCTTGCACGCGTTAGGCCGCTTAATATAGAAAAATACTGAACCTGTGACATATCAAGAGCGACTTCTGCTGCTGTTGTGTCTGCGGCTCGCTCATGATCATTCAAGGGCTCTACGTGATGATTTAACCCCCCCCCCCAGCATAAAACAAAGTCCATGAACATTGTGTTAACATTGTTCTCATTATGATCTATTCTCCTTCACTTGTTATCCATCCATTTCTAAGTATTATCCATACATTTTTAAAAGCCCATGTTTTTTCATATGCAGTGCTGTGCAGCGGTCTTAGGCTGCCAAAGAAAATTGTGTTTAAAAACTATGATTCTGTGTCTATAAAATTGTGTTGTTAGCTTCGCCATTTGAAAACCTCTCCAGAAGTTACCCCTGTATCTACAGAAACCATTCAATGTACCCATGTGTTTGATGACTGAACCAGCATTAACATGTTTAGCTAATCACTCCCTCACCAAGGTAGTTATCTAATTATGCTAATTAATTGAGTTTTTCAACAAATACATGGACTGGCTGGGTTGCCCCTCAGGAGAGGTTTGGGAACTGCAACGGTCATTTTTATTGTGTTATTTTGCATATGTTCCCATGTTAAATTGTGTTATGTACATTTACAACCCAGATAAATAACTTTAAAAATCATTTTCTCTGATGGCCTAAGACTTTTGCACAGTACATATACAATTATATTTTTATATTATATAAGTATATTATATACAATTTTATACTTTTTGTCCTCTTCTTCATAACCGAAGAATAAAACAATATCTACAGCTCAGAATCCCAGAGTATCTGCTCTGCATCTCTGCAGGGTTAGACATTTAATAGATATTTGCATGATAAAAGTGTTAGGAAGCCTTTGTTGGCTCCATAATTCGCCTGTAGCTGGAGGTTAGTAAGCATGCCTGTTTTACACACATCTTCTAGCTCTGAGATCTGAGGACGTATCAAACTCTTAATTGCCAAAAGCGGCTTATTTAGTTTCTGATCTATTACAGTTCCTGTCTATCACAAGGATCTGCAGTTGGGGCTGTTTGATTCCTCCATGAATGCAAAAGCCTTTTAGATGAGCATCAGCAGTAAAGCTTTGAAAGGAGCCAAGAGAGTTGACATGGCTGTTCTGTTTGAGCCATTATCAGAAGAGAGAGGCGCACATCAAAGGGATCACAAAGGGGCTCTGTGGACGACATGCATGCTATCCCTTTTACATATTTTATGGGAAATTAGAAATGTGTTTAAAATTCATTTCGTTCTGTACTGGAAATTTAGCAATGAAGTCAACTTAGCAGATACTTAACATTTCCTTTGAGGGTTAGACATGTCTGATGTTCTCGGACCATGAGACCTTGAAGCTGACCCCATTCTCCTTCTGCATGTGACGCTGGGAATTATGGGAGCTGTGCGTGCATAGGATCCGTCACCACAGCCGCCACTCACGTTGAGAAGCGGAAAATTCAGCATTTTATGTCAGACGCTGTTGCGGTGCGATTACTGCAGCACAGCGGGATTCCTGCCTGGGAATATTCCGGAATAAGCAATGGAGCAGGGAGTCAGCCCGTCACAAGGGTAAGCTTTCCGCTCACTTTGCGACTCTGTGACCGAAATATGAATGTCGTCTGTTTAGTAGCGGAGTGTCCTTAGAATCAAGCACAAAGCCTTTATTAAATTCTCACAGACCCCCGTGTGTTTAGCATTTCATAAAGTCAACATTCATTATTTCAGCGCTGATTGCATCTGTGGTAACTTGTCACTATCTCTCAAATTATGTCCAAACATATAAAAGAACTGTCCTGACTATATTACACGGTGGTAATGAAAGACCTTGCAGGTATGTATTAACTCCTTTGTTAATACACTGTGACATCCCGGCATGACTGTAATATTATAAACATATAAAACTGAATAAAATTACCTCAGAAGCACTTATTGCAAACGCTTTAAAACAATAGAATAAAATAACAATTTAGCAGAAGTCAACACAGCAACAGATAGGTTTACTTATATGTGGAAAGAATACCCCATTCATTTTATGAGAAAGAGTTCCCATAAAAAAAATAACGTAAAAAAACGACTTTGCTTGCATCAGTGGAGTCAGAAGAACTCCAGATGGTATTTACACAAGGTTCTTCAAGAAAGTAATTTGAAAATAAATGATGAAGGAATGTATGCATTGGAAGAAACCAAGAAAGTGGAAGCACTTGAAGACATGACAAAAAAAAATCTTTGCAGTAATGCCTATAGTTAGTGATATTTTTCTCAACAAGGCCAAAAATCTCCTAGCTGATGCCACACAAGAGCAGAAATACAGAGAAAAATAATCTTATATTTGGAAGCCTTCCCAATCGCCTGTTTTTTTCACTGGTACAAGCACTCGACTGATGAGTCCTTCATTCCAAAGATGAACACAATCACTGGCAGAGGTCAGTCACTTTGGGCTTAAACATGCTGGTACTCCTGCCACGCCTGGGAAATGGAAAGAATGTGACTCATACCTAATCCCATGGTCACCATCATCCCTTAATAATATGTAAATTGCCTGAACCAGTGACACTGAAAATTGCCATGCCCCATATTTCATCTGAACAATTTCCCACAAATGTAGGCTCAACTTAGCACTGAAATCACCCCCCCCCCCCCCACCACAACTTCTGATAAAAATGGAAAGACATGTTATTAAATACATTATTTGGTTTAATCCAGCCAGACTGAAATAACTTAAAAACCCAAATAAAATTTGTCTCTTTATTATGGTGGTTGACCCTGTTATTGTGGGAACCCTTCACTTAGCAAGAGTGTTAAATCTGGATACACGTGACAGACAACCCAAGGTGACTAGTGTTAAAATCACATAGGGACTCCAGTTCCTCATTAAACTACAAGAGGATAAATGATATACCCTTGGGGAAACCAGTCTCCGTATTGGCTCCTGCTAAACCAGTCACAGCCATCTCCACCTGAGCAAAGCTTTGGCACTGCAGTCCTGACAGGTCACGATACCATTGAGATCCAGTCTTTGTTCAAATAGTCTCCAGTCCTGCTTGTTGGCCCTCCTCCCAAAACATTTTACAGCCGAATGCTGACCTTGCAGCTCTTGTGCATTTATCCCTGAAGACCTTCACTTTTTTGTATCGCTCCCCGTCCCACCCCCAGATAAACATACAGCTTAAATCTTGAGCCATATACTTACGTCATTATTTGTCTCTGTAAAATAACAGAGCGTGGCTTATCATAGCCGTGATCGTTGTCATTACCTTCTCAGGAATTAAGTCGCGCAGTTTGCGGAGGAAAAGCGGATCCCGCCTGAGGTGTAATCTTGGATTTGTCTGCGGGGTATGATTCAGCATTAGGCTCTGACATTGACATAATACCCAGGCCCCCCGCTCAGACTCAGAATGGGCCGTTTAACAAAGGTAAATGGAGATCTTATTGTTGATGACCATGAGCCGTTGTCTGAAGGAGCCTCAGTTGCCGCGATGCTGTTCCCCACAGCACTCGTCATGTCTTCTCGCTGGCTCATGACCTCCGATGGTTATTACACCATCTGATCCCACCCTGTCTTCCTCTCCCCCTACTCCACAACCCCCCTCAACGCATCCTGTTCTTTAATAAATTTGACCATTGCTGTCCAAGCCAAGGTTTCCCTTGCACCACATTACTGGCAGGCTGTGAACCGCAAGGCATCACTTACCAGCGTTGGTCCCCTCGTCACACCTGTCAGTTGTCATTGCTTCAGTTTAGTACAATTTGTCCCTGTACAGCTCCCCAGAGGAAGGGAAATTAAACAAGAGACATAGATTCAAAAGCAATGGAAAAACACGTCTCACTCCATGTCCAATTATTTTTTTCTAACGCAAGTAAAGAATGTATGTAAGAATGTAAGCACTGAAACGTGTTAGGGTTTTTACATCACCCTTATCAACCTTTGATTTGTATTTGTAAACTGTCACAGAATATCAAACCTGTAACAATATAGTGTTTAAGGTAAAGGTAATATATTCAACCCACTTCTAACTGTTCCTGGTACTCAGCCTGTCAGGTATTATTCAAGTCACAACATCTGCTACCACATCTGTTCATTTCAGTCATCATCTTTAAAGTAAATATAGGTACTGTGTGCATTTTGATTCTCTCAAACTATGAGTTGGTGGTATAGTAGTTCGCTGGATTTTTCATATTTCTGCAAGAAGGTTAAAAAGCAAGCACATAAATAGGATGAAATCTAACCTGGGGAAATTATCCTTACAGCTGTGATTTGACTAAATGCTGTTACTAAAATGGGTTCACTTAATTTCATCATTCAGCATATAAAGACTATTGTATTTTACATTTATTAACCTCTGCACAAAATTATAGTTTGAACTCTAAGTCATAAATACAGACAGAGCAGCACAATTTCACAACTAAGTAACATATCAGAGAATAACTTCTAAGTGTTTCAGTGAGCAAATTAATCATCATTACGCAATCATTTGGAATGAATTCCCCATAAAAAATAAGGTAATAAACACAAAAAAGCATTTCTGTATCTGTGCAGGGAGTCTATTAAAATAAACAAACCATTAAGTCTACAAGACGATGATAACAAAAATCAAACCACTGGAAAATGAGAACAATCCTACCAGTTTTGCAGGTTATTTTTTGATGGATCTGAGGTAGCATTTCTCATGAGTATGACACAAACCCCAAAAAGGGAGGATTTTGTTCTTATTTGTTTGTTATTTGATCACACCAAATCACACCATTTGTTATTTGGTTTGTTCTACTGTGTCAGGAAGCCTAAATTAGGGTCCATTCACTACACCCAATCTTATCCTACCAGCACAAGGAAGGAAAACAAGGAAGGAAAAATAATTTTAAAATGGGAGAAAGCCACATGATGTATGACCAGATGGATGAGACAATTCACTTATATTTACATGGATTTACATAGAAATAATAATATATGTATAATATGTGGAAGATCTTACACATAATTCTAAATATGATTCTAAATGTGATGCATAATTTCTCAGTGCACACTCAGTCATTGTTTGTGTATTACTGATTTATGAGTTCTAAAGCAACAATACCAGGAATATCTTTTATCCAAAGAAAATAGATTAATGCTTATTTAGCCAACAATAATATCAAATGATATGATAACTGATTCTTACTGTCTATCTGAGCACATGACAAAGCAATTGTTTATACAATATATTTTTGTCCCATTGTCTTTTACACTTCACTTTTGACACATCATATTGAAAATATACCATTTATGAAGATGCTAAAGTGCAAGTGAATTATACATTTTAGTCATGTAATAAGAAATCCGTGACAGTTACTGGAAAAACTGTTCCCACTGTATAAATAAACCTCAGTGTAAAACGGAGAAATGTCATTTCCTGTGTTAGATCTTAGCAAGTATGGCATTTTTTTACTTAATCAACAGCTTGACATATAAAGTCTGTATGGGGTGGTGTCTCAGTTTAACTGCTGTATTAAATGCTTTAGTCTGACAACCTGCCAAAATGAAGAAGTCAACTGATGGGAGATGAGTGAAAAAGCAACACTCATTTTCTTTTGACACATCTTCCTAATAAGGATGGAGTGCTGGGGAGTATTTCCAACCGGAGTCAGACAAACACACATACTCACACACCTCTAATCTCTCCGTTCAACTCCTGCTGTAAGTTCTTTTCTTTCTTTTTTCACCAGGAGCCGATATTTAACGCTGACAGGTTATATTTTAGTAATGTCCGCAGGACTTTAATTGAGGACATTACTAGACATCTGACATTGACCTGGGATCGATAATTAAGCAGAGAGCCCAGAAAACGCGCCGAGACTTGCAGTGGGGTCTGAGGCACCATGAAATCATTTAAGTGATTTTAATTGAATATAAATGTGACACTGGCCAGTGGAATTATTTTGCTAAGGTAAAACTGCAATTTCCTTGCCGTGGATTGCTACCCGGTTCCAGAAACCATGCAAAACTTTTTCAAAGGGCAGAGGCTAATCCTAGTGTAATTGCATTCAGTTCCTGAATGACTCATTTAAATTTAGTTCCTTTGCTAATACTTTTTTCCAACGTAGAGTTTTTACCCATTTAGATAACTGAGCATTTTTCAGGTTAAGAACATTGGACAAGGGCCCTGCTAAGACTCAGTTGAGAAACCTTTAGGTTATGTTTGTCTTTTTAAGCTGTATGATACATTCTGCTCTGGATCCATTCATCCAAATTTCAACCTCTTATGGTGGGTCTGGAGCCTACCTTAGGAAGCACAGGGCACAAGGTAGGGCATATCTTGGACGGGATGCCAGTGTATCACAGGGCACAAGGTAGGGCATATCTTGGATGGGATGCCAGTCCATCACAGGGCACAAGGTAGGGCATATCTTGGACGGGATGCCAGTCCATCACAGGGCACAAGGTAGGGCATATCTTGGACGGGATGCCAGTGTATCACAGGGCACAAGGCAGGGCATATCTTGGACGGGATGCCAGTGTATCACATGGCACACACATGTGCACAATGACAAGCTGAGGGCAATGTAGAGTTGGAAGTTTGACCAAGTGCAGGTTTTGCAGTGAAACTAGGCAACCTGCCCAACACAGGGAGAACGGGGTGTACATTTCCTGGAATTTTGGTTTTGCTTGAGATAGATAGATATAGATAGATAGATAGATAGATAGATAGATAGATAGATAGATAGATAGATAGATAGATAGATAGA
>JAODUD010000002.1:22425784-22436287 GCA_026784285.1 Stomatorhinus walkeri
GACAACCGATTGTGTACTTTTACTTAAAAAAATACTTTAAAGTAAATTTAAAAGTATGTACTTAGGACTTTTACTTACTGTTGATGTAGTAATTATACTTTTACTTAAATATATATTTTGCAGGGTAGTTGTACTTTTACTTAAGTACTAAACTTAAGTACTTCCTCCACCACTGCTTATTAGTGAATGACATGGGTGTTTAAGTGGATGACGGGGCTTTGAGGACTTACATTAATGTCTGATACTATACCAATACAAATATGGGGTTTAGTGGGTAAAGTAGAGAGGGGTAGTGGTTTGGTGGTATAGGTATATTGGTTCTAGACAGAGTGGAAAAATGTAAACAGAACAAGGGAGGCCTAGGCCCAGTAGACATGGTTCTGGAGGGCTTTCATCAGAGAGTGAAGGAAAATGAGAGCCAATGAGAGCTCAGTACCCACACAGCCACACACACCCACATACAAAGGGTACCCTGTTATAAAACTACCAATGAAAAATCACCATTGTTCCATAAGAATTAGACAATAACTTAAGCATTGTTTAGTTTTGAAAACTAAACTTTTTTTGGACATAAACACCGCTGCTGGTATTAGACGGATAAAGCTTATGTCGCAAAGAATCGCAAGTCTGTGAAATGTCATGGCTGGTCTGTGCTGTTTTGAGGTTATTTGGCGACTCTGTACCAAGGTCTTTGTTACAAAGTACCAAAGCATATTAACCACACATCTTCTCTGTCAGGACCTTCTAGAGAGAGAAAACGAACAGGGAGTAGATGCGTGACTTAAACTAGAATTATCCAATAGAATATTTGTGAATTGACCTGAAAAAAGATTTAATGCACATAAAAAGCTATCATTCTATACAAAAGTTAGACCTTGATATATTTTAGCTTTTGTCATTGTATGATTATTAAAGAGTATAATATGCTAATTTTATTAACAGAAAATATAACACATTATTTAATATATCGACTTTTAAATTATTATTTAAAATTGTAATTATAAATTATTAAATTACAATGTGCTATTAATTTCTCTGCATAAAAACGTGTTTTATTCGTAAGTCCAAATTGTATTTCCTCTATGGCATGTAAAATAGTTTTCTCAAGTACAGAGGAGTAAATTATCCATCCTAGTATTTTTTATAATGCATTTTAAGCGTAGTTTGTTAATTGGTCGTGTCATTTGTATATATCCTCTGAGAAAAAAATTACTGAAGTGAAATTGTGATAATTGTGAATAAACCAAAGGGAAATCAATAAATGATACAATCAGTTCTGAAAAGAAGATGAATAATTAGCAATACTTGATTTGTGCTGTTATGATTGAGTAAACAGAGAGGTAGAGGTGAGCGTACAAACTTACTGCAAATGGAACCGCGGAACCTGAGCTTGGACCACTATCAAAAAAGGGCTCTTTCCAGTCATAAATGTAGCCCATTTACCATCAAATACACATGGGTGTGAATGAAAGGAGTGTTATCTGCACTAAAGCAAGTCCGGACCATACCAAAAAGTCATGGGGCCCTCAGAGACTAATAGAATAGTGTTACGACAACAGGGGGATTACTGAGCAGTGCTTTGGCGATGTGGGGACCAGTTTCCAATAACAATTTTATCTGCCTTCTGCATGCGCCATGTGCCTCGGCCTGCTGCTAATTTGTAGCTACTGGAAATTAAGCATCACTTTGTTCTCTCTCCAAGTTACAACCAGTGATTTTTTTTTTGCATTCATACAACTGTCCTATTGTGACAGAACTGCTTTGAAAATTTAATTGAGCTGGTTAATCAGGCTGTTAATTTGTTTTTTGTTTTTTTTTTTTAAGGTGCCAGTTCTTCATTATGTACATAACGTAAAATATATATTTAAGAAAAATAATGGATGAGAAAAGGAACATATCTAAAAAGTGAAAAAATGCATACAGATTATTGTGGACTCATTTATGTTTTTGCATCGTGAAAGTAGGTTTGGAAGCTCTGTGATCCGTGCTTCCCATGTGTGTTACAACACTTCAGAATCCTTATTAATTTTTAATACCATTTAACCATTTATCACTGTGCAGTCTATTTCCTGGCATAGTCAACCTAATTTAAAAAAAAATAGGACACCGGATGTCCTAAAGGTTTTTTTCATTACAAACCAATTTCTTTGAAAGTATAAAAATATATGTGTTTCCGTGTGATTTATTATTTGAATTAGACTTGAGTCTACAATGATTCACACAGCTTATTTTATGTGTTTTTGGCTCGCAAATACTGGAATGTCAAATCACGTTTTTGAGAAATGGGAACATTTTGAGAGATAAAGAAGTACCAGGCTTCGAGCTCACCTCTGAATGTGGACATGCGCTTAGAAACTGCACATAACCTGCAAAATCCACCTCCAGTGTAACAAATCACCCAGCAATCATTTCCCCAGGATGCCCAGGACTCCCACGGTCATATGTGAGTCTAGAACTATTAACTGCAGAACCAACTGTTCCACTTGCAGTTTTACAGGACATAGCAAGCCCTCTGTCATCTACATTTGTGAAATATTAATACAGGGCATTTGACACCTGCCAAAAGAATGTTCTATCCTTAAAAGAGAGAAATTCATATTATCCACTACAAAGGAACTCTTGTCATCATATAGTCCTTCATTAAATCTGTAGAAGGGACAGGTTGGAGATGACTTACTTTCAAGGGCATAGGATTTGTTTTTAAATTGGTAGGGACCAGATCAGCCCCGAAACTCCCACCTCCCTAAACGCACATGGTACTCCCCCAGTACAAACGTCCCAACCATCCATAGCTAAATCTACACCCTTGCTGCTTTTTCAGTATGAGATACAGTTGCATGCATAATCAGTGACTTTGTAATATGGCAAATTAAAATAAATGAAAGACAAACATTCAAAAATTTGGCATCCTCCCCATTTTAATTTCCCCCTTTATTTTGCTTTGTTTTATATTTCTATTGCCAAAAGTTTCATTAAAAATTTGAACATGAGTAAAATAATGTCATTTATTGGAGTGAATATTCTAGCTGATTTCTCCAGTGACAATTGTGTTTGAATAACTGATGATGTAATTAGCTTTGCTGTTTTGCACTTGATTGTATATGACACCTTGTGTCTTGGGTTCTATTGTATTAAATTTAAATTGTCATATGTGTTTTGTTGGCTGTACTTTTATGGTGACAAGGACTATTGATATAGATGTGTTGAGATTTGCCACAATAATTGTTAATTGGCTGACACCTGTTAAAATCACATTATAAATTAAATTAAATAATTGGTGAAATTAAATATCCATCCATCCATCGTTTTTCTGTACCTGCTTGCCCTATTCAGGGTCGCCGGGGGTCCTGAGCCTATCCTGGATGCTTCAAGCGGGAGGCAGGGAACAACCCAGGATGGGGCACTGATTAACCCATTGCAGGGCACACTCACACACCAGTCACTCACGCATGCACGCCTATGTGAAATTAAATATCCTTTCCTTAATATTAATGGAATAAAAAACACGTTCCTTTTACTGCACTGGAGCCATTCAGTTCCACAGAACCAACAATGTTTCCTGCGGTGAGAGGATGTTTATACTGTACCTGTAACCCTAAATAGGGAGTAGCAAAGCTCCCCTTTTATTGGAAGGACGGCAGAGGATTTCTGCTTTTGTTCTAAAATATTATGCAGGAAAAAGTAGAAATCTTGTATTATTTTACATAGAGGGGTACATGAAGCAATTTCCTTTTTCTAGTTCTGTGCAGCAGTGGAAAAAACTGTAGGGTTTCAGGAGAAAGTAGTTGTGATGTATTTGGTAAAGAAGCGCCCCCCTCCCCCACGCCTCCATGGATGAGATGCCAAATAAAGGGCTCCACGGTGCTGAAAGAACCTTGACGGTCATTAAAAAGGACAAGTCCGAATCAATCCAATATTACTGCATTCTACTGTTAAAATTACTCAGCTGATTATGGCCTGTAAATGAGACAGCAGAACGACGGGGCCTAAATAGTGCCGCTCCTCTCGCCCCCAGTGTTGTATACAGTACAGTGACACTTCCACTCACAGCTTTTGAGAAATACCTCTTTCTGAAGTTAAGCCTTGGAGTCTCAATGCATTTCCCCAAGGCTTCTATTTGTGGTTGAGATTATGAGGCCTGTCCTTCACTGTAAATTCATACCCAGTGGCCCAGCGTCGCCGGCGCACTTCATTAATTTATCAGATGGTGACTAATTTGTAGGGGGAAGACAGATAAGAAGGTATCCGTATCGAAAGCATGTTTGATTACCATCGAAAACGAAAACAGTCACTCAATTAATAAAGTGGCGCCGTGATGGGAAGGGCAATCTCCAGCTGTGTATTACTGCGCAAGAAAGCGCTCCGCTTTTTCTCCGTATCGCCTTCTTCAAAGGACAACGCAAGTTGGAGTTGCTTCCAAGTCCTTTGAAACTTTCATAAAACTGCAGTGAATGGTGCTCTGCTGCGAATACTGATTAGCTATGGGGTTTTATTTAGGTGCATGACCCACAGCAGGTGCTGGTTACAACAGATAAAATAACTAACTAATTTCATCACAGCTGCCTAACCAAATAAATAAATAAACAATCAATCATGTTGTTACAGGGTCATCAGGTAGCAAGACATTGTACAAGCAGGGCATGTCATGCAATGGATGCACAATGTTTTTACATATCAAAGGTGTCTAATTTCCATATTTCCAAATTTCAGTTGCATTTAGAAAGCTCTTGTTCTAGTGTGATTTTCTGGCAGGTTTAGGAATGCGAGTGGCAGGGTGACACCAAGCATGCAGGATGCTTTCAGCGGACATTACAAAAAAATCAGACTACAAAGACTTTGAAAGATTGATGGCATTCGATGTACATATCTGTAGTCATGCATAAGAATTCATAATAATTAATAAGCAAATATATATTTGCTAAATATTAATATATATTTTGCAAAATGTTGCAGATATCGATTATATTATACAAATGGACTAGTACTGGAAATGTGCCGCAGAATGTATCTAGTGGCTGTTTTTTATACATAAAGCATGTGTTTTGATCTACATTACAGAATTAACTCTCTGAAAACCATGGACAAAGCCATTAATTAGTTAATGAAATGTTATCGCTCTTCTCTGTCATTGTAATTAATCTAAGGTATTAAGAGACATATACGAATTATTGAAAGTAATTACTATAGGTTTTTTCTTCACTTAAGATTCAAAGCATTTTCAGCAGTGGAACAAAACTTGGGGGCAAGAGCGGATTTGCCACTAATCAGTCATTTAATTTCCAGTGCAGCTTGTTGGTTTGCTCCAGGTGTCTGAATTAATTACGGTGTGCAAAATGGATCCCTCCCCCAGTGGAAAGAATCAGACTATGAATGGTTTTAATAGACCTCCGCTACACGCCTTTTTTCCCTTCTGAAAACACTGGAGACATTATAATTATTCCCAAGAAACTGGCCAGCCTGTTTAATTGCATAGATTGTGATGGTTTGAGTTTTCTTTTTTTCGTTTTTCACCTGCAACGGGAATTTAACTTCCTGTTCAAATGATGACACTGTGTCAGAGTGTACACAGGGTCCATTCAAATTCTCAGAAAGCAAATTTCTCACGTTCGCTTTCATTTACCCTAAGTCATTACGTTTTCCCTGAAGTTTTAAATACTCAACTCATTTAACTCATGAAAATGGCTGTTCTGCAAACAGATTTAAATAAATAAATTTCTCTGTCTGTCTGTCTCCAGAAGTTCCTGACAGAAACTCGCCTGAGGGTCCAAACGATCATATGGTAGCTCAGTTGTCTTCAGCCCTATGTTTGTTTAGCATACAACATTTGATTTTTTTTTTTTTTTCACAAACGCCCCAGATAGTTTCTTTCTCAACTTTTCTCTGTTAGTACAGTACGTGTTGATCATATACAAACAATATTCAGAGCTTGCAGTGACTCCTATCTGCCACTAATTTAAACTGAAACATTCAAAGTTAAGCAATCAGCTTTACTTTAAATCATCTAATAACGTTAAATGAGTATGTCACAGGGTGGTAGTAATGCCTTGATTAATAATTTTTCAAACTCTCCTGTGGGTTTAGCTAAAATACATTTTTGATTTAATTGCACAGCACTCAGCTACCCTGCCCCAGAGATATCAAAGGGGAGCTTATTGGACACACTTGAAATTCTTCCCCCATTTCCTGTAACCATAGAAACCATATGAAAGGTCAGGCTCTGCAATGCCTTACTTTTCAGGGTTGAAAAGATTTATAGGTGAAATTGCCAGAACTGTTAGAACAGCACACGAGTCATTAAGGAAGTCATTTTTCCTGCATCAATACAGGATAAAGTGACTTATTTGTGCCTTACATGCAGAGATTTGGTCATATTGTATGGAAATATTACAAAACCATAACCATCACAATAAGATACGTCCTCAATAACAAATTATGTAAATGCATAACGACACAAAAGGAAACAATATTCTAATACAGAGAGTGACTGTCTGTAGGAATAATTTATTCTCCTTTCCTACAACCTTGTTCATAAAGGAACTAATATTGCTCACCCCAATTCTGATACTACAGGTTCACTCATTACCGTCCTAAATACAGCACTGACAGGTATAAAAAGTACTGGGGCATCATTACCGTCCTAAATACAGCACTGGCAGGTATAAAAAGTACTGGGGCATCATTTTTCTTCTCCTCTTCTTCTGCAGTAGCTTCTCAGGGTTTCCCTGAAGTTCATTCTTGCAGAGGCTATAGCTTTAATGTTTGCTCTGTGATATTTAAAAGAGATCCAGTTGCCAGACTTTGCCCCAAAACAAAAGGCTGAGTATATAGTCTCTTAGCTGTATTTTCCTCAAGAAGGCCAAACATATGATTTTAAAAATCCTGATTGTTTGTAAGATGCTGAAACGTTGCACACAGAGACCCCTTAAGTATAGTTCCGAAAATATTAAGTGCTGTGAGTCTTAGTACTTGATTTACACTCCATATTCATTTCTTGATTACCTGGAGGAAATCCACTGGCAATAAGGGAAAATAGTTTGTGAAAGTTATATACTGTAGCATATTTAAGCCATCAGTTTCCATACTATCCATGGGAATACCATCAGATATTACCTGCATATGGCATCATATTAAGTGTAATGGACAGAATTCTTGTTCTTATTTCCAATGGGGAAAGCACAACTTCATACACAAGTTCTTGAATTTCCATTAGCAACTTGCAAAGGCTATGACAAGAATTGTAACATTTCAATGGGAGAAGAAAATTCTTCTGCAGAACATGGGCACGTGAAATGCCAAATGACATCATAAACATGGAAAACAGCTATTAACAGTAACCCACCCAGCTGTGTATTACATGCTAATCAAGAGCATCTTTCAAGGGCCATCAGTTTAAAATTCAAGAGGATACTTGTTTCACACTTAAGTTTACAATTAGTTACAAAAGGGAATGGCTGTGGGCTCCTTTATATCACCTTGCCTTACACACGGCTAGGGTTTGAATTCAGGTATTGCACTGTGTGTGGCGTTTGTACGGTATGTGGGTTTCCTCGTTCACTGTAGAGTTAGACTAACTATCTCACAATATTGTCCATAGAAAGCTTTATTTGTACTATTCCATAAATTTTGGAATAGTTATAAAGACATTAAAACTATAAAGTAATTGATATGAATTATGTGTTGACCAAAAAAGTTCTGTGGGTTGGGATTCACAAGGTCGCCAGTTTAAATCCCGTGATCCCACCATTGGACCCTTGAGCAAGACCCTTAACCCCAGTTACTCCAGGGACTGGCTGACCCCACTTTCTCCTCTACACCAGTTTCATTTGGTGGCCTCCTGAGATGCTTTTCCAGCTGTCCTGATAGAATCCCCACATATACTCTGGATGCTTTTCCTTCACTCTCCTGCCAAACTCCTCCCAATCCATGCTTAGGTCAGGTGGTCAGGTCATGTGATGTGACACTATCACTCTCCTTTGCAAGCGGCTTGACATGTCCAGAATTTTGGCTTGTGTGCATGTGTGTGCGTGTGTGTGCATGCCTGTGCGTGTAAATATAATTATATTTAATGAACATATTTAATTACCATATTTTAAAATGCATTTTTCAGAAAGAACACTGGGGACATTGATAAGCAGTAAACACATTTTGATACAGTACATTAATGGCTTATTTATCAGTGAGTCAAAAAAGAAATAATTTAATTTGTTTGTTGCTACATATAAGTAATAGAAGTCAGAAGAAAGAGTAGAAGATAACAACCGTAGTTAGATCGTAGATAGATGATAGATATCGTTTAATGATCTCATCCAAATGTCCTGCAGTGGCTGGATTAGAGAAAAACTGAAACACTGCAGAGACTGATTTGTAAATACCAATTAGACTTTTATAATATTTGCTCTGTGTGCCTTCCAGAGCCATCAATATCTCCTACCTTCTGGGGAGGTTCATTTGAGCAAAAACAAGACAGCGTCATGTGGCTTATCAATAATAATCATTGATGTAACACCCTTCAGGGAGGGGTTTTATAAGTAAGACATGATGCAGGATGTATTTTAAATTTGTTGAGGAGAAACTCTGATAGCCAGCCTGACACTATATTTCCAAATTTATTTTCACAGGAACTGGAGTTCCACAACAGTGTTCTACACTGAATCCCAATATTGTTGCCAGACAACTGCAATCTTCTAGCTTGGAATACTTTATTGTAATCTTCCAGTGATGACTATATTGCCTGTGGTTCTGGAGAAAATAAGTATGATCAATGGCTTTAATTCAATATTCATAGATTGCATTTGATGTTGCTACAGTTCAAGGGGAAAAACTTACTATTAAATTAAATTAAATTAAATTAGATCACCATTGCAATGTTCCTGTTCCTCGGGCTATAGAGCTTTAAGGTGCAAGTAGGGACAGCGCTTGAAATAGGATGCCTTCTGGCTCTATTAACCTAGAGTATCATTCTCATGATGTATGTTCATGATTACCACATTCTTACAGATTAATATTCGAGAGTTAACAGGTTCTTGAGTTATACATGAACCTTTCTGTCAGTGAAAGGGAAATTACTACATAGGATAATTACAGTCAATAGCATATTTGCAAATTAATACTCGCATGCACAATGCATAGGAGTATACACAAGAGATGCAAATTGGTGTCGTCAGAACGAACTGGTTATTACTCCAAGACACTAATGGCTGTCCTACAAATCAAAAAAGAAACTCTATTCTGCAGGGGAATCTGGATTTACTCCTTCCGTATTAAATCCAGGCTCCTTCTAGCCTTGTTGATTTCCAAAGTGTTCTCATAAAGAAATAGATCTTAAATTAGCCAATATATCAATTACACCAGATGTCAAACATAGCCAACTGATGTCAATTCCATACTTGCCTAATGCTAGTTTGTTGATTTTCCAATCCTAAGGACATAATGAGAATGTGTTTACTGGGAAATATATAATATCACAAACAAAGCCTCTAATGTCTAATTTAACAGTCTTCATGAACCTTAAGCATTTGTAAGTTGCTTGCCTATCTATACAAGTGAGTCATAAAATCTAGCACTTTTCTCTGCCCAAACTCCTAATCAGTATCCAAGATTCACAGAAAATTATAGCAGTATATTTCAGCATGCTTTTATGCTTTCTTCATTTATCCAAAGCCCCTTAAAAGTCTCCAAGAATAATAATTGTTATTACAGTACATTGACAGAAAGGGCATCAATCAGCTGGCATGGTAACATGTAATATAAGGTCATTTTTCTAAAATGCATATATTACTCACTGGATCAACCCACCCCAGTGATAGTGATCTTAACTGCATCACAGGCCAAGGCATTTAAGCGAAGATTCTAAGATTGCTACACTCCACATAGACTCAATAGTGACAACACAAAGTGTAGCAAATGCAGGGAGGCAGAGTGCTGGCACTCACCTTCCTACTGCTTTTCAAGATGAGGGCATAGGGAGGCCTGAAACCGGTCCCAGACATAAGTAACAAAGCAGAAGTACAGAGGTACACACACTTATACAGGCGACCACATGCTACGGGTAATTTAGTGATACCCAATAGCATTACTGCATGTCTTTGAAGTGAACGGGTACCCGCATGGCGCAGGAAGAAAATGCAAAGGTCACGACCTTGGAAACAAAAGGCCACTCCACCACTTTCTCCAACAGAGCTGAGAAAAATATAATCAACAAACCTTTGAAAGCTTAAAGTAAAGAGTTCATAGTGACTATATATAATAACAGTACTGTTATTACTATAATTACAATAACAAATAACTAGGGATGCACCGAAATGAAAATTCTTGGCCGAAACCGAAATCGAAAAAGAGGAAACCAAGGCCGAAAACCGAAACACTGAAAGAAATGATGCCAATCATTAGTACCATTGCATTTATGGCTGTGACTGTGTACCAACCATACTAAAATCAAGGCATTGCAATTGCATAAATTAATATTAAAGTTTCAAAGAATAAATCAGTTACAAATTATGAAAA
>JAODUD010000002.1:22438945-22474558 GCA_026784285.1 Stomatorhinus walkeri
GTTATGGATAGCTGGTGTCTTGTTTCCATGCTCATGGTTCTGCATAGCTGGTGTCTTGTTTCCATGCTCATGGTTATGGATAGCTGGTGTCTTGTTTCTATACTCATGGTTCTGGATAGCTGGTGTCTTGTTTCTATACTCATGGTTCTGGATAGCTGGTGTCTTGTTTCCATGCTCATGGTTCTGGATAGCTGGTGTCTTGTCTCAAATTTTTTGGTCCCTGGTTGGCCATGGTCTTGATTTTGAGTTCATGGTCTTGATTTGCTGGAGTTCTGCAGCTGATGACCTAGGTAATTAGTATCTTGTTTGTAAATTTATTGTGATTATTCTGTGGTTTTTGTGAGTCAGCCCAGCATCCTTGGTCCTGGTTCATGTTTCTGATGTTCCAGCCCTCAGCACTTGAGTCTGAACCTCATCATGAAGAATACAATGCGATCATCAGCCTCAAGCCTCTGAGGCACCCAGTCAGCAGCCTCTCTGATTACCCATTTGCTGCAGTGTGTTGTCTAATGGTTTCATGACACAATGGGCAGAGAACCTGGCACAGGGGGTGGATGGTCCAGACTCGGACTTCAATCGGACTTTTCTTGTGAAAGCCAGTAAATGTGTTTTTTAACAGCACTCTGAGTTATGGATTAACTACAAAATAAGGACATGCTAATGATCCAGAATAATACCTTCGCTGTGCAAATAAATAAATAAATAAATAAATAAATAAATAGTGTCTACTGTTCAAGTGATTTATAAAGTCATATTTAAGTGTATCTCTCCCTAAGTGTTCAGCACAGTATATTGCTGCTGTTTGTCATGCATGAAGTGGGTGGTGCTGTGCTCAGCAGGCAGAACCAGAGCCGCCCGCCCCCGGTGTTGTGGGCACAGGTCCCACCCTGGCTCACTGCATGAGCACTTTGCAGTTTCTCCCCATGTTTGGCCTCAGTTTTCTCCTGTATAGAAAAATATGCTGTCAGGTGAATTGGTTGTCTTTACATCGCCCATGTTCTGTGACTGTGCCCTGGGCTTCACTGCAATGCCACACTGCGTAAGCAGTAATGAACTGAACCTGAACTGCCTTAAATGTGTACACAGAACTTGATAGTAGAAGATTTTGATAGTAGGTGAGAAGCACAGACATATCAGCTGCTATCAGGATGAATAAACGGTTTGAGCTTTTGAAGGTGCAATCTGATTCATCGGGCCAGTGTCAGTGAAAGCAAGAACATTAGCAATGTTCTTTATATTATCTAGTGGCATTGAGAAGAGCACACCACTCAGACTGTTCTTTTTCAAACAAGCACAGAATGATTATTTACTTGTATCTCTTAGGCTTGCTGATCTTTTAACTTTATGTTGAGAACCTTTTATCTCTGATTATAAAAAAGACATGTAAATGAAATCCAATCAGGTACCAGTTTCACAAGAGGACAGTTTATGGTGCAATTAGATGCATCAAAAGATGATGTCAAATTATACTCACCTTGGAAAATTTGGTTTGGAAATTTGTCTAAATCCCTTATTTAGAACACATGAAAAACAAAGAGATTTACATAGGAGAATACATAGGCACAAAATGCATCTTCATACCACTCAGATCATCAAGTTGGGTGTCCTCCTAAGGAGGTCATTAACATTAACATCAAAATTAGGGGTTACTCCAGAGTACTTAATAATCCATCCATCCATCTATCCATCCCATCATACACATGTGTATCCTAGTCAGAGTTTCAGGGGAGGCTGGAGTTTATTGAAGGACTGAAGGACAAACAAAGCACCACCATGCCACCCCTTATCTCAAACAGAACAACTGAAAGGACAGGTCCTTCTCTGAAACGCAATTAAAACAAGGGAATGACTGAAAGGACCTGTCTGCAAAATAGCCCAATGGGAATCCGGGAATGGGCTCCCACTGCCCTCGTTGCCCTGGAAACCTTGCGGTATATATTGTAATAGAATGATATTTGACAATTGCTTGACATTTTGCTTCTATGCCTTTCTACATTACATGCAAGGTCTCTGTACTGCATGCAAGGCGTACTTGAACGCACACTGTCATCTTCAGATTAATGTGTCACCTATTTAAAAAAATATATATATACTCAACGTAAAATTTAGCATGTGCTTCATCCAAAAGAAGCCGGATAAAGTGAAGCAGGTTTACTTTTGCTTATAATTGATCATAGGCATGATTGTTGACTAAGTGAATTCATCACACTTGGATATTGGTAAACTGAGGTAATTTTAGAAAATTTACTTTCTCACTTTAAAAATATGATCCTAACTATAAATATTAAACTTTGCATACACAAAGACTCATTGGGACACTACAAATAGTTGCAAATTGTTTCAGATGCTGATCACCATGCTGTCACAGCGTGCTGGAGAGTTAATCTGGTCATCAAGTTTGACCATCCTCACCTCTACTCAGCCTCAGGTCACGTAATCTTGCATTTTCTTCATCATGAATTAGTTGATGACATCCAGACTAATGATGTTGCACTTTAACGACGGAGCTTCCGTGGAGTTACAATAGATTAAATCAAACAGTGTCAAAACGCTGTCATAAGTGGTTACTGCCAGAACCCCACCCCAATTTTATTCAAATATAAGACAAAACACAGTACTGTACTGTACACTTTGCATGTCAAATTACTTTATTGTTTCTTATCAAGAAAAATATACCATAAACAATTTAAGTTATGCCCCAATATGGTCAAAGTGTCTGAGATCTTACAGCAAGCTCCAAAGAAATTCCCTCTGAATTGTTCACAGCCAACTACACCTACGAATACACAATCCTCTGAACCCAAGTCAAATGCGCTAATACGAAAGGTAACTGTACATATTTTTTCCCGTTTGGTGACATAAAGACAAATGCATGCATATACAGTAGCTTTCAAGCTCATTTAATCAAAAGAAACTTGACTAGGCAGTTTTGACAGACTGACTGCGTAATATGTAAATATTGGCAAGTTCAAAGAAATAGAGAATCCTAAAAACACTAACCTGATTCCTCTTTATGCATCCTGAATGTCCTTATGTTGCACTACTGGTTATTGAATAATCTTAATCAGCTCTTGTTTTGTTCGAAGTTGCTGTGTATCTCTTGCTCTAATTCTGATTGCACTTGTACCTAAGCATTCATTGGAAGCTCAGCCTAGCTCCGATTATGCCTAGTGGACTCCTGGACAGCAGGGATGTTTGCAATTTGCTCTCTCATCGCACATAGCTTTGAACAAAAGCTTCTGCTAAATATGCAAATGTGATGCAATAAAGTTGAACCTAATCTAAGACAATCAAATCCAAAAGCTAGATGAAAGAAAACGGCAGAAATAAGGTCAATAACATATATGCTTGAGAAATTTACCTGTTTCCTCTCCCATTCAATTCCCTGAACCTAAAAGATAGCCCTATTTATCCATAAAATATATAATCAGGGGCAGCTGTACATTATTAATAATGATGTCCGTCTGCATATATCTCAAGAATGATTATTATGATAGTGATTAATTTTCTTATTCCTATGTCTTTATCTGCCTCCAAATGACATGAAATGTATACTCACTAATCAAATATCACCTGAAAACAGCTATCATGTGAGTATTAGGTACATTTACACCAACCAGCATCAACATTAAAACCACCTGCTTAATATTGTGCCACCAAAACAGCCCTTACCCATTGAAGCATGGACTACACAATACCTCTGATAGTGTCCTCTGGCGCTAAGATGTTAGCAGCAAATCTTTTAAGTCCTGTAAGTTGTGAGGTGGGGTCTCCATACATCGAACCTGTTTGTCCAGCACATCCCACAGATGCTCAGTCAGATTGAGATCTGGGTAATCTGGAGGTCAGTTATACCTTTATACCTATACTATTATTCACATCCCTCAAACTATTCATGAATAATTTTTGCAGTGTAGCAGTGCTAAAAGACGCCATTGCCAACTGGGAATACAGTTTACGTAGGTGGTACATGTCAAAGTACTATCCACATGAATGCCAGGACTCGAGGTTTCCAGTAGTACAGTGTCCAGATCATCGACACTGCCACTACTTGCTTGCTTTCTTCCCATGGTGCATCCTGGTGTCAACTCTTCCTCAGTTTAATGATGCACATGTTCCTGGCCGTCCTCATAATGTAACAGAAAATGTGACTCATCAAACTAGGCCACCTTCTTCTATTGTTCCATAGTCCAGTTCTGATGCTCACATGCCCATTGTAGGTGCTTTGGGTGGCAGACAGGGGTCAGCGTGGGCCCTCTAACCGGTGTGCAGCTACACAACCCCTTATACAGCAAGCTGTAATGCATTGTCTGTTCTGACACCATTCCTGCATAGCCAGCATGAACTTTTTCAGTAATTTGTTCTACAGTAGCTCTCCTTCGGGATCGGACCAGACAGAGTAGCCTTCGCTCTCCATGGCCATCAGTGAGCCTTGGGCACCTATGGCCCTGTCACCGGTTCCTCAGTTGGTCTTCCTTGAAGCACTTTTGGTAGGTACTGAACACAGCATACTGGGGACACCTCATAAAACCTGCTGTTATGGAGATGCTCTGACCCAGTCGCTTAGCCATCACAATTTGGCCCTTGTCAAAGTCACTTGTCCCCTTCGCTTGCCAATTTTACCTGCTTCCAACACATCAACTTCAAGAATTGCTGTTCACTTTCCTAATATATACTGACACCCTTGACAGGTGCCATTGTAATGAGATAATCAATGAGATTCACTTCACCTGTCAGTGGTTCTAATGTTATGCCTAATCAGTGCATTGTAAGCTGTGTTCAGTTGTTACTAAAACTAATCTTTGCCCAAATGTTGGACTCCCAAGCAGATCATATCTGTGTTATTAAAATTAGATTCAAACTACACTACCTTGTTATACCTCCAGTGCTACATGAACTTGAAATCTGTTTTGACTGATATCCAATTGAAGCAGCACAAGTTTTTATGCTAATATTTAAATCGGTATTTGATTAGTGGTTCTCAATCAGATGGCCATGGAATGCTAGACAGCCTCAGTGAGGACCGAGGGGGGGCGTACAATTTATTTGAAAAGCGTAGAAATACAATATTACTAAAGTTAGAGCTGGGTGGCCTATATCAAATTTTTACGTTAAATTGAATTTTTTTTCAAAACAACATATAGGATGACAACACCATTTTTAACTATATACTTTGAATGAGTGTTAAAATTAGGGCTTCATTAAAGATTTTTCATTGAAACCAATAGTATTCCTTGGTGTAAACACCATGAGAGCTTTAGCAACATTATCCCAGAGTTTGGAGCTAAAATCAAACTATTCACTTTCACAGCAAAGATGATGGAGGCAAAAGGCAAGGAAACATTCTTGCTTGGATCATTTTGTTGTAAAATATTGTTAAAAATAACACATTTAGCAACATTTGTTTTGTTTCATTAAATCCTTAATACCTTAAAATGAGAGTGTTTTTAGTTATTAGGCACATGGTTTCCTGGTTTCTGATTTTGGAGACATTTGCCAAATAGGTTTTAGATTTGATGGTTTTCTTGCTCATAATCATTCACCTTCTGTTTTGAGATCAATAACAAACTTGGAAAAAAAGAGTGCAGGTGGGCATAGAGGAGTGAAGCCCTCCTTGAGTCATGATCAAAAGAAAATGTTTTGGCAGTGTAACCAACTTAAAATATGTTTATATCAATCATTATTGGGGATTTTGTCATCACTTTAGAATGTATGCAAGAGAAGCAATATCATAATCTATGTAGGGGCACCCAAACCCTGGATACTGGGGAGGTCTTGGATAAAAACACTTGAGATTTAGATTATATTTTATATATACCTCAACCTAGATTATCATCTAGGATGATTCCAAGAGCCCCTGAGTGACAGGTGCCCTAAAAAATTTGTAACATAATTGGATTGGTCCAGGTTGGGAGCCCAATATCATATGCAGTCCAACATCTCCAGTGGAGTCCCTACATATCTGCTCAGCATGTGGGTCCCCTGTTCCTGATCTGTCCCATGACACAAACCTAGTAAGTTTAATCACCAAAAACAATTAACTGCGCAGCCCTAAACTTCAAACCGACCCTGGAGGCACTCAAAAAAATGTATAGTTAGTCTGTAGTGTTATTTTGTTGCCAAGTGAATCGTTATGGAACTGGCCCACCTGAGTTTCTGTGGGCCCAAGCTATGATTTCTGCTTCTGCTATTGCTTGCAACCAGACCACTGCACTGTGGCTAGTTTGAGTTGGTTACCACTGTCAAAGTAAAGTTAAACACAAATGTTCTTGTTTGAAAACAAGATAACAGTATTTATATCTCATTTGGTTAACTTTTGTGTTCATGATGCCTATTTATTATGTTGCTAATTTTGACAACTTAACATTGATAGCTGAGTGAAAGCTATGTCACTGACGATTACTAAGTCACTGTCAGTAACCTACTTGGAATATAGTGAACAGGGAGATGAGGTTCGAATCAACTGGGCACCATTGAAACGCATGATATAGAACCCATATACGTTTGCGTTCATTGACAACAATCCAAGTCCATTTAAAACATGAAACCGTTGACTGATGGCTGTGTAAAGATAGACAATTTTTCCAAAAGTGTTGGGACACCCTTCCAAATTCTTGAATTTGGGTGTTTCAATCACTTCTATAGCCACAGGTGTATAAAATCCAGCAGCTAGGCAAGCTGACCTCTTCTACAAACATTTGCAAAAGAATGAGTCACTATCAGGAGCTCAGTGAGTTGAAGCGTGGTACCTTGATGTGTAATAAGTCCATTTGTGAAATTTTTTCGATACTAAAAATTCCATGATCAACTGATACTTGTATTAAAAACAAAGTGGAAGCAATTGGGAACAACAGCAACTCAGCCACAAAGTGGTAGGCCATGTAAAATCACAAAGCTGTGACAACGCATGCTGAGATGCACAGTGTGCAGAAGTCGCCAACTGCCTGCCGAGTCAATAGCTACAGACCTCCAAACTTTGTGTGGCCTTCAGATTAGCTGAAGATCAGTACGTAGAGAACTTAATGGAATGGAAGTGTCCGAGCAACTGCATTAAAGCCTTACATCACCAAGTGCAACGCAAAGTGTCAGATGCAGTGGTGTAAAGCACACAGCTACTGGACTCTATAGCAGTGGAGACGTGTTCTCTGGAGTGACAAAGCACACTTTTGTGTCTGGCAATCCGATGGATGATTCTGGGTTTGGCAGTTTCCAGGAGAACGGTACTTGCCTGACTACATCGTGCCAAATATGGTGGAGGGGGTGTGGGGTTGTTTTTCAGGGTTTGGGCTTAGCCCCTTAGTTCCAGTGAAATGAAGTCTTAATGCTGCAGCATTCAAAGCCATTTTGGACAATTTCATGCTCTCAGCTTTGCGGGCACAGTTTGGGGACGGCCCCTTCCTGATCCAACATGACTGCACCAGTGCACAAAGCCAGGTCCATAAGGACATGCATGAGTGAGTCTGGTGTGGAGGAACTTGACTGGCCTGCACTGAGCCCTGACCTCAACCCGACAGAACACCTTTGGGATGAATTACAGCATCTACAGACTGTGAGCCAGGCCTTCTCATCCAACATCATTGTTTGACCTCACAAATGCTCTCCTGGAAGAATGGTCAAAATTTCCCATAAACACACCCCTAAACTTTATGGACAGCTTTCCTGGAGGAGCTAAGGCTGTTATAGCTGCATTGGGTAAGCCAACTCCATATTAAAGCCTATGTATTAAGAATGGGATGTCATTAAAATTCATGTGTGTGCAGGTGTCCCAATACTTTTGGCAATATAGTGTAGGTTTCTGTATGTGGTGCCTCATTACACTGTTTCTGTTTATGTTGTATAGTCTTTTCAGTGGAAAAGCATTTTTCATATTCCTGAAATAATGTTTTTGGAAATGTGTTTTTCACTGCACAACGACGACATGAATTCCCCATTTGGTAAATACAATACTATATTAACTGGGCACTAACACGTGCATCTAAATTTTTGCCAGTTCATTCCAAAACTGGCGATCTATATATATATATATATAGATAGATACATATATACTGTATATGTTTCATATATAAATATTCATTTGCTCAAAGTATGCGGATAAACAATTTTCTTCTCCATTTATTCACTCGAGCTGAATAAATAAAAGACAGCAATACAGATGGTGCTCACAACAGCTTGTAGCTCATTATATTGAGAGAATGTCCTAATATTTATGGGCATCATCAAACTCCCCTTGAAGGGAAACAGCGAGTGATGTCATATGACAGTGTGCACTAGGTACCCCTGTACCTTCTGGCACCTCAGCACTTAGTTCAGGAAAGTTTTTCCTTTTTTTCTAACCACTGCAGTCCACAAGAGGGCAAGGAAGAGAAGATCTTCTCTGACTGGGCCACTGCAAAGAAGCCTGACGCCTTGGCTGTTTTCTGGCAAGCTCTACAGTCGCATCAGAATGAAGCCTTAGCAACTTGCCAAAAGACATCATTTCATGCATGACTGAAGTCCCCCAAAACTAATTTAGCACTTGATTTTGTTGCCACTGGAACCATACTTGAAAAGGCACACTTTAGCTTTTTTTTGGTAATTCTGCGTCTCATTCCCAAGGCAAAGCACATACAGTCTAATTTCCATAAAGCTTCTCAGCTGGGATGAGCAGTGAGAGTGTCTAGTAGTGCCATTTTTTACGCCAACCACATAGATAAAGCATGCAGTATGAAACTATCATTTACACACTAGAGCCCTTTGTTTTTAAGCTGCACAGGACCTGGGCAACATTGACCTGCATCGCAGAGCTCCTTGTTCACAGTTAACAGCTTCCTCGGCCAAGAAGAGCAAGAGCACCAAATTATTGGAAACTCCCACTTGCAGTATAACAGTGAAGTCAATGTGTTTGTGTCTGTGCTGAAGAATAAACATCGATTCCCACTTGGTTCACAGTGACTTTTCACTTTTCAATCAAACTTCAGTGGCTGGTTCCGTTTGCCAACTAAAGACACTTCAAATAAGTCTCAGCAGGTAAGACTATGAAGAGTAGGTCATGCAGGGAATTTAAATGGTTTACAGAAATGAAAAACAACATAGAGTTGGTAAACAAAGTATGGACATGGCTTGGTTGTGTTCTGCATTTGTTAATTTGAGAAATAATTTTATTCAAAACAACAGAAACATGTTATTGCATACATGTATTTTGTGCTAACCACATTGTTTTGTTTTTAAGTAAGAACAGTGCTAACAAACTGGATTTAAGCTAACAATGTGCGCATCTAAATCATGACCAATTTTCCAACTAAAAGCATTCTAGTCCAGTTACATACATTGCATGCCTGCAGGATGTGCAATATTAATAGTGACATCACATGTTATATACATGCAAATGTTACATTGCAAGGAAAGGGATGGGCAGCTGGGTTGAGATTAGGCTTATACTCTCCATATGTTATACCACGCTATGTACCAGTATATGTTATTTATGTACCAGTATATGTTATATACTGTTCTATATGTTATACCATGCTATACTGTATTTTTCTGGTATTTTCAAAAGATTTTGCGATATCTTGAAATCTTGTCTATAAAATTTGTCGATAAGATTTGTCAATGGGGGTGGGGGGTGGGATCATGGTAAGGGTCACTGAAAATACCCAAAATACCACAGAGTATCATGTTACTGTGATACCATCCAAGCACAGCTGAGATCATCAGTAAGTTTCACGAAAACATTTTCACTCAGTCAAATGATACAAAACTGAGCAAGTTTTGCAATTTTAATAATTGTTTCAATGTTATCTAGTATATGATTAAATAGCTAGCTGTTTTGCATAAACTCTGCATGTGCTTACTGAACCAACCATAATCACTTTCATCCTTGGTGTTGGACTCATTCGCCGATGGTGTGGTTCATTTGTGAGAAGTTTCACTAAAATTAGTTAGGGAATAAGCAAATAAAATTGATCACTAGAAAACTATCGCCTTCTGCTGTGTGGAATTTTGGATTCCACACAGGCGATGCCAAGCAAAAGCAACTGATTTGTCAGCTCTGCTTTGTGTCAGCACAAGTCCAGCTAACACCACCAACTTATTTGACAGATTCTAATAAGTTCTATTTGGCTATAGTTTGCTTTTGGTACATTTTCGACTTTTTTTTTTGCTTTATAAATATTTCAATATTTATTGCAAAAAAAATTCACTTTGTGTTTTTCAAAATGTTTCTAATATCATGCAGCCCTATTACATTGCTTCATAAATATGCAAAAATTAGTATATAAAATATATTTTATCACAGGTCTTACAAAGCAGTTCACCTCTTAAAATCAGTGACACTAAGGGGACCATTAACTTCACATTATGAGTCTATATTACAACTAAATACTGTGCAGGCAAGGTCATGGACATAATTCAGCCACATGATTTTTATGTTTGTGCGTATGTAAGCATTGTAGGATTACAATCAGGCATTGATGTTAAGGCAAATAAAGACAAGATAAGCTTTGCAATACTTCAGCTGTCCATTTCTGCAATTTGTGGAATTGAATGTTGTTCTTTAACAACAGGTTGGAATTCATTATGACCATGGTCAATATCACAAAAAAATCCGTAATTGGACACCGTGAAGAAAACAAAATCCTTTTCCAGATCTATCATCAGTGTGTCACCCACCTTGTTAACGATGGAAAGGAGAAAATGGAGGCTTGGAGAAGTCTGTCTCGTATTAGTTTTATGGTTATATTTTTGACTAGATTTAAAATAAGAAGTTGCATAATGAACTGTTAAATTTAGTGTGAAAATGAAATTGCTAATTTATTTTTGTATATGGCTAGTTAAAAAATAAGAAATTAATTGATAATCATTTAAATTATACGTTATTAGTTGTACGACGTAAACTTCATATCCATGTTACAGAGAATGAGGTTTGATTATTCTCCCCTGTTAAATAATTGCTCTCTGGGTTGATTAGTAGAGTCTAAGGGGAGAGTGGTGAGAGCGGTTGCTTCCAAGAGTGAGCAGGAGCATACAGAAGTATTTAGCAAGAACTCATTTGTGTGCTTTCATTTTAATGCACCCACACCCAGGCTACCTGCACAACTACTAACTAAATATTATATCAGTTCTACATTCCTTTTGGAATTTAGTGGAGATTTGATCAGTGCCCGTGGTATTTTTGTACCTGCCTGCGTGTTAAGGGATGAATATGATAATGCTATTCAAACACACCAGAGCAGAGTTGAGTCCTCTTCATTTCTGCACAGACACCTCGCAAAACACTTCTGCTCTGCCCCTTAATATGATGTGAAGAGTATGATGTATGTATGTTATGTATGATTGCAGGATGTTGGAGATAGTGACTCTTCCATAGAGAGAGTTGACAGGCCTCTATCTCTAGCTACTTAGGGTGTTACTAGCAAGCTCATTTATGCATTTGATGCAATAGTTCCTGTTAACTTCTTGTACTTGTTTGCATGGAATGAATTGCTCTGTGGACACATGTATAAATAATATAAATACTATGTCCACGCATTTTTTCTGTGGCTTCTTCAAAGATGTTAATTTGGATTCTTTCATTTTCAAATAGTTGGCTCAGTAACACAACTTCTGTATGCAGCCAGATCAGAGTTTACCAGGTCAGGACTACATTCTCCAATGTTGCTGAGTGTCAGTTATGTGCTGTACCATAAAAAATGTCCGAAATTAGTCTCTCTCGCCTCAGTATATTGTAGGCCTAGACAGCTTCCAGTCTAGACGTGCTGCCAAGCAGCTTTCTCTGATTTTCAGCTAGATACTAACCCATTTGACAGTTATTGAAGTATGAATGGATTGAATCAAGCATGGGATGGCCAAAAGGTATGTGGGTAGTTTGGGCTGTTTTGTGGCTTCTTGTGAATGGTCATGTGTCATGAGCTTGTGCTGGAGTGTAATAATCTGAAATTCTGCCTCCTATTTTTTCCTGCAGTACTTTGTATTGTAATGCAGTCAGCTGTGTAGTCAATTCCAGGAATGCTTCTTTCTTGTACATCATTTGACCAATTCTCCAATAGTACATTAACTTTTATAACTGTCTATCTTGCATTCAGGAGCTGTTTCTGTTTTAAACTCTCCATCTGAAGATTTGGCTTTGTTTCTTGTAGTAATTAAATTTACAGACCCTCGTCTATTCAGGGTACACTGGGGTAGTATGGTAATTATGTGATGTACATGATCTGATCTGAAAGCTACTAACAGCTTGTGCTCAGACATAAGCCATATGCTCATGGGTGAGGTAACCCGCATTTGTTTCTGTGGACTTTTCTTTAGTCTTAACTTAAATTCGTTTATATTCCAAAGGCTATTTGAAATTAAATCTGCCAGGTGCTCGTATATAGTACTATACAAAAGCCATTGGCCACCACAGACTATCTTTTAATGATCTACATGTTGGTGTAAAACTATGATAGTATATATGTCAAAGTGTGGCAGCTTAGCCATTTCAAAGCCTTTCCTAAATTCACTCCAGTATTCGTAACAACCATCCAACGCTAGTACCATACGTTGCCTGGCTAATCAATACCTCATTTAGTTATTAAACTATTTAAATTAATAAATTTGTTGAGCCGGTGATGACATCTAACAAATACATGGGATGTGCGGGACGCCCCTGCAGACTGAAGTGTGCTTTTCCAAGCCGATCCACAAGATACTAAAAACGTTTTGGAGAATAGATGAAATTCATGTTAGTCTGTATTGTGTTACTGTTAATTTACATATGTTCTAATGTCAAATAGTATTTTTTAATTTTCAAACAAATATGCACTTACTACGAAGATAAATAGCTGTAAAATTTTCATTGTCTAAGAATTTTGCACAGAACCATAGCTTGAAAAATTCCCTAGGTTTGTATAAGGAGAACAAGACTGGACAAGAAACACATTGAACTTGATTATCTTATAGGTCATAGCGCTCTTTGGAGATACCTGGGCATAAGTTAGAGATGAGTGGCATCAGATGATACCATGATGTCACAAACATGTCGCATGTCGCGGCACGTTGCCAGTGTGTCTGATTTGTAAAACCAACATCAAGCAACATACAACTGACAACCCAGTGTCACGGCAGGGAATTGTGGAAAGGGAAGGAGAAGAGATGACAGACTTACCGCACTGCACTACCTCACCATTGTTTCTTTTAAATGATATTGTTGAGTAAAGTCACACCATTGGATTCACATTCGTCATTTGGCCTTTGGTATTTTTTATGTCAACAGAGTGAATCTTAGTCATCTGACTGGTAGAGGTCATCTCCGCTTCTTGACCGCAACAACAAACGAACGACTAGCCTTTTTTTTTCCAAAATGTGCACTTCCGTTTTACAGCTCAATGCAAAATTAAGAAATAATAGCACGCTCCGGCAGCGCTGAGTAATTATTGCGGATGGCCCGCTTTTCAGGTCTGATAACACAGTAGCAGAGCCCGCAAGCTGGAAATAAAGGGTGCTGCCTGTACACAGATCCCAGGCCTCTGTCCACCTCCTGTGCTGGCTGCTGGCCCTTCACTCCCAGCTCGCGCAAGGAACAGAAGTCAACCCCTCATTTAGTTAATTGTCTCCAGCAGAGCAGCGATGAGCTCCATGCCAGGACGGAAAGGCACAGCGGCGAGCTGCCATAAAACCACGTGTGCCCATGGGAAGCAAATATTTATAGCGAGCAATTGCACCCGCTTTTATTTGGAGAGAATTCTGCTGTACGTTTTTATTTATTTATGCATATTACGCCTTGTTACTCCAATGAAGCACTGTTGTATACAGCTGCCTTAAGGAAACATAGAAAAATAGGCCTGGAAAAATACCTTCTGTCTCAGAATATAAACAGTGTATAATGAACAACATATAAACCTCACCCATACCTGCCCTCTGTTAGGCACAGAGGAGGCTAGAAACATCTTTCCCTGGTTGGCCTTTCAATATAAATAGCAACATAAATTGAAAACGGTTGTCTTTGTTTGTTTATGTGTTTTTTTTTTTTTGTTTTGTTAACTGATCTGACAGCTTTTAGTATTTTCTTTTAGACTTACGTTTAAGGCAGCCTCTGCTATTCGGTATGGAGGTGACCTTAAACTGAATGCAGGAGCACACTGAGATATACAAATAGCGCGTTAGGTGGTAAAGCGATCAAGCTCCAGCCATTTATCCCCTGTCTCATCATATACCCGGATGGAGTGGTGGGTCTGAGGCCAGGCATCTGTGTCAGCAACTGGAAGGTTGCTGGTTCCAATGCCCTGAGTGATTCTACTCCGTTGGGCCCTTGAGCAAGGCCCTTAACCTGCAATTGCTTCATCCTGGGTATGATGTTAATCTGCATCCAGCCCTATAAGGAGGTCCTCCAACTTACAGGGAAAAACGTGTGGGTGGATGGCAGGACTGGCACTCCAGCCACTGGAAAACACCTCCCGCTGGTCCATTTGGACTAGTATGATGCTGAGGTATCATGTAACAATGTATAGTAACTTGAATGGACTAAAATGCAGCCACTTTCTACTGTCCAATGGAATTTCAAAGAATTCTCAAGGGTAATCAAAAGGAGTAATTCTTCTATAACTTTAATTATCTGCAGGTCATTGACATTGTGATGTATTGTGGCATAACTCATAGGTGATTTAGCTATATATTTTAAAAACATGAATGAAAATAACATTGTGATTTATCTCTCAGGAATGCTGCTTGCAGACACCTATACTTATCTTATTGTGGCTGTTTTATGTCACAGTAAGAATGTTCACACCACATACAGTAACTATTCTGGTTTTTAGCATAACATTTTATAACTTTTTTCAGCTGCCGAAAATGATTCTAATTATTGTACCACACATGAGCTTATGGCCCAGCTTTGTGTTTCAGCGTTTCAGACAATAGCCAATGAATGGCATGCACACGTTTCATGTTTAGGAACACTGACAGCGATCATCTCGTACTGCTAATCATCAACAAGCTTCAGGGCTATTGCAGATCTTCAGCAGGCTCTGAAATGACAGCCAGCTGAGATATCTTGCCAGACTGCAAGACAATGGGAGCTTTCATCCCGCAGCTTCCAAACTCACCAGATGTCCAACTTAATACATAACAATACATACATCACACATTAATAAATAGCAGTTTATTTTGCTTAAGGTCCCCTACAGCCTTGGTCCTGCTAGCTGCAGTGAACATGCCCTTTTCAGCCAGCCTTCACCAAAAAATCCATTACACTTCATATTACTGCTTTGCTCAATTTGTGAAAAATAAAATGCCAACCACTTTGGATATTTTATAGAAAAATTGCATGGCGCCTGAAAATTTGCAAATGCATCTCTAAAATACATTTGGAAAAAAAAAACATTTATTTTTGCATTGAATTTGGGTACCTAAGATATATATACTTTATAAATATATAAAGACTGCAAACTAGAAAGGCCTTTTAAAGCAAATAAGACCATATTTTCTATTAATTCCATTCTATGTGTTTCTAAATTGAGTTGAATTATAAGAGCTTTTATTGCCAGTAAAGCACATTAATGTATTCTTGGAATGTCAACATTATTCCTAATAAAAAGAGAAAAAAATCTCTCCATGTATGTCAGCGAAGTTTCAAACAGTGGCAAGGTCTATAGTATCCAACAAGGTCTATAGTATCCCACAAGGTCTATAGTATCCAACAAGGTCTGGAGTTCTGAAATTATTGAGTCCATACAGCGGGGGTGCCCAATCTTATCCGCAAAGGGCCGGTGGGTATGCGCGTTTTCTCTGCAGCTCCCTAATTAGATTACTAATTAGAGGACTGATTGACTGAAGAGTCCTCACACCTGGGTTTGAACAGCTGACCTAAAGGTTACCCCAAAAACCTGCATACGCACCGGCCCTTTGCGGATAAGTTTGGGCACCGCTGCCATACAGTGATTCCAACATGCTTGTGGGTTGAAAGTTTTGGCAAATAAATAGATCAGAAGTGGGCAGAGAAAATTTCACAGGAACATCTGAGATGAGGGGTGTTGCAAGATGTTCACTTTAGGAATGTGGAGATGTTACTGGAGTCTGGAACAAACAAGATTTACAGTAGAGAGGTGTTTTCATTCAAACTCTATTGGAGATTTGCACATTAGGCTAAGCAACAAACTGCTGCTGTGATTATAATGTTAACAGAGAAGAAATGGCAGGAGTTCAGTCATGATTTGAAGCATTTAGACTGCCTTTCTCTTCACGGCCATTCATAAAAAAACTACTTGTACTAGTGATGAGTGACAAAGGGAGGGAGGAGAGAGCAATTGGCTCACAGATCTGTGTGATTGGCTCACAGATTGTCAATTGGCTCACAGATCTGTCTGATTGCTTGCTGATCAAAACAAGACTGCAGGCATAAGACAAGAAGACTTTAATGATGCATAAAATCTTGAAATGATGGTTTTCATCCTTCAATACAACTCAACCAGAAAATGACAGCATAGGTCCAATAAAATTCCATGCTTAGTCAGTGAACAACCAAGTAGCTAATTGCAAATAACATATTTTCTTAGACTCTCAGAAGAAAAAAAATCAAGTAACACAGCTCAGGCTGCAAAGGTGAAAGCATACGGTATAGCATGTAGCATCCATGGTGATAGCTAGCAAGTAGTAGGATACCCGTGAGAACTGAGAATTGAAAACTGTTAAGCTTGAAATGCATGTTCCTTGAATGCATACAATTAAAATTTCTGGAGGTCAACTGCAATTATATTACTGCTTATAAGGAGTATAAGGATTATTCCTGTTTAAAAAATCAGCGCGGTGTTCTAGGCATAGGAGAAGCAGGACACAAACTGCTAGAGAAAATTATTTAGGTTTTTATATAACATTATACAAAACAGTACCAGAACAATTTTGTCAGATGGACCGTGCGTCATACATGGGAGGGGAGGGGATACAATTTAACTATTCAAGAAGTATACTAATAATACTGCTACGATAAACAGTAAAGCAAGAACTGAGAGACACTCGTTGGTGAAGCAATGACTACAACCAACATGAAGTCTGTTTTTATGTTGCACATTGTAATTTTAGCTTGCACAAATAGGAAATAAAAGCGCGTATGCATATAACAGTCGGTGGTTGTTTAAAAAAAACATATAAGTCTTATGTTTTATTTTTAAGCAAAGCTAAGAAACCAAACTCGACTGACTAGTCAGAAAAGCTGAATGTCCATTTTACCAGCGAAAGTGCATTTGAGCACATTTATTCGGATTTCCTCTCAATTGCATGCCAGACAGGCAGAACATTGTGTCTCCACCCTCCTTCAAGTTAACGTTATATTTTACTATACTTTTTTGTTTACTGTTGAATATCAGCTTTTAAAGTTTGAAATCTCAGTTCCACTTTTTATTTGCATATTTTGCAACGTATACAATGTTTACGTACTTATTTATTTTCGGCACTTGACAGGCCAGGTTGAGATCATCTTGGGGCAGGCTACGCCCATCCCCCCCTCCTTGATGCCAGGCCTGACACTAAGCATTTCCAAAGAGCAAAAGGTATACATGAATAACAACACATAGATTTTCTGGCTTAGACTAATAGGTATAAATTGAACTTTTAACACTTAAGTGGAAATTATAGGGAAGAATCATGATTAAGCTCTTAAATAATTGTGTTGTTATTGCAGGATCATCCATGACTGCACATTATTGACTCTCCATGAATGTCAGCCATCTAAAAATGCTAAACTGTTGTTGAATGTGTAAACAGATAACCAATAGATGTAATATTTAGCCCATCAAATAATATCAAACCTGCCATCTTGTTTTAATGAATCTTAGATAAATGGAAGCATGTTTCCCACTAAGTCTTCATTTTGAAAGTATTCCAGCTGACACAATAGAGGGTGGTGAATGTGCAGGGTGAGTGTGCAGGGCAGCCCTGACAATTTCATTAATCATTTCATTCTGATTTCAAATAGCTTATTTAAATCCCAATAATTTTCTTATTTACATGTTGTTTCTTTATCTGGGAGCACTCTCAGTGCACAATGTAGAGTCTCAGTACCTAATTTTGCCCGCAATCTCTTCAGTGTAGAGGAATAACTCTGCTTTGCATCATGGGAAGGAGAATTAAAAGTACAAGACACACACCCTTTTCAAAGAAATTCCAATCAATGGACTGGTTGGAATTGCAAGATCTTCTTCTACATGTGTAGGAAGTTGCGATGACAATAAAGTGAGCACTAAATTCTGCTGGCACCCGAAGAGGAGAGAGAAAAGAGGAGTTTCAGCAGAATCTATCAAGTGCTGAAGCACAATGCTTTTGATTCAAATCAAGGCCAGCTTGACTCTTTGCTGCAACAGCACTGACTGCAATCCGCTCTCGCTGCTTGTCAAAGGCCTCTTGCTTCTTTGCCTCGGGGGATTTTGTTATTTATGATAAGTAGGTGGGTCAAAGATTTGATTTAATCCTCAGTCCTGTAGAGGATTTTGGTATAATACGGTATGTGCTGTTTCATTACCTCCACTGTAAGACTCTCACATTACATGCTGATACCAAGACTGACTGTGCTACACAAATGGAAATATTAAATGGTCACGTATATTGAACTTTTAAATGATATAAGTAAATATTCATTATTGTGATAGACAGACTCTATTTAAGGGGGTGATGTGACCAAAAAAGGATATGACCTGCAAAGAAATGCTTTTCTATACACTATTCACAAGCTACCGCTAAGCGTCAATGGTTGGATTCCAAACTATTACAATGGCACTGGCAAAGTCAACCTCTGTGCTTGTACTGTGTGGGCCTCAAGCCTCATTTTATATATATATATATATATATTGAAGCCAGAAGTGACGACATGTGCACTCCCATTTCTCGGAGATCCGAGCAGCACAGAGTATTCTCTGTGCTGTCCGAGATATTTCTCATTAAGGATCCCAAGTTCAGAATCCAAGATGGCTGTGCCCTTTATCAACAAAAGGGAAAGTTGTAGCTTTATACTGTTTGAGCACTGCTTCTCATTTGTGGCTCATTAAATCGGTCGCACACATTATACCGTCCAACTTATCTGTGGACGTGTTTTATACATAAAGCACCGCGCTTGATGTGTTATCAACTGATATTGTTAACAATGGCAATTAACCGGGTTAGAATTGGATTTCATGATTAGTCCGAATATTTGTCGGATTTACGGTAGTTCAGGCTAAAATGAACGAAGATAAAAACCATTTAAACTGAGGTACCATAAACCTTAAAGTTGTCCGGCTAAGCAAAAAATCATGCTTTTTGATATGGGTTCATGGTATTGCACTTCTGTGGCAGATGGAATGCATCCAACTTGTGTCTAAGATGTTCAATAAACATGTTAAGTGCATATATATTCCCTTTTTTCATATATATATATATTGCAAATTTTGATTTTTTTCACCCCACCTTATTGTACGTTCACCTTAAGACAGTAAGGACCAGAGTTTCTAAAAGTTTTCATTCCCTCCATCATCCATATGACCCTGGTAATGGATACGCAAGTAGAAGATGGATGGATGGATGGATGAAGAACTACATCTTGCACTGCCAACCAGTCCAATTACTGGGATGGATATATTTACTTTCATCTCATAAAGACACACAAAAGCAGATAATTTGTTATTTTAAATTTCTCCTATGTTGTGCTTTGATGAAACTCTAGACAAAGACAAAGTGTACTACATGATAAGAAATATTGTTTTTTTATTGTCAGTTATTCATTTCCTGCAATGGTTGGCCTTTCCAAGAAGCACAGAATACAATGCAGGAGGTACTCTGGACAAGATGTCCCTCTGCTGAGCAAACACACACGCATTGCGCAATTTATAGTCACCAATTCAACTCTAAGGTTTTGTTCTACAGAAGTTAGCCCATGGTAACAATATGGAGAATATCAAAACCCACATTGAAAGATCTGCTGTTGGGAATCAAACTAACAGCATCAGAGGTGCGAGTTTACACCACTACCCCCATCACCACCAAACAAATGCAGCTTAAAACTAGCTAATGAGTGACACTTCCATGGTAGCACTGCATGTCACTTTCAAAAATAATTTAAACAATTTATTATCTATCAGACACCCATCTTTAACCGCCAAGTGTGAACAAATGATTAAATAAAATAGGCGTGAGCTTACATATATCTGAGCCACGGCCACTGTGAGACTCTTGACAGCAGTTTCAGACAAATTTCTGTCACATCTGTACCCCAACTATTTGCAAATGAGCATATGGTCCACATTCTGTTCCAGACCACCCACAGAGCTACAGGGGAGATGTTATATTGATGCCGCTTATGTGAACTACCAAGGCTGGTATCAATCACATGAGAGCCTTGGCAGTTTAAATGAAAGCCGTCATGTAATACTCCGACTAGGTTGGCCCTTCAGTGGGGATTGCCCGTTCACATAATACACACAGTGGGACGGAATCTATAATTATGATTCTGTGGGTCTACAGCAGGGAAAAGCTGCTGAATTTTAGCCAGCTCTTAAAATCCAGCAGAAGGAAAATGAATGAAAGAAATGTTGTAACAGGGAGTAGGATTAGTGTGGTCTATCCTTTAGCTTCAATAACAGATTCCATTTATTTAAGAATTGAAACGTCTGTGGCACGGGGTACCTCTGATTCTGAGAAGTCCTTGACTCTCTGATGGGCACACAATTACGCCGCAATTTCATATGAGAATTGCAGACCTCTGCAGATACACCTGCACTGCTCGTTAAGTTTACAACTTACTGTTGGATGTGCTGCATTATCCTTAGTTATTTGGTTAAAGAAATAAAGGTCCGGTAAAGGTGCCATGAGTGACTCAACAATGGTCTACCATGTGTTATTGATAAGACTGAAAAAATGTGCATCTTCTGAAGTCCCAGTTCTGCCAATTACGGTTTGTCTCAGCTGAAAGGAGGGTCAATACATCTGTCATAAGGGGCGTCAGGTGCTCTACCTCAAGCCGTTATCTGCCGGTGACATAATGAAGGAAGGAATGCCAGTTGAAGTGAAATGCCAAAGCTCAGGTAAGGATATAAATGCTTATAAAGATATTGCAGAAGGGTGATTGGTCCTTACTGTGCCTATTAGGTCCCTGGTGAAACTTCAATAAACTTCATGACAGAATCTCATTAACTCCAAATCAGTCTGCTATGCCATTCATATCGTGACAGGAACATACAAGGTATACTCCTGACTTTATTTTAATTAGCTTTTTCCACACTTTTCATAATATACTAAACCACATGACAGCAGTGAATAATAAAACATGCTTTTATAACCTGACGAGCAAAAAAAAAAACTCAATGAGTATTTCCTGAAGACTTGCATATCAAATCCAGTTTGCGTACTTAGGAAAAAAAATCTAAATATTTAAACACAGCATTTTTAGTTGAACTTATTTGTGGTTTTGTTGTTATTGAGTTGGAATTGCTATTCTTGTATTCAGCATTACCCGGAGTAATGGAGTTTGAATTCGGACAAGATATTGTTAGGGGTGTTTACAAACTTGGTTCCTTTCAGCCATCAAAACAAACTCAGAGCGATTCGCAGGCATTTTTGCACATATGTGAAAACTTTTCATGAACTTAGATCCCTCTGAAATGAACTCCCGGGGGAGGTGGTCTCACTTCAGTTCGATTCAAGTCCGTGCTGTGGTTCACTTAACCTGCGCATTGTGAATACGAATTGCTCCAGGTTAGCTTCGCTTTTTGACATGGTATTTTAGCCTTCTAGACATGCCATAGACAGATCGCATGTTCCAAATGGAAGCTACCTATAAACCACAGCAGTTAAGGTCTGAGAGCTCCAGAGGAACTACTGGATGAACAGAAAGAGGCCTGAGAACTGAAACAGGCCTGAGAACTGGAGTGGACCAGAAAGAGAACTGAGTCCACTTACAAATGAACTCAGAATGTGAACGCAAAATTAAACGTCCATTTTCCATGGTCCACTTTTTGGTCCTCTTTAAGAGGAGTGAGTTTGGTTCATTTAGAAAGGGCCTTATGTGAAAACACCCTAAAAGTCACTTGCTCTATATGCATACTTTATGCTAATTTATACCCATTAAAATATTTTTAAATATTGCACTTCATGTAGGCTAAACAATAAAAATGACCTCTTCCTACAATGATTTTCCCACAAATCATGGGAAATTCACAAGTATTCAACGAAATATATTTTGGTTTCTTTGAAAGATGTCATTAGTTCTCTTTTACTAATTTAGCGGTATATACAAATCCCACAAACATTTTGAGACGTTTTATTAATTTCAACTCTAATTAGTTATTAGGAATCAGTATAATTTGTTTTTATCGTGTTAGTTGTTGTTTGTGTTATTATGCATGCCACAAAACAGAATTTCATTTATATCCACAGGAAGTAAATTTAAGAAGATAATTTCATAATAGATTTGTGCAGCCCCAACAGTGTGTGGTACAGAAGATTATTTGTATTTAAAACAGAATTAGCAATAACCATGATAATGAAATACTTCATTTTCTGGGATAGGAAAAACAGTTTACTGTGTTAAAATGTGAAATTGTCATTTGATATTACAGCTGTGATGCAGTAATCTGATTACTGAATGTAATTGAAGTAATCAGATCTTAAACAAAGAAGGGCTTTCAGCCCAGCAATGCAGTAAGCATGTGTATCACTTATTAGTCACCGTCACAATGCCTCACATCGCTGTTACCCGGGGACATCATACAGAAACCTCAATGGTAGCTTAAAATGAAATGGATGGATTGAAATAAAATAATTAATACTTCATTAAATCAGCTAAAACATTCGCATTCACATTTTGCATCTTAACATTAACACCCATGTTCTGCCTGGGAAAGGCATCAGACCTCTTGTAATACCCTCTGGGGAAGCATTTAAAAGGTGAATAGACAGATGGATGGATGGATGGATGGATGGATGTTTGGATTTTAATGCCTCACAAATTACAAGAGCTGCATGCTTCAAATCACGCAAAGCCTAAACTTGATCTTACATTTAGGCAATATTTGTCTGTGTGTGAATACGCATGTGTAGAAGTAGGAATATGGATATGAAAGATAACTGATTTAATCAACAATAAGTGAGCAAAACGTCATACATTCATTATATAAAGAAGAGACAAATCACATGTAATTGAGGTAAAAGCTTTTTCAACATGAAGTAAAATACACATTGTAGATTCAATCAAGTATTATGCAATGAAGAGCATTTCAAAGAGACTCAGTGTTTGTTTGTTTTTTAAGATCTTCTAATGTACTTGTTAATATAGTTGCATTATGGTCCACATCATATTCACTCATGCACCAAATGTTCTGGCACCACACTGCTTTTGTTACTAATTATTTTTCCTTTCTTTTGTCAATTTTTTAAAGTCAGTTTACCCACCCGCTGTGCAGTTCTCATAAAAAGCTGGCAGAAACAAAGGGGATTCAGGGAATGTATATTCACATGTACATCTGTACACAACACACAATATTTCTTTGAAGAGCAGTTTCTAACTGAGCTTAGGCATGCTTTGCAGTGTAAATGAAGTCCACTGTATTGTTTTTTTCTGGCAAAAAAAATGCTTATTTAATCATGTCTTTCATGCAATATGCATATTTGATTGCATAGTGACATCGTTGGAGCCAACATTGTAAAAGCCATTTAATGCAGGCAGTTATTGCCTGGGAAATGAACAGCTTACCAGTTCTCTGTGAATGCATGAAAATGAAATATTACCCAAAGTAGGCCCTGAAATGCTAAAGAAGCCTTTAGAAAAGTTTGGATATACATAAACATACAGTACTATGCAAGTCTTTGGCAGTCAAAGAAAATGTTTAAAGCTGGGTGGTAAGTTTGTAAAAGAGTATTTGGTTGGGGGAAAAAAGCACAATTTAACATTAGAACATATGAAAATTAACAGTAACACAAAAAAATAAATGAAAGTCTTCGGTTCTTGGAAAAGTTACTGATATGATGCTGGATGTCTAGATGAACACGACACTTCAGGTCCCAAATCTCTCCACCAGCCATTCCATGTATTTCTTAAATTTCACCGGCAGCTCAATTAATCAATTAACTTAATTAGTTAAATAACTCAATGAGGTATGGATTAGCCAAACAATGTGTGCTAGTAGTTAAGTCAAAAAACATACTGGTGTATTGGATGGTTGCCACAAATGCTGGGGTGACCTTAGAAGAGGGCTAATGGCTAAGCTAACACACTTTGACAGACATAATGTCATAGTTTTACACCAACATGATGATCATTTAAACATCATTTTATTTAACTACGTTTTGGATAATACTGTATATATTAAAAGAAAAAAATATTTTTTTAGAAGATGCTTTTGACATATAATCTGACATATAATCATTAATAAGTGGAGGTCATAGGTCAAGGAGGCTGTTGTGTATCTGTGTGGTGGGGGGGTGTTATGAATATATTACATTGCAGGGACCAGATGCTCCCAGAAAATAATACATTCTTTTTACCTTACAGAGACAATTTTTCCAAGGAATTCATCTTAATAAAAATCCAATCAAAAAACTAAAAATGTCAAAAGTCTTGTATTTTGATTGATTACTTATGGTTGAGGTTAGGGCTGGATAGGGGTTAAAGTTGCCAATGTTGGGATTTTTTCCCATAGAAATGTATGGAGAGTCCCCACCATGATATGAATACACAAACATAAGCAGCTGAAAGGTAGATAGGTACTTATTTATACCACTGGGTTTAAAAGAAGGAGATACAAAAAATGCAGCAGCAAACATGCTCAATTGCAGTTTATGAACAAATACAATTTATTACAAGGTAGTTTAAAAGGAGCTTGCTCTGGCAATTATTATATACACAGCTCAATGTATTAATTCTTAATATCTTATGTTAATGCTTCTATATCCCACTACTGGGAGGTCATACACAGACTCCCAGAAGGCCTAGTGGCTGAGATTATGCGTAATTGCTGGCTCACCACTGGCCCTAGACAGCAACTAAAGGGATGAGCTTGCTGACTAAGGTGACCTATCCCATTGCACAACATGATATATGAACACATATACACTCCCTTACACAGCAAAACAACACATTGTTATTAGTCAACAGCATACAGTTAGCTGCAGTACCAAAGGCTACCCCTAGAAGTAGCATATCACCATTACAATATATTCAGCTAAAGACAGGGCACACCCTGAATGGGATTCCAGTCAATAAGTGAATACATAAATACAGGTAATTCAAAAACAAATATGCAATTATATCTTTAGACTGGCAAAGGAGACTTAAACACCCAAAGTGGTTATCATACAACTACACAGCAAAAGAGCTGGTGCAGGAATACATCTTTAGCTCTGGAGGCGTGTGGACAGTGCGCTCAACCTTCTATGCCCTGTCTGTATATTTATATATTGTACATACCCTGGATTATGTCATTGATTATTATTCCAGAGTCCTCTAGAACATTGTTGATCTCACATGAACTTTTTAAGAATGTGCTTTAGCAGACGTTCTCATCTAAGCTAAAATGCAATACAGAGTAAGTGATATAGTCCATGAACAATCTATAAAAACCATCATTCAGACAAGGGGCTTCAACATGGACATTTGCTGATGAACTATCTACTTATATAACATGGTCCCTGCCTAGCACAAATTACCGTTCCCTTACAAGAACTGTATCAGAGTGAGTTTCTTAGTGATTAGCAGTGTATCCTCTGCCTGCAGGGTTACGGGTTAGTGTGTATCTGTGTCTGTGTGTGGTTGTGTATATATTACATGAATAAAAACCTGTTATTTTGAGGGAAAGCTCAATTTTATAAATATCTGTGACTGCAATCAAAAAACTAAAAAATATCAAAAGTACTGTATTTTGTTTGGTTATTTATGATTAAGGTAGAGGTTAAGGTTATCATTGTTGTGATTAGGGTTTTTCCCACAAAGATATCAATACCAACTGTGTGCGTGTGTGTGTGTGTCTGTGTGTTTGTGTGTGTGTGTGTGGTCCAGGTATACCTTACCTTGTGGGGACCAAATGTCCCCATAACGTGATGAATACCAGTTTTTTTACCTTATGGGGACCAGTTTCCTGAAATGAATGAGCGGTCCCCAAAAAGATATCATTACACAGTAGTGTGTTTGTCTGTGTATTTGCGCGTGTCTGTTGTGCCTTTCATGTGTAAGATTCTTCCAGCAGTTCAAAAACAGTCAGTTAGGGTAAGTGGTGCCTCTGCATTCTGTGTATGTGCTCTGCCACAGACTGGCTTCCTCACTGAGGTATAACCCAGCATGATACACAGTGCTATCTGCCATAGTCGCCCAGTGCAGTAGTTAGAATGTGAAAGGAATACATAGCGGAACCCTGTAAAGAAATTAATTAAAAGAATACTTTGAACTTTATGCTACTGCTGAGAATCATTAACCTGAGTTCATATTATTTAAGACGTAGCATCGAGTTAAGTAGGAGGGAACCATCTCCCCCAGCTTTCCCGGTATGAAGATGTAGTGTAGGAGGACACAATCTGTTTGGGGTTGGAAAGGAGGCTCTGACTGAATGTAGGCAATGTTCTTTGTCATCTAATAGGTGTTGTTATGTAAGATTGTGACTAAATATGTCACAATCTGTACAATATCACAATGTTACATGTTGATTGTTGTAAATTAGCCTCCGGTTTTCATCAGCACAGCATGTGCTGCTTCTCCTCTGCATACCTGATGCTTTTAGCAGTAAAGCCTTAGTATTTATTTATTCTCACAGAAAAAGCCGCCAGAGCCCTTTTTCCGATTTGTTTGGTCTTTCAAGAGAGGGTCCTCTGTCACTTCCATCCACCTTCTGTAAATGCTTGTCCTATTTGGGGGGGGGCAAAGACTATGGCTACAAGGCAGTGAACAAATCAGCATGGGACACCAACCCATCACAGGCCACAGTCACACCTAAGGATGATTTGGCAAAATGCCATTTCATCTCAGCATGGGAAGCACCCAGAGGAAGCCCCCTGGTGACACGGGGAGGCCATGCAAACGCCACACGCACGGAGCCATGGCGGGGACTCAAAGTGCCATCCCAGAGGTGAGAGGCAACAGTGCACCACTTTTTAAATAAAAATCACATCACAATTAAAGTTGTAGTATGACACTTAAATCTATGATCACTTGGTTAAATAGACTTAAATTTAGTAATATTTCAAATACTGACATTCACATGCACTTTTATAAAACATCATACATCATGCCAGAGCAAATTACAGATAGTCCATAGTACTGCCATTTTTCCAGATATATATCTGATACAAATTTAGTCAGTTCAAGCTGTATTACATTGAAGGAACAGGTGCAAATTCCGGTACGTTAGCTATTTGTGTATTAATAAAATTAAATACATTCCAAACCTGAAAATAATAGTTGATGTGAATAACAGTGATGTGAATTATTCACATAAATGTTAAATGGTTGAACTGACAAACATCTGCAATGATTTATCGGGCTTCAATGCCTTAACATAACAAAAAAAACAATATCTATATACCCACACACTGGATTTCATCTCAGAGAGCAATACATAAAATATCTAGAATGCTGAAAATAAGGAGATATATGAATAGTTACAAAAGTAAAAACAATACCTTTGAAACTGGATTTAAAACACGAAAGATGGGGGGGGTGGGGGGGATGACATGTCACACTCTCCGAATATTCGGAGTTGGGTAATTCAAATCCAGAGAATAAAAGTCCATACTTTGATTTTGTTTCATCCAACCAGCTCTGTACTCTGTGACTGTGACTCTTTATGCTCAGCTGGTTGGTTGAAACAAAATCTTGGTCTGGATTTTTACTCTCTGGACCCAGATTGCCCAACTCTGGGAATATTGCACGGTCAAAAAAACAAGTTTATCAAAGTCAAGATGAAACTTTCCAGAGATCTTTTATGAGATTATATTTCACCCGAATCCTCAGCAAGCACAGATATGTCCAATCACTAATGACTGATTGATTACACCACACTTGGAGGTCATCTTGCAGTAATTGACTCAGGCAAAATGAAGTGTTGACCTGAAGCTGCTGGAATATATATCTGTAGCTATCCACAGATTAAAGGGGACTATTAGAAAATTATTAATATAGAGTGCTGTTTGAAGGAATGGTAAATTAAACGTGCAGTGTATGAAGTACAATGTGTTTACAATATGAGTTCTTAGACTCAGGTACTCAATAAGGCTTACTGACATCTGAAGCACATTTTTTCCTCATTTAAAATACGTGAGCAATGATGGAAAATAACCACCTAGAACAACAAACATCCATCTTCAAACCGTTTATCCTGAACAGCTCATGGGACAACAAGCGTTTGTGTAAATGATGAAGAAACACAAATTTGCGATCACCAGTTTACGATGTTCTATCCATTTATCAGCACTTCATTTTCCTAAACTAAGGCAGTAAGCGCTTATATGAGCACTTTTTTGCGTTGTTCCAAATTCAAAAATTAACATATATTGCAGACAGGCTGACTAGAAATGGACAAATCTTACAGATTTCTAACAGTGTTCTTCAACAATGTGGTATGTTATGCTAATGAGTCAGATGTAGAAAGCAATATTTTTGTCTGCAGCTTAGCGGTTTTTTTCTTGCCTACGAAGACTCCATATGCCTACGATGTTGTCTCAAACTGTTCAGATGACTTCAGCATAAAAGCATCACCAGATTGCCGCATGTCAAGGGACTTGCATTTTTGTATAGGCTACGTTTAAAGCGATTTAGATTAGTAATTATAGGGGAAAAGTACCTCGTTACCACATCCCATCATTTAAACGGTTACTTAAATTGAGTTTTCAGTCACTGGAGCTGCAGCTTCAGTTTCAATTTACAAACACAACAGACATAAACCACATCCATCCATCCATTTTCTATACCCGCTTATCCTACTGGGTCGTGGGGGGTCCGGAGCCTATCCCAGAAGCAATGGGCACGAGGCAGGGAACCAGCCCATCGCAGGGCACACCCACACACCATTCACACACACAGGTACACCAAACATAAACGACACTTAGCTGATATTCTCACGTTACAGAAAAATGACATTAAAACAGTCAGTGAGCCAATATTTTCTTAAGCTAAGGTGCTTCTACAATAATACACACACACACACACACACATGTCAGGTATACCTATCATTATGGGGCCCACTCATTTACTTCTATGGGGAAAATGCTAAGGCTAACTGTGATAACCTTAACCCTAACCCAGCCCTAACCATAACCATAAGTAAACAAGCAAAATACAAGAGTTGTTGCATTTTTAGTTTTTTCATAGCACTTCCCCATAAGGGAAAAAAACAGATATTTATCATGTTATGGGGACATCGTGTCTCTATAAGGATAGGTATACTCACTCACACACACACACGTATATATGACTAGAATATCTAGTTGTATGATGGACTCATATTTAGCTCTTAGACATCATGTATATTTTTATTGCCATTATTATCACATAATGAGTGTCGTATTCTACATATTTCTGACATTCCTTATATAAAACACTTGATGACAGATGTATGCAGTGAATGGAATGTTGTGCTCCAAATGGAAAGTGTGACAATTTCTATAAGGTGAAGATTTCACACACACATATGACAGCATTGCTGAGGAAAGGAAAATGTGATGTAAACTGTTAGATTAATCATACTGTATTTGCACTAAAAATATTTAATTAAATCGACTGCAATGTGCGACCAACCATCAAAAAACAACACTGCCACAACATACCAGTTTAAGTAACAAAAATGTCATAACTTGATTCATATCATCACCAAAGCAATATGATGACTGTCGATCCCTGAATTACAAAATGCCTGTTCATTTGATAACCCATTTCCTTTTGCTATTATTTTGCGCACATTTCAGTGCAGACTAACTGACAGCATTTTTATCCCATTTTCAGGATGAACTACTTAAGATAAAACCAAAATCTTCGGGGCGAAGTCGGGCTCACCGAAGACCTTAATACGGCCGTGCGGTTCGGCCAGACTTAAAGCATGAAAACACCCCCACACTGCTTGTAAAATAAAGAAGCACCGCAGCAGCTCTGGGTCTGCTGAACAAGAGATGGTGCAATCGTAGCATCAGTCATGCAGAAGAGCAGCCTTCTGCCTCAAACGGTAATCACCACCTCCACCTCTCTTCCGGCTCACGCTGCCGTGGCCTGTGAAAAGGACGGAAGCCTGTTTGAAGTCACAGTTTAAAGTTCCTAAGATTGTCACACTCATAAAAGTGGTTCCAGACCAAATTTTCCGGTAGACTTTATAATAGCCATGTAACCTAAAGAGGATTTTGAAATTTCAGTGCACACTACTTATGTTTGAGGTAAAAAGCTCACACATTTCAGGGGGTGGAGCAGTGACTCGGTGGGTAGCACTGTGGTCTCAAACCTCCAGGGTTCAATTTGCCATTTTTGGTTTGGGGCGGAGGTTCCCCTTTTACTCATACTCGTGTTTGCGTGTGTGTGTGTGTGTGGGTTTGCATAGATCACATTTGAGGACCAAATTGTCCCCAAAGTGTAGTAAAACCTGAAATTTCCCTATTTTTGGGGACATCTTTTGAGGTCCCCATTTGGATAACCTCAGTTTTATAAAAATCTGTGAATGCAATCAAAAAAGTCAAACTGCCAAAAGACTTGTATTTGGGTTGGTTACTTATGGTTAAAGTTAGGGATGGGTAGGGGTTAAGGGTGTGGTGATTGGGATTAGGGTTTTTCCCATAGAAGTGAATGGACGATTCCCAATTAGATAGGAAGACCAACTTGTGTGTGTGTGTGTGTGTGTGTGTATGTGCATGCGTGTGTAGGTGTGTGTGTGTGTGTTTTGTGGAGTTTGCATGATTATACCACATTGACATGCGTGTAGCTCATCCATCTAGCTTCTAACCATTTACCCAAGTTAAGCTGCTGTGTAGTAGTAGTAGTGACCACCAGCAACACCCCCCCCCCCATCAAACCAGCCTGTCAGAATGGGAGTGAAGATGACAAATGACAAGTAGGTTAATCATATTTTTCCTCTGGCCCCCAAAAGAGTTGTGTGTTCTTGTTTATACTCTGTGAAAGATTGGCATCCCTCCCAAGACGTCTATTGCTATGTCCTCTGTACTGTTTAGGATATTTTATGAGTATTTATTAAAACATTCTTTATTGCTTTTCATTTCTGAACATACATGTAATAAAAGTAAAAGTGAGTGACTGTTAAATTATGCTATATTAAACTTGCAGGAACATATCAGAGAGAGTACATCATTCTTGAACGGGTGATCCCTATTCTCTCTTGTGGTATTTTCATTTCATCTAAAAAGTTACAAAGTATCTATTAAATGCTGCAAATATGTTTGAGAATTTTATATACTGCGACTGCTGTTTTCTAAACTCCATGTTTTATTGATTTCACCATCACTGTGCTGAGAATTGTTCTCGTCTGTCTCTGATACAGGACACAACAGGATTTCTGAGCACCATGCAGACACAGACCTTAGTGTAAGAGAAGAGTACTGAGAACTCCTTATGTAGGTTATGGGAGGCACAATCTGACACTGAAGCACTAATATCCATGCTACCCTCATCTGAGCCCCATGTGCTAATGAAGCACAGAGAACAAGGGGAGGATAAACACCCCAAAGTTTAGCTGGTATACCCAAAACTATCAAGTGACTCATTCTGTTGAAGACACCAGGAATCATCTCGGTTCATTTTATTGACCTCAGGCTTTATATTTTAAATGTTAAATCCTGACTTAATACTTTGATTAAGCATTTGCCATAATTATGAACAAATCAACAAATTAGTGAAAAATGACTTAGAAAGGAACCATGGCAACCGTAGTGTTATAAAACGTTAAATTTCCATCTTAGCTATGTTCTGAATAATGTCACCCTGAGGAACATATAATGACTATGGTGCTTACTATAGAAGAAATGCAGAGATAGTACCTGCAGCTCAAAAAAAAGCTTCAGAATCAATAAACATTCATTTTTGCATCAACAGAAGGAGAAAAAAGTCTGATTGAATAATCCTATTCCTCACTCCCAGCCATATCAGCTGAACGTGTTTGGGACGTACCACACATTTGATGTACCATGCAAACAGCATTGGGTTCAGTGTAAAAAGATTCTCCTATCGTTTTATTTACTCTGTCAATGGAAGAAAAGGAACTCTGCATCGAATCAAGAGTCAGATGAAAGCAACCATTACATTTCTAGGACTCGTACAGACAATATTTACATAAGACTAGAGGAAGGTGCATAAACTGATTGGGTGGCAGTGCAAGTTCCAGATACTGTTTCCTTACAGAGGACATTTATATGAAGGATTTGGAGCAGAGGAAGGTTCTGAATATATAAATGTAGTGAAAGATAAATTGTGCTCCAACATGAAAGCATGACATTTTATATAAGGGGAAGATAATAGCACACACAACTGACACTATCTGAAGAGGAAAAAACTGCTCTCAGGCTAACTCGTTTGTAATAGTGTTCTCAAGTTAATACTTCCAGGATGACTTTCTTAAATTAACAGATACTCCTCTTTGTGATTAAGGGAATCACAGTTGCCAAATGTCCATTTGTAATTCTCCCCTGATATTGTGATTATTATAGCAGAATACTTAGAGAATTAATCCTCTTAACTCTTTTTCTAGTCAAGAAATTCACAATATAATTTTGGTAACATGACATTTAAACATTTAATCATGGTGCAAATAAGGCCTATATTGTAACCTTCAGTACATCTAGCGAAACAGCTTTTGTGGGCCGTTAATGTGAAATTTAAGCATTAGTCATCCATATAGCATTTTAAACCAGCTGCTACAGAGACCATGTGGCAAGATCCAGAAGGAAACACATTTTATTCCTCTGCAGATCGCAAGGAGTTTTTTCTTTGTTTCTTTTTGCCAGGGTCGAGTCCAGATGACTTCTTCCTTGGCTATTCAAAAAAACATTAAAGTTTCAAATTGGTCAGTCCCAGTGGGTTCTAGGGTTAGGAGATCCTGGCTGTGAAACTACAAAGTGCTATATCATGTTACAGACAAGAGCTGCTTTGTCACATCTGTGATCAGGGTCACTAGCTCTGAATGGGTCAAGATTACAGTCTATTTATCCTAAAGAAAAACTAGTTTAAATACCTATAATACTTCTATGGGGAAACATCAGTGTAAGAGGCAATATAGACTAAGTTTTATATTCAGAAGATAGAATTTGAGGACAGATTAAAAATTATATTGCTGATGTAGCTTTTTTTAATCAGTCAAACTAGATTTGAGTTATTTCCATCCTAGAATTGCTTTACAAGCTGTGATTTTCTCTGCCACTGGTATGCCCCCAAATCAGCTGACGTAGCTATTTTTCCCTTTGCACTTGACACACTATATATCAATAATACATCACCTTAAGAACTTAGCTAATCCAAATCTTACCTGTTGTATCTGACCTGTTATGCTTCAGCAAGCTCTTTGACACTTAGCCCTGACAACTTCAGATCCAATCTGCTAGACACAGGTTGTGGTGTGGTTCTCACTGCTGGTCCTCATAGACCACCGAGACTCCCATCTGGGTGGGCTGTCAGTCTAGGGCGGAAGACCGTGTCATAAGACTGACAACAATGCCAGAGGGCGTTCTCACTTAATAACCTTGGTGTCCATGAAGTAAGTAAGTATTTAATGGAACATACGTATTAATTTATACTAACTTACAGGGATGCCTGTCCCATAGTTCCAGTAACTCAATAAAACATCAACCCGCCCAATGAATCTCTCTTTTGCTGGGCTATTTTTAGAACAACAAATCCTCAATAGATTCCAAAAGGCAGAATCACCTGCATCCCATATCTGCAGTGAGAACAATAGCAGAGTCAGTCACAAGCATTTGAGTTTTAAAAGCTTCTATCCACACAATGTCAGGCCTACAAAGGCCTCTGTGCCATGAGCTGTGACTCACTGCTTGTCAACCTCATTCGATATGTACATTCAGGGAGGCCGCACATTTGTAAGACATCCAAAATGCCCCTGTGCTACATGGCATAGGTACATAACATGTGACAAAGGAAGGTAACCACTATCAGATTTCTTCAAACTGCCACGAACAAAAGGTTCATACAGCCATAATTTTGAGTGTCACCTACTGTAGATTCTCCCCTTCTCATCGTAAGAACCGCATTCTATTGCTACGGTAATTGTAACTGATGTCAATAACATTTATACAGCTATTAAATTCCACATTATGATCGCTATAGAGGTAGCTTTTTACTGCTCGTAATAAGCCACTCGCGCAAATAGTTTTAAATCTCAGTTTTCTGTTCTTCATTAAAAGCAGTTACTGAAGTAAATCTACTACAGAAGGAAGCAGCATACTGTAAAACACAGGAAAGAGACACTGAAATGCTGCAAAACACATCATTCAACACTGTAAATAGATCAATGGGGCTCAGCTTCCAGAACAAATACAGGACCTCGCCCTATGGTCACCCACGATAAAGTTTGCTGAGCAGATGGGGGTTAACGGTAAAAGGGGGAGGAAATGTACAGGAAAGTATGGGACAAATCACTAAATGGCTTTAGAAAAATAGTTTTTTCAGTGGGACTGAAACAAGAAATAGCAAGACTGGAACCTCCCTAAGTATAGTATGAGTGATGTGTTCTTGTGGGCCGGCGGCCATCGCATGGGGGAGCAGAGCAGCGTCTTGCGGGCCAGCGGCCATCGCATGGGGGAGCAGAGCAGCGTCTTGTGGGCCGGCGGCCATCGCATGGGGGAGCAGAGCAGCGTCTTGGAGCAGCCACGTCCTGCATCCCAAAGCACCATCCCTGGCTTGCTGCCCTGCATGGCGCCATATTTCCAACCCGCTAATGGCACAGTGAAACGGAGTCCCCTGCACACCCCGGGGTCTCCCCCTTGACCAGAGGAGTGACGGGTAGGAAGGACGCTGAATGCTTTCTGTTGATACCTGAGGGCTGGCACGCCTCGCTCCCGGGCGTGTCATCACGAGGCGGCGCGGCAGCCCTACGCGGCCGCTGACCCGTGCTAACCGCAGCTTCTTTTTCCGCTAGACGCAGCTGGGGGTGCGTGCAGTTTCACTGATCTCCAGAGGGAAAGTTCACAGTCGCCTGTAATCCACTTACAGCGGTAATGGAAACTGCCGGAGTTTTTTTTTTTTTCTTCTCCTTCCTGCCTGGGTTTGTTTACAGTGTGAAACTTGTTTTACTTTGGTGTAAGGAATTGTCACTCCTTTTATCGTCTCTAAAAAGAACTGGTGTAATACGAAGACGGGCCGACGATGAAACAACTTCTGAAACAGGCGGCACCACGTATACACAGATATACAGATTCCCAATTTACATGGGAGTTGCATTCTGGAAATTCCCCCATATTTCAAATTCTTATCTGTTGAACAATCCCCCCCCCCACTGAAAAATAACATAAAAATACAGAGTAACTTTGTGATTGATGTCTTTTCGACTCAAACCAAGTAAAACAACAACATATACTTGAAGATATATTGGTAGATATATGGCTTTATTTTAAAATCATTTGAAACCTACATAAAATGAGAACCAGTTTTTTTGTATGTATTCTAAAACTATTCAAAGCCTTAATAGTACCTTACAGACTCCTTTCATTTGCTGGACACATCCC
>JAODUD010000002.1:22515512-22527602 GCA_026784285.1 Stomatorhinus walkeri
GGGACGTCAGGAAGTGAGGTAGGAGTCGGCGGGACATCAGGAAACTGGGATGGAGCCAGTGGGACACCAGGAGGCAGTGTGAGGCAGAGACACCTGGAGGTGAGTGGGGTGAGGTCAAGAAATTTGGAGGCAAGTAAGGCACAGCCGGGATACCTGGAGGCAAACGAGGTGCAGCGAGAACACATGGGCCAGGTTCGGATTGCATGACCAGGTGCATGTGATGCAGAGCAGATGGAACAGCCCTCTCCAGGTTGGGAGCCTGGCACATGACCTCAGGGGCACAGCTGAGGCGAAAACGCACTCTGGAGACGCAGCAGAGATGAAGACACGCTCAAGAGGTAAGGCAGATGGGAATATATGCTGCAGACACAAAGACAGTTCTGGAGGCACAGAACGAGTGGCAACCTCTCCTGAGTCAGGCTGTAGAGGCTCAGGAAAAACATTATTACAGTAAATTAAACCTTCACTGGGAAAGGCTTGTCGAAATAGGATTAACCGTAAAATTGTAGGTCATAGTCACACTGCAGCACAATCACAACACATTAAAGACCTGGTAGCATAATTGATAGGACAAAGGATGTTTAAATTGCTGTTAAAATGAATCAAAAGCTCCTCATTGACTTAGATAATTTGGAGGAGAAAGAACCCTGGAATATACCAAGTCAATGTTTGAAATACAGGTGTCCATGTTTTATGTCTCAAACTGAATCTGAATAAATTCAATAAATTCAATAAATAATACAAGTTAGAGTCAATGTACCATATAGTGAAGTGAGTCATATACGTCACATAGAGTTTCTGAAAACAAGTAGTTGTTCATTAAGTCATTTACATTATGGATGGATAACATGCTAAAGTAGCAGTACCATGCTGCAGTGGAAAATCATTCGAGGCATTAAGCGGTATGAACATTGGGGTGGGGGGGTCTGTGTCTTGGCAACAAAAACGTGGTAAAGCTAACAATAAAACTAGAACTACACTTCATCAGATTTCCAGACCAGCTAATTACACTCTGCATTTACAATGAGCAGGACCTCAATCATCATTTCAGGACCAAAGTTACCAATAAAAAAAACATGGCGGCTTGTACGTTTATTAAGCAGACACTTCTGGCCAAAGTGACATAAAGTGATTCTCAAAGGGTAGGGTCAGACAGTACCCTTGGTATAATTGGGGTTAATGGCTTTGCTCAAGGGTCTCACTGGGACATGTTTACTCTGTCAACCATGGGCTTTGAACTAGCGACCTTCTGATCACATGCATGTATTCCAAACCTGGAAAGACACATATCCAAAATTAAATTGCAATCAGTATATTTATAAATAGGCGATGACCTTTAATGACCTGTGACTTATCATTTATCTATAGTCTACTAGTCTACCCTAAACAAGAAAAGGACTTCACGACTCCCAAACTAGCTTTACCTGTTTATAAGTATGTGTGTGTATGAGTTCAAAGGAAAAAGAAAAAATATTTCTATTAGATAACGAAGAATTAATCTGCTTTTCAAGGTAGGTAAACATTTCAGCATGTGTAATATTTGAGCTAAAACAAACACCTACTGTTTGAAACTGTTAATTGACTTTAACTCCCATATATTCATCAGCAGCATCATTGTTTCAGAGATCAGAAAACCATACAATTCTTACGTATAAAACATTATGGGTAAATCTGCTGCCCTGAGCTTTAAGAAATTCAGGAGAGATTGAGCTGCACTTTAATGCAAGCTGTATAACTTCATTATATCAGAACACATAATTCTGACATTTTGCTGATGCTTATTAGCCTGCAGATGATACACTGGTGCCGCTCCCTCCCGCAAGTCTCCCCCAGCAGGATTTGTAGGCACTTGAAAATGCATTTGCTCACCACAGCAGCGGGGCTAACCGTATTCTTGGTGCATGCCGTTGATTTTTACATTTTTTTGTTTCATTTTTATATTATTTTCAATTTTCACTTGAAATACAGTTTAGTTTTAGTTAGTTTTCAATATGGTTTTATTCATTTTTATTTTTAATATGTCTACTTAGTTTTTTTATATATTTTTGTTTCAGTTCAAGTTTTAGTAATTTTACTTTTAGGGATAGACTAAAAGCTGCTAGTTTAGAGAGTCCAGTATGAAAATACACAGTGCATGTTATGTCCTCAAAATAGTTTAGCTAAACATGGTAAAAACACAGTTACAGATTATATTTGACAGTTATTTTACCTTATTTCAGTTAGTTTTGGAAACAGCATTTATAATTTTTGTTTTGGCTGAAAGGTTTTTTTCACTTATTTTAGTTATTTTATCATACTTAATTTCAGTTTACAGTGATGATTTTTCATAGTTTTATTTTTTGTTAACAATAATAACCCTGGTCCATACTTTTGCAGTCGTAGCACAGGCATTTCTGACAATACAAATGCTCATATTTTGTTATAGGCTACTTATTACTCATATTTACTAGTATCTATTTCCAGGTCATTATTAGTTCTGAGTATGAAAATGTCCTTTTAAACGATATTTTTTTTCATTAACATTTGTCATTTTAAAAAACCCATAGAAGTTTAATGAAGGACACTTATGTGGCTTCTTCTGGTTCAATTCAGATTTGAGTGGTTTGACAATTACAGTTTAATTACAGCTATACCAGGAAATAATAGCAAAAAAAGTTAGGACTGACAAATCAGTATACATTGGCTAGTGTACATTTAATTCCAAATCTTGTAATATCTGGCAATTATTGATGAGGGAACTAGCTCCTAAGCAGATACAGTAAATCAGTAATTTCCTGAGATTTAAAAAATCATTACCACTAGTGCATGATGTTTGCACTGAATACAGACAGAAATAATAATTTAAAAAACTGATTCGTGCCAAATGTCCCTGCTGACTGGTACAAAAAGTAACGCCAACAGTCAACCATTTGCTCTTCACAAACTTCCATACGAATCTGCGTCTGCAACTGCAGAAGATACTTCCTGCAAGGCAGTCAAATTTCTGTAACACAAAGCCGCTGATTAAACACATAAACATCACAAGTAAGTTCAAAGGATTTGATAGAAAAAATTATTATTCAGGGGGGGAAAATGAAAGTTATGGAGAAACGTGCAGCGATCACTCTAGTTAAATATGGCATTAACTGCTGTCGTCTAATCACATGTTTAACAGTAATGAAACCGAGCTGATGATGATCTGTTACCTGACAAAATCGCATCACATTATTTTGGAATACCAGGTATTTGACTTCAGATCCAGTGAAGACATGGAAGACATATATGTGAAACGGAGAGAGTGGTTTTACTGTATATGTTCATTTGTTTAAGGATGCTCAATCACTTCCAAAGGCAAAATATTCTCTCGTATTGATTGTCACTTACTGTCCAAATTTAATTTATAATACACTTAAAATTGGGGGTTAACACTTAAGCATGCTTTTTAAAAAAAGTTGATAAGCTGTATAAGTAATATTTAGCAACACTTATAAATTCATGGCACATAACAGCTATTTTAAAAAATTTACAAAGAATGGGCTGATGAATGGAGTTTCTAGTGTGGCGTTCCATCATTGTGACAATTGTTGTCAAAGTTTGCTTTGCCTACACGTTTTTGTACTAATTAGCACTTGGTAACACTTTCTATGAAGGCCACGTGTATAACAATTTATGAACATACTGCTAACACATTATAACATTCATAATGCATTATAAACATGGTTATAAACATTTATAAAAAGATATAAAACAGTATAACCATGTTTATAAATATGTATAAAAATATATAAAACAGTATAGCCATGTTTATTATACATTATTAATGCTTTATGAAGCTCTCATCTATAATGCACTGTAGATACCTGCATAATGTAGTACAAAGCATGTTTAATTCTTATACGGCCCATTACAATGCACTAGGAAGGTATCTATAGCGCATTATAGATGATAGCATCATTGGAGTTTATGAACTATTATAATCAAAACCACAAGGCTTTATGATTGTCAATATGACAATCACAAGATGTTGTAATGCTTTATTAATTCTTATACCAACCATTATTATTCATTCTTATACCAAACATTATTATTCATTCGTATACCAACCAGCATTACGAAGGTATCTGTATTATAGATGACAGCTTGTGTTACCTAGCACTTTATTGAATTACTGATAATGTACACATTTGATATATATATATATATGGTCACTTATGGTTAAGTTCAGGGCTAGGTGAGCTTGTGTATGTGTGTGTGTCTCTGTGTGTGTGCGTGTGCGTATGTCATTATGTTAATAAAAACATGTTACACAAAAATCAGTGAATGTAATCAAAAACTAAAAATGCCAGAAGTCTTTTGGTGCCTGTGCCAAAATGCTAAAACTATTTTGTCTGGTTACATATTAAGTTTAGGGTTAGGTATGTGTGTGTGTGTCTGTATCTGTGTGTGTCTGCTTAAAATAATAATCCATAAGTGGGGTGAGTGTAACTGACCCATCACAAGAACAGCTTGGGAGAATAAAGACAGAATTGACCACAATTATCATCATGTTTCAATTACACAGTAATCTTCCTTTTCTCACCCCACTCGGCTATGTGAGGGAGAATGCCAAATGCTCACTTATTTGCATGTTTTGTGAAGGAAAACATTAGGCCACTGAAAATAATGGTATGAGTGCTGGTTGGCTAGTCTCCCGCGTGGTTTGTCATTATAAGGTGAGCCATCCACCAGAATATGTATAATTATGCTCTGCGTTTTATGCTAAATAGATCACCGTGTTTAAAATCCCCCCCACCCCCAGCACGAGTCACAGTAAGCAGCCTCCCAGCTGGCTCTTCGTGTTATTTGAAGTATAAACACGAGATATAGGAATAGCCAGAAGTATCTAAGTTAATGTGCTCCATGGTGGGGATTACAAAGCGTAATTTATACATAAAGTCTTCTTAAGGAAATGCTTTTAAGTAAAGCACAGAAACAAAACTGCCTGCCATTTTACTCTCAGGAAATGGAGCAGATTAATTAAAGGATGTGTAACTGCCTTCTCTAGCTGCTGGATGGGTAATAGTAGCCATACAGACTGTTGTAGTAATAACAAAATCCAAAATAGCAGCAGCGCAGTATTTGCAGTGCTCTACATTTAATTAGTACTTCTGATCCAGGGAATGAAATGTCAGTCTTTATTTCGTGTGGCAAGACTGACAAGTCTTCCTATCTCTGTCTATTGCTGACGATTACACCAGGGGCTGACTGAAACTTTATATGCTTCCGCTTGCACTGTTTACATTAAGATGATGCCTCCTGCGCATTCCTTCAGTTCCCCATCTGAACACCTTGACAAGGAGTTGAATGTGGGGAAAGTGTGTCAGCTTGTAATGGCTTTGTAATGACAGGAACAAAACAGGGGCCCACTTTGTTCCTGAATCCTTTATCTTCTGAATCCCGTCGATTTCTGCTGCTTTCAGCGCATTTCTAATTCTGATACAGTTTTCTGTCATTCACAGGGCCTTTTGGAGAAATAAGAGAAAGGCATGCAGGAATTAGAAATGCGCTGAGAATAGCAGAAAACAGGCAAGACTTTGATAAGAAATGGATCACCAACGGCTGAAGAACTAAACATCAAGGTCATGTTATGGGTTTCCCTTGAATTTTAGCACCATAAGTATTCTATCTCCAGCCTAACTGCGGTTGATGGTAATTTATTTTGTTAGCTAAAATTACAACGTAAAAGGTACTAGGAATGTAGCACACAAAGTTAAATATACACGTATAGTTTTTTTTTATAGGGCTAAAATACAACCAAAACACAGAACATTTAAAAAATAATAATAATCATAAGTATAATAATAATTTACTTCGTAAATCCAGTAATATTGTGAATTATTTCTATGTATTTGATGTCCAGAAAGTGCACAGTCCTTTGATGAGAATAGAGAATGTTACTGTAATGGTAGCATCTCATCCCATCACCACATTGTGCCCTGTGCTTCTTGGGCTCAGATCCAGGCTTTCTGCAGCACTGCATTTGATAAGAGCTTGTGAAAAATGGAGGGATCGAACAAAAGGTAATAAAACATTTCAAAAAGTGAAATATCTTGATTAGTATTCAGTCCCCTGAGTCAAATAATAGAACAACCCTTGGGTCTTCTGGGGCAAGTTCCTGAGATATGGATTTGCTGATCCCGATAGATTTGCACATCTGCAAAATTAGCCAATTCTTGTTGGCAGAACTGTTTGAACTTTGTTAAATTGGATGAATATCACTGGTGGCAGTCTTCAGAGTAAAGTACCAGATGAAAATGGGGAACCAGTATTCAGTCCTGCAGTCACACTATTCTTTAACATCAACTTAATATTCTCCCACAGGAGAGATGAGACAAGGGTTTAAGAAAAAAATAAAGGAATATAGTTTAACTTCATCGTATACTCAAGCAGACCCAGAATGTCTTAAGCTTTTGGAAACAAATACCAGTACCTTTGAGATATGAATTTAAAGTATTTTTATGTATGTCTTTGTGACTCACTATATCTATATTAGGAAGGTTTGTTTAAAGTAACATTAAACTCAAGTGTTTTATAATATAAAAAACTAGTTTACATTCAATGCAAACATACATTGTATTCTGTGGGGAAGTTATCTATCTATCTATCTATCTATCTATCATATAGATTAAAGCCTAAAATGGTAGCAAATAAACTATATCAGTTTCACAAGCCATTGCTAAATAATAAAATAAAATACAAATATGTGCACAGAAATAATACCTAGCAAATATGCCAACTTTAAAAATTATTTTGGAGGTACATTTTATGCTACAATAAAGTGAATATGCTAGTTTTAGGTATATAGAGGAACTTTATATTAAGTAAGTAAACATTACACATGGTGAAGCTGCAACCTGCATAAAAAATGCAAGGCAGAAAACTGCAGACCAAGGCTCTAAAAATAAACAGAGAAATATTGCATTAATAAAAATGTGTACATGCAGAGGTGGACATTTCAGGTCCAGAAAGTAAAAATCCAAACCAGGATTTTGTTTCAGCCAACCAGTTGAGTACTATATGGCTGTGAATCTTTATACTCAAAATGAAATCATGGTCTGGATTTTTTCTTTCTGGACCTGAAATGCCCACCCCTGCGTACATGTCACTCATGCAAACTTTACTCCCCTGGTACTTACAATGAGGTTTATATGGTGTGTATGGTGTGTTTTAATAAGATAAAAATGTCTAGATATAAAGAACCAAGAAAAGACAAAAAGAAACTGAAAAAATGCCACAATTAACAAAAAATGCTGTGCTGTAGATATAAAGGTATGTTTTTCTTTGCGTCAGCAGATCCCAATACCAAAATAGAAAGTGCAGGTTAGAGATCATGATCTTATGATTATGAAACCTGAACTCACTACACTGCCAGCATCAAATATGTTTTGGTCTAGCCAATGTTCTTCATATGGCTTCATCTGTAGCCCACATCAGTAACCTGTAATAAATCGCATTTTATTTAATGGGAAGAAGCTCTTATCCAAAGCAACATACATTTTGTGAAAGCAGGGTCAGACGGAGCAATTGGGGTTAAGGGCTTCGCTCAAGGACTCAACCGTGAAATCACACTGCTGACCTGAGGGCGGTGACCTTCCAATCACAGACACAGCATCCTAACCTGCAGATCCACCATCTCCCATTTCTTACATTTATTACATGGCCTAAAAAAAACCTGAGTCAGAATCATTTAATAACAGTGAGTGTAACAATCATCATCGCTCCATCTAAATAGGAACAAAAATTCAATAGTTTCACTATACAATCACTAAATAATGACAAGAGAGCTACAGAACAGGCATTACAAGCAGATTTACTTAATGAACATTTGTGAAACTTTCCAGTAAATAATACACTTAACAGCCACCTGCAATGCTCCTGTTTTATTTAAAGCTTGATTGGATTGGTTTAATAAATAAATTACTCTTTAATTACTATGCTTTGCCTAATATACTTAAGAAAACATAGTTGCAAAGGGTTCTTTTTCCTACCCCTTAATTCCCTATTAGATGTTAAATATTTCTGATTCAATACGCGTTCTGTTGCACGTCATGAATTTGCCAATTAACAGCATTGTTCAGCAGGGTTCATGTGCAGATATGTGAAGCTAAGCTCACCATATCTCGTGCTGCAGAATCTTCAGACACCTCAGTTCTTCATCAGTCTAACCATCTGGGCTCCGTCTTCCCACCGCAGTGTCCTGAGCTTACCTGACCACCTTGTCCAAGTGACCGGCTCTCCTCCTTGTTCCTTATGCAGTCACATAGCAGAGAACTGCTTAGCGGCTCTCCAGAGAAGACAAATGAGGCCTAACCCTCAGCCAAGGGCTAGTTTGTGCTCTGTTAGAGCAAAGGCATACAGGGCTGAGCTAAGAAGATGATTAATGTACTCTGCTTACAAAAGTGCAAAATTTTCATGTTTAACTTGAAATTCACTCTTTAACAAAAGAGACTAAAAAGCTAATACTGTTAATCAGTGACAAGTTTCTAGAAAACGCAAATATGTATTTGTTAAAAACAGGTAACTTTGATCCGCTTTTCAACTTTCCATAGTTGTAACATATCATTATAAACTCTCATTTTATTAAATTAATTACCTTAAAGATTAAGTATTCTCATGATTTTCGGTAAGTATTATGTTTTAAAAGATCATGTTTGCATAAATACATGCCCTGGGGTACTGAGTTTTGAAGATCAAAAGAGGTGCAGCATCATAATGTTAGTAATAATTATGGCACCTCCCATCAAAAGTTGGATGCATTTTCACTACTCTAAGTTCTGCTATATTGCTAGACCTCTGTCCTAAGGTGATTCACTTACAAGAATTATGTTTATCCTGGAGACACCATTTTTCACATTATACAGGCCTACGAATACCTCAAGGACAGTCTTATAGTGCCACACACGATACTTCATAATAAAAATGACCCATTTGCCAAAAATGTGCCTTTTTCCAGATTGTATCAATCCAATATCAAGTCAAAGGACTAATTAGCACATGCAGGATTTTTAGCTCTGCTGCAGGTGAAGCAAATCCTGATAATTCAGCAAGGTTTGGTGGACTGACTGTAGTATACAAAGCTTCACCTATTCCAAGCTCTCTCTCCAAATGCATCGTTTGTTGTATGAAATTAAAACCAGTATGAATTTAATTTTATAAAGGCAATTATCACCATTTTGTATTGCTCTTGCAAATACAATTGATGTAACCATGGCATCAGTTGTTTAGAAAGTCAGACTTTGCTGTTAGATGTATTCAGCAACAACTCAATGTATTCAGGCCCAACTCAATCTATATTGCAGATGACTTCGCCTTTTTAACCCTATGGCCATAAACACACCAGTGACAGAAAGATGTTGGTGAGGATTAACAGTGGGCTGGATATATGGAACAGCAGAAGTAGGCTGCTCCATGAGCTGTACAAATGCTCCATGTGTCTCATTTTATTAAATTAATTACCTTAGAGATTAAGTATTCTCATGATTTTCTGTAAGTATTATGTTTTAAAAGACAGCTCTTCGGTGTATGCTGTACATCTTGAGTTATGTACAAGTATTTTTGGTGACACTTTACTTAAAATACTATGTATAGCACATTACAAATACCTTATAATGCATTATAATGCATTCATTAAGTATTATAAACATTTATACATTTTAACGATTTCTAAAAAGGCATGACATATCCATGTTTACTATGCACTATGAATGCTCTGTGAAGCTCTCATCTATAATGCACTAAAAAAACTTCGTAATGGATTATAATGGCTTATACTGAACTTTATAATGCAAAATAAACATGGCTATAATGCCTTTTTATAATTTATAGCCATGTTAATAATACTTTATGAATGCATTGTAATGCATTATGAAGTTATCTATAATGCATTATGATGACTGCTTTAAGTAAAGTTTACCATATTTTTTAATTAGGAAAACAGTACTATCTGTGGTTTGATCGTAATGCAGTCTTCAATCTGGCAACAAAAATCCATTCATCGGTTTCTAAACCAGTCCAACCTATTCAGAAAGAAGGCCAACTGTTATTGTTGTCAGGCTTTCCTTTGGCTATGTGTAAATGGTAGTGTTTGTATAGGTCATGCTGGAAGGAACATATAAGACTTTTCTAAGGATCTGGCATTAACACCAAGGTCTATCCACTGATGCCAAGTTCGTGTAATGCCATTTTGAAAGGTTACCTTTTTTGGAAAAGGTCAGATTCATCCGATTCTCTTCTCTCTGATTGTATCATTGCAGCTTAATAGGCAGGCATATGGGTCTTGACCATTTGTATCTCAAGTGTGAATCTGAAGAAAGATTTTTTTTGTGATACCTGAAATATCACAAGAGACATTTCTGGATGGAGCATATGTTCTCATTAAAAACACACATCCCTTGGAAAATAATCAGTCAGTAGTTCTGTGACCAAGTGGTAAATATAAGTTAGATCATTTTTGATCATTTAAAAACTTGTTCAAAATCACAACATTTTTACTTAAATCCTAGAAGCGTTCAGGCAGTCACAAAAACCTTTTTCATCCCTTTTTTGCAATTCAGATCTTCATATAAAAGTATATAAAATAAACAAAAGTAGAGCAATGTTAGACTTGTGAATGAGAAAGTCTCTGCTGAAAACAAGTACTGAGGCCTCGAAGCCTGCTGAGGATTATTCTACCGTTGGTGAAGTGAACACGGTGAAACAATGACAATATTTCTTTTTTTATGTGATGCCCTCTGTGACATAAGGATCCAGCATTGCTTAAATATGATCTTTAGCAAGTCTGTCACCGGCTATTCTCTATTAACGTCACAACGGCACACAACTTCCACCTGAAAGCTAACCAGATATGACTGCAGTGGCCTGATTATAGGGGACACGCCAGAGCACCGTGAATCCTAGACAAGACAAGAAATGAACTCGCTGTCCAGAGCTTTAACCAGAAACACACGGTGCTGGAGCTTTAAGAGTAAGACCACACGGTGTAGAACCCCTTAGAACCCTATAGGTTAGGATAGCCTTCTAGTACATTCTTTACAGGCTATAAAAAATCATGTTTGTACACAAAATGTACAACACTTCCCCAGGATATCATCAGTTTGAGCCGTTGTAAGCTGCTCACAAATTGCATTTATTTATGTGACTACAATAAGCAAAGTGTTTGCCGTGATTGCAGGTGTAGTATATATGGGCAATAATATTTGTGCGCGAGTTTTCATCTCTGTTGGGTCCATTCTTTGGCCTTATACAGTGTGTTGATCTATATCGCAGCTTAAGTATAGAGAACCACATGTAAATGGCTTATAATCTCACTTATGATGTATGGGACTATACGCTGTCACAAAAAGACAGATGTGAGCATAATAATGTATACACACAGTTTATTAATACGTTTTTGCTGATTTTCAGTGCATTGAATTCATTGTAGGGCCACTTCCACAAGAATTGATTGAGCAAAATCTGAAGCAGAAGTCCCACAGGGGCCATGCGTAACAACCCTGGACCTTATATAGGGCAACATAAATCTCCTGTCAGCAGGTTTGCTCCAAGAATGACATTTGCATATTCAGCATTTCTTATAATGCAGACCAAGAGGGAGACATTTTCTTCATGAATCGGGGCCAGTCTGGAATTTTCTCACTGGATCATCTGCAAGGGAGACAATCCCCTTTGTGTCACAATGATCACAATACACACATATAGAATTATACCTACAGGGGTTGTATATATATATATATATATATAGAGAGAGAGAGAGAGAGAGAGAGAGAGAGAGAAAGAGAGAGAGAGAGAGATTGAGAGAGACAGACCCTACAGCAGATTTACTGGCTCTGGATAATGTCATCTGAAAGAAGTAATTTTGAGAAATATTATGTTTTTTCACGCATATAGCACTCCCTAATGGGTAATGATCGGAGATATTAATACAATCGTTCTTCCATCTCCCTTTGTAGGTCTCTTATTGTTTCTTCAAAGGAAGAGTAACACTGACATTGATTCAATAAATGGTGACTTTCAGCTGATGATGCAGCAGATGCCTGTTGTTCAGATTTAAGTCCTTGACTCGTGGGGGGGGGG
>JAODUD010000002.1:22566271-22582604 GCA_026784285.1 Stomatorhinus walkeri
TTTTTCCGTTGTTTTGTGTTCAGTGCTTCCCTGGGTTAAACCTGTGCCCCCCCCCCCCCCCCAACTGGGAGTGGATTAGCTGTTGGAAGATGGATGGATGGATGGATGGATGGATGGATGATATCGCTATTAAAACAGGTTGCGGTGTGCAGAATGGCGAAATGCATGCATCCCTTTTGCTGTTTTCCACATGGGGAGGCTGTTAAATTTCATAGCAGCATTGAAACGAACGCTTTGCAGCACTACAGATTGCTAAATGAGGAGCGCTGATGTAATCCCCCACAGCCATTATCTGTTGTGTCACTGTGGCTGTGCTTCTGAGGAGGACGAGGCTGAAGCAAGCCTGGAGCAACGGCAACCAACGGGGGGGGAGGGGGGGGGACATTAAGAAAAGAACAGAAAGGGGACGAGTGGGAGGGAGGGATTCAGGCGAGGGATGAGGAGGAAGAAGAGTGCCGAGTGAACTTTTCTTTTTTCTGCAAACCATCTCCACTGGGGCGATGTGTGTTCCTACTTAACTCAAAAAAAAAGAAAAAGCGTTTAGCACAAGTATGGGAGGTGAAGATACCGAAATCCCATAATTACTTTACCGTGGGGTGAAAACAAGGCTAGAGGGCAAATCATTTACATCATTTTTTATATAATTTGAGCTCTGGCTGCCGCACAATAGATTCACCTGCCGCATCGGAAATTAAGTGCTCCCGTTCTGGGCAGCAGTGTTTGATTTTCATTACCGTTAAAACGTTTAAGAACAGTAACCAACATAGACCGAAAAGTCGGAGGCACCATGACGTGGCACAGATTTTCAGCGGGCGCCGGCGGACCTTAAAAAGGAAGGCAGACGTCTTTGTCCGTCGCTATGCCTGCCAAAGGGATTGTTTGTGCACTCGTGAGTAAATATCTCTTCTTTAAATCCACCGTAACACATGAGGACTGTGTCTGGATTAAAAAAAATTGACGATGAGCTTTGGCCTGCACCCCCCCAGCCCACCCAAACCATAAAATGGCCCTTGTTTATATCCAGTGCCATTCAGCCAGCAACGCTTTTGTTTAATTACATGGCGGGAAAGGGACAGAGGAGCCATGAGCTTTCATTATTTCCCTACACGCACTGTGAAATGGTTTTTAAGCGCAGAAAAAAAAAGTGCAGTTGTGGTGGAGGGGGGGAAGATGAAATCTTAAGTGAGACAAGTGGAATGTTTTCAGGGAGCTTGAGATGATGGTTACGTGCAGATGGTAAATGGACCAGGGGTGTGTGGCAATGAAGAGGCGTTCCAGTGGAGAGGTAACACTTTCGGAGATGCAGGCAGGAATGCTGTGAAGCTCGGAATACGGGCCGGCGAGAAGAGGCACGGTTTCCGCGCAGCCTAAGCTGGCCCTGGCAGGGAATGCAGTGCGATTTACTCCGGGCTGCTGTGGGGGTGGAGCCCTTCATGCAAACGCTGTGGTTTCCTCCACAGCTGCTATGGGGCCAGAGGTTCCCAGTCACCAGGGGATGCTTCCATCCCATCATGAGCAATAATGCGGCACAGTGCCAGAGAATGGGACTCCAGCAAACACACAGTAGAACAATCATGGTGGGGGGGGGGGGGGTTTGTAAGTGAGTATCGGAGTATCGGATAAGGGGGAGCGTTTTAACTATGCTCTTCAAAGGCAGCCTCTGATCAAAAGCAATCAGTTTCTCCATCGAAGGGAGAGTCGCCGAAGTCTGAGAGCCATCCATGTCCTGACCCTCAGAGGCGAGGCCAGACAACGTGAAGGAAGGACAAGCCTGTGAATTACTGCACACAAGCATCGAGAGATGATCTACTTATTTGGAAAATAATGGACATTGTCCTTCATAAATGGGCAATTGGCCGTGCAGATTTAGTTCAAGGACAAGTGAAGGTCAAAAAGAAATACCTGCTCAGAACCTTAATTTGTTTTTGTTTACCTGAGCCACTTTGTCAGCATAATAAATCGCTGGTTTACATTTTCTGCTGTTGAGTGTTATCTAACAGTGAAACACTTTTGCCTGCTCATTTCTGATGATTTGTAACTTTGTTTCCTTTGTTATTAAAGCGAATGAAGTGAAATTAATGTTTTTAATGATTTCCACATTCATTATTATATAGTTTTGTGTTGTGTGGTTGGGTCTGCAATTGCATATTATCTGCTATGTCTGTGTGGACTTCTTGTTAGCTTTTGTTTTGCTTTGTTTTGTTTTGTTTACTGGTATAATAGGGACTTTGCATGTTAGCAACTTTCCTGTAAATATGCCCAAGTTCAACTTAGCCAAAGGGCTAGCTTTCATCTGTAGTCCCCACGTTCTTCTTTTGAGAGTAGTGTGCATGTTGATGTTCACCATGTTCAACCTTATGCAGCCTGGATCTCAGAATACACTCTAGATCTCTGCAAGCCTGATTGGAAAACATTTTTTTTTTAATGGGTGGGCGGAGGGAGAGACGGATAGGTGCTTTGATACCAAAGACCTTCTATCTTCTGCTTCATTTTTATTCCAGTCTGCTCCCAGTTCTCCAGAGGCGTTTATGCCATCTTCGGCTTCTACGACAAGAAGTCCATGAATACCCTGACCTCCTTCTGTGGTGCCCTGCACACCTCCTTCGTCACGCCAAGCTATCCCACCGACGCGGACGTGCAGTTCGTCATTCAGATGCGCCCCGCCCTGCGAGGTGCCATTCTCAGCATGCTGTCCCACTACAAGTGGGAGAAATTCGTCTACCTGTATGACACAGAGAGAGGTGAGTGGCCAGCCTGATTGAGGCCCTCATAGCCGTCCAACGTACTGCCTGACACACTGACGACCACCTGTGCATCACAAAGGGAGTCAAGGGCGTAGGACACAGTTTGATATTGGGGCAAGGACACAAATTAATTATTTAAATGCTATTTTTATGGGGGGTGGGGAGTCCAACAGCAGCAATTAAATATTGGTAGGTTCCTACGCCCCTGAGAAGCGATGAAGGAGACTTTAAGAAAGGTAAACATGAAATATTTGGAGATCAATTGTGCTCAATAGAATATACAGTATGACCATCAACTGAGATAAATGGACAGTGGGAAGGGAATCAAGTATTAAGGAACATTGCAGCAGAGGCAGACAGTTTGTATTGCTTCAGATTTTGTTTGTTATGCTGAATTATCTTCACGATTAAATGCAAAAAAAACTTAATTATCTAGTTAATGAGGGAGGAAAATGAAAAAATATCACCGCAGGTGTGATTGGTAATCTATAGTCAGTCACATCAGTCACATATAAAGTCAAATTTTGAAATCCTGATTAAAATATAGATTAATACACATGTGGATATACATATATTATTTTGTGTACGGTTTAAAGCAACTGCTTATCCTTTCATAATATTTCCTTGTCATATAGGATGTAGAATGTCTTTGAAGGCTTTTCCAGCTACTAGTGACACCAAAGTAAAGTCTGAAGTTAATTTTCTAGCAAGAATCTGGCAACCACTGACTGTCACAGCCCTTCTGATCTGGCATTCTCTATAATCAAGTGTTAGCAGATATTATGAGAATCAAGAGAAGGACTGAAACTCACACACAGCGTTGCTCTTCAGAACCGGCTCTTGGTGTCTGTCACCGTTATCATCACTCAGGGGGGTTTCTCTAACTCTGGGTCATAATATTAACAAAAAGGGTTGCAGTTTTCAATCCTTCAAGAGGCGCCAACACGTTTCAACTGCATTGTTATTCTTGTCTCTGTTTTACTGCTCTTATCTGGCCTTTGAAGGGGTACAGAGGTCATTTTCTCACCGGTCGACCAAACGGCATAATGATTCAGGGCCAAACCCTGCGGATCGATACAGACTCGCCACGTCTGTGTTACATGTCTTATGGGTCACTGTGCAAGCGCCTGTTCCACATCCAGGGGATTTTGCGTCTTCTCTAAGTCGTCCTCATCACCGTTGATTTCTCTGCATAGATTCCTCTTCGTGTAGAAACGCTGTAGGGATACAGCCCTCAGCCTTTGCCCTCGTAGGCTTTACTCCTGACAGAAAAACTCCCCTCCCACGTACACGTCATTCCTGTCAACGCCCTGACCTGCACTCTGCTCTGTGAGGACGGCCGACTCTTCCACTCTTCCCCCGTCATGCCAAATGAGCCGAATGCACGCATCAGGGTGCCCGGCCCCAGAGAGACCCTGTGCGACACGAGTGTTTAATCCTCAGCGGTTCTTGGAAAACGTCTGCGGCTAATTGGATTAGACAAAAGGGAGGAGGCGGCAGCTTGGCTTCCCGTGACATTCACGGCTGCGTGTCCTTCAGGCGGCTGGGGCACAAGCATGGAATCTGTCCAGCTCCTGACCAAGGAGAAAGGGGGGGGGGCGGCCAGGGAGTCCAGGGTTTGTTCTGAATCATGTACAGCAGTTTTCCCAATACAATGCTGAAGGAGCTGCAGACAGTCCACATTTTTGCTCGCTACCAGGAGCTGGGAGGGTGCAAAAATGTGGACTGTCTGGCAGGGAACTGGGAGGGAGCAAAAACGTGGACCATCTATAGGTCTAAAGGACCCGGTTAGGAAACACTGATGTACAGACTAGGCTGGCCTGGTGCAGAAGGCACCTGGTTTTTTTTTACCGTATGTTTTATAATAGAGCCACATTTTCCCCCAGCCACACCCTGGATACTGGATGTCATATTAGCAAGAGCACCAGTCCCAGAAAAGAGTGGGACAGAAAGCAGTGGCGTCAAAAGCAGTGGCGGCTTATCCTGGAAGGCTGACTTAATGTATGACAAAGCCCCAGCTTATCAGAAGCCTGAATCTGCCCACCCAGGATGTGCAGTCAGCAAGTCGGCAATAAACAGGAGGAAGGGAGGCATCGAGAGAGCGCTGCTCGCTCCGCAAGTACCATCTCTGAAATAACAGCCCTCCGACCGAATGATCTATCAAACTGAGCACGAGTGCATAGTAATACTTCACAATAAGTGTGAATATCGAATCCATGTTCCGCGGTGCCCACCGCACGGCACGCATTCGTGTTGATGTGGGCGTGCTGTCATTACTTTGTCCGCAAAAAGCCACCTTCACGTTTTCGTTCTTTCGAAAAATACCGCCGCCATTCAGCATCCTCTGGTGGATAAAAATAATGAAAGTGAGAGGCGGCGATGTCTGTGCTGCGCGTGGGATCAGGAAGCACGTGCCGTGCCGTGTCCGCGGCGCTGACCGGTGAAGTACGTGCCGTGCCGTGTCCGCGGCGCTGACCGGTGAAGTAAGTGCCGTGCCATGTCCGTGGCGCTGACCAGTGACTTCTCTGGCTGCTTACAGCTCTCTTTTTGTTTTCATCCTCTGCTTTATGGCCCTGGGTGCTGTTTGGTTGGTCCATCCATCTTCCAAACTGCTTAAACTGCCAGGACGGGAGGAGGGGTCTGGATCCCATCACAGGCAGGGGGAAGACCCTGGATGGAAGGCTAGTCCATCATTGGACACACGCACCATCATACTCTGGCCAGTTTACAGATGCCAGTTCACTTAAGCCAGTGGTTCTCAATCCTGTTCCTGGTGCCCCCCCAGCCAGAATGTTTTCATTCCAACCCTGCTTTAACTAGGCTTATGTGGTCCTTAATAAGCTCATAATGAATGTGGCAGGTAGGAAGCAGAGTGGGTTGGAATGAAAACATTCTGGCAGGAACAGAACTGAGAACTTCTGACCCAAACAGTGTTGGACATTTCAGGGCCAGAAGATACAAATCCTAACCGAGATTTTGTTTCTGCCAACCAGTTGAGTACTCTCTGGCTGTGACTTTATACTACGTTGGTTGGCAGAAACAAAATCTCGGTCTGGATTTGTATCTTCTGGCCCTGAGATGGCCAACACCGCACCTAAGTGCATGTGTTTGGAGGAAACCAGAACAGCCAATGGAAATGTTCCCTTTATTTTGTTCACAACTGATCCTTGAGTTAGTGTCCTGACAGCGTACTACAGGCTCTGATCCCGTTCCCCTAACCATACCTGGCCTCGGAATCGTCGTCTCAATAAGCCACAGCCTGGTAGCGCTGTCGGGGTTCTCCTGCCGCTGCCGGCGACCGCTGTTGCAGATTCCAGCGAAGCGCTCAGCTCACGCTGAGATGAGAACGCCTTTGGGTCCGAAATAAATAGTACAAGGAAGGAAAAGTGTGGCGTGTTCGGGGCATTACTTTAGAGTGACCCTAATATGGCATTACATGTTTAAATATAGCCAATTAATTTAGGTTGTGTTGAAGAGGTCAGATGCTCCACTACCATCCTGTAGGCAGTGTCACTGTTACTCGGTTAATATCACAATCGTCATTTTAAAGATAAAACTAATTTTACAGACAAATGTTATGTTGATTATTCCACCGATCTAAAGCAAGAAACAAGTATTTTGACTAAAACACCCAATCTCTTTAAATTCCATTCTTTATTCCTTTATAGTTTAGAAAATGTATAATATCTAAACAAATCTTAAAGAATATCTATTATGATAATTGGTTTTTTTGTGCTAACATTAGTATATTATCTTCCTGTGGTTTAATTTAGCTAATATATTTAGGAGAGGGGGAAAAATCGCTTGAAAGCAGGGAAACTAATTGGTAACAATGGATTACATATCAGGCTTTCGATGGATGGTTTTCTATCTGCCAGGAATAACAACTATGCTCTTCATCTAACTTGGAGGAAAATAGGTTTTTATTCCATCACAAAAATGAATGTGACACTGGACCAGGGAGCATAATAGCTTTTTAGCAGTTTAAAAAATGGCCCAAATCACTATGAAATTGCTAGGGGCTTGGAGTTTTTGACCATATATTCTGGAGCTCTGCTGTGGCAAGTTGGTAAACAGCAGCCTGTCTTTTTGCGGGGGCCGTGTGATCGAGTGCTAGCGTGTTCCTTTCTGGGGTGTGTGAGCTCTCCCATGAGTACTCTGCTTAACCAAGGCGTTCTGTGCATAGCGAGAGGTCAGCCATGCTCTAGGCTAATGTGACATCATTTATCCAGCACTGCATGGTGCTGGGGGGGGGGGGGGGAGGGGGGCATTCAATGCCAAAGACATGGAAAACAACATGATTTGCTGGTTTCCTACAGTATAATTCTATTAAGGGCTGTGCAGTGATTTCATAAGGAGTGCTTTTACACCTACGCAGTGCTTTCACATCTCCGGGGCCGTCGGATCTCGCTGCGTACTCGCAGATCGGCCTTAATGTGGTCCAAATGCCCGAGACAGAACGTCGCATCCAAACATGACGCGCCCTGATCGGATTTTAAACGCAGGACATTTTTCAGACGCATTTCATTAATGACTGGCACATGGCACTCTTGACTCTACGGGGGGGGGGAGCAACAGTCGCCCCCAGCAACAGAACTCTGACCCTTGCAAACAGTATTCCCCAGGAACCACATACTGGGGAAGTAAAGAAATGGGGAAGAAAAGAGAGTAAGGGGGGGAGAAGCAGTTCCCTTAGGCTACGATTGTCCCATGCATTGCAGGCTAGCCGGAGACTGAGAGCTGGCCACTCATTATGAAGGCACTGGACACATCAAATGGAAGGATGCTTTGTTTTTTTGCTCATTAAGGTTCTCTATACCTGCCTTTCATCTTCCTTTATAGAGCTTCTTTTCTTAGATACAGCATGACTTTCTGCTGTCCAGATTTTTATTTATTTTTTTTTTTTGTATCTGTCATTTTCCAGTCCACGAGAAAAGGGGGCTTACAGATCTTCGGGAGCATAAAACTTGTCAGATGTATGTGAAGGGAAAGCAGAGGGCAAAGGAGGGTGGGAAAGTGAAGGTGCTTAACCCGCACCCCCGCCCCTGGTGCACCTTCGCCCCGGTTAGCTGCGGGCCGCTGCAGAACCGAGGGATGATTACAGCCTTTATTGTCTCTCCGAGGCACAATCAACCTTAGCATGTCTCTGATTCAGCACTCTCACCCTCACTTGATTTATGTGCCCCCCTCACACGCTGTATTTATGGCTGCGTGCCTGCACGGCACACCCGCATTTAAGTAAAAAAAAATAATAATCACCTCGCTGGCTGCCCGACGGCGTAAAAGCACCTTGGCTTTCAACACCTGTGATTGACATTTCAGGAGAAGTAGTAGTGATATTTTCTGTGGGTCCTGGACGGCACGCATTGAGGTTAGGGGATGACCTCTTTAATGATGGACTATGATGGCATCACCTGATGATGTCACTGCTTGGGCTGCACCAGTGATATCACTCTGCTTGGGCTGTACCTGGTGATGTCACACTGCTCTGGTTGCACCTGATGATGTCACACTGCTCTGGTTGCACCTGATGATGTCGCACTGCTCTGGTTGCACCTGATGATGGCATACTGCTCTGGTTGCACCTGATGATGTCACACTGCTCTGGTTGTACCTGATGATGGCATACTGCTCTGGTTGCACCTGGTGACACGCAAACCAGTGCATCATTCACCTGCCCCTCTCTGCAATACCCTTGCCACCCTCACCATCAAGCTGACAGTGTTCATTAGTGGATGATTCACAGGTGGTAAGCGATACAGGCCATGGAGGTAATGGAAATGTTTCAGTCTCACTCAGAAACAGCTATGCTGTGGTTACAACACACAGGTGCCCGCTTGCCCAAGTCTCAAGGGTGGTGATATGCATTTATACACACAGCATACTGCCCAGTGTGGGAGGAAGAAGAGTGAAAATGCTTTCAGCCTTATGTTACTGCTCATCCTCTCGTCCAATGACGCATGAATATGCAGATTACTTTTGTAGAATAATGTCTTCTGGGATACAAAGCATCAGTTTCTGTGCTTTCAATGTACCAACATTACATATCTGTCTTAGTGTGTTGTTGTTACAACAGTGTATACTGTATGATCAGACAATATTATTCCTATGAATATACTGCAGTTTTATTTTAATACCCATGTGTAACTCTACTGGCCTATCATCTTTACCAACCTACCTGTTTTGGCAGTACACCTCTGAAACCACCAGAGGGCTGAGGAAATATTTTTAGCACCTGAACACAAACTTGGGGGGGTCACCCTTCACTAGCTGTTAATTAGTGTTTATTGCTTTTCCTTCATATGAACTCATCAAGAAGTAGAGGTAGTGATGGCATATTGGTAACGCACCAACCGGATCCTGCAGTGAGACTGACCAGGCAGTGAACAGTTTTCAGCGTGCAAACTAAATGCCATGCTTAACGATCACTAATGAACAGGTGTGTTTAGTCACACACACACACATGGGGATTTGTATTCATTCCGAAGGGTCCTTGGATATGAGCATCTTGTGCTCAGTATAAGAGTATAAAATCACAGTACCAAATCAGTATTCCTGTCACTAAAAACAAAATGTTTATGTACAGTACATAAATGACATTTAGACACTTCAGAAGAGTTTTTGCCATTTTGCCGGAAAGGTTAAAGGTTTTTAGTAGCTCTTATTGTTAACATTTTGACTGTTGTTGCTTCAAGCTGAATACCCACCACATCTCTAATAGACTGGAATCAAAATATTTTCTGAAATCATTTACTTATTTTGTTAACTGGAGAATGTCCTGGCTTAAAAAGGTATTTACAGTCAAATTAATCATATTTCAAGGTTTGACATTTTACATTTCTGTTTGTTTTTAATGTCCTTCAAGTTTAGACCATTTGTGCATCGCCTGATATAATGAATTCAGTTTGTATATTAAAAACTTATTATGCTCACCCGTTAGTAGATAAAGCATATTTGGCAGCGTAGAAGCTGGGATTTTTGCTGTGTATGACTATCGCTGCATTATTAACTGCTAGCTAATTTGGTTTTTATATATTTATTTATGTATTATAATTAGAAAGTGAATCGTTTTCTGCATTTTTCCCAATTCCAGCTTACACCTCTCACTCTTAACAGATTTTGCACGCGTGTGTTTTATGAACACAAAACTATGAAAGTTTTGAATTTTGGCATTTTACTCTTTGCTGCCTGTTGACAGCAAATATTTCGCGCCTATGTCACGCATTACCCCAATGCCATGAAGTATACAGCGGTTTACATCACAGCACTCAGTGTCGCCTGGTTGTGCATTAAAGTCAGATGCAGTCCTCTTACATCATGCCCTAAAAGCTTTTCATTAGCGCAAAGAACGCGGCCGAGGTCAAATTCCCCCAGGCGTGAAACCGCACGAATTACCGTTTGAGCTTCAGCACTTGTCAGAATGTAAAATAAATGTCTCCATATTTTCAGGAACTATTTCTGTATTTTATTACAGAAATCGTCTACAAAGGAATCCCTACGGGATGGTCTGATTTGATGTTGTGTAATTAAGATGGTTCAAACAATACGTGGGTGAGGGCTAAGCAGAATGGTCCCGTCTCCGTGCACAATGCAAAGTGGCCGTGCCAAATCAGGCTAAATGAAATCCAGCAAACACCTCGTATTATGTCCGCTCCGTCAGCCAGGGCTGCAGGCTGCATCAGCTAACGTTTAACTCTGGGGAGATCCGATAACAAACCTTATCAACAAGACATCAAAGCACAATGCTACAGTCAGGTTCGCCATTTAAAAACATACATAACACTGTTTACGAAACCGAGAAGCTCAATAGGAATCTTTCAAAATTTATTTACATTTTTTGGAAGCATATTTTGCCCAAAATACCATATTTCCTAATTCATATGATCTGAAGTTGGCAGACATCAGCAAACATATGCGTTGAAGGTGAATTCGGCTTAAGTTTGCATATATTTAATAATATGAATTATTATATTTGTCCCAGTGATTATGAATATGCACAACCCTGAATATGTTATACAGTGGTGCCAGGCTTTGATTCCACTTCAACCTAAAAATGGTACCACTTCAGATAAGTGATAAGTTAATCATTTGTTTTACGTCCGTCATGATTAGGTCTTATATGCTATGGAAGTTCAGTTACAATAGATGTCTCACTGTTTACATTTTGACTGGTTTGAAGTGAAGGAAATGACTACTACTGTAGATATCTTAGTGGTTCCTCCTCACCAGACAAGACTAATCAAACAGTGGTAAATGAGTGCTCTGTGCCAAAAAGTCTAGATTAATCAAACAGTGTTAAATGAGTGTTTTGTGCAACAGCCAAAAGGCTAATTAACATAGCGTGGGAGAGAGGGCCAACACAATACTTATGCCTCATTTAACGTACATCTTTACTGGACTGAACTGGGTTCAGGCTAATCAATTAAAAGCTTGAGATTATCAATGAAGTCACTTCTTGTATCACAATCATTTTTTTATACTGGTTGCACTTTCTCTCTTTTTTGTCACATCCCACAAAGGTCCAATGCCCATCCTTTCCATGGGTCAGGCTTCCAGCGAGGTTTGGGTGTGAGAGTGATCATGAATGACCCATCGCTGCAGAATGTTGAGATTCGGCCTGAAGACCAGGACTTTGGCTCAGTGCTAAACCTAGTAAATTAACAACAATGACCTTGTTTATTCCCGTTTTGAGCCAAAACAGCTACTGGCAGGTTCTGTTAGCATTACAAGACAGAGCAGGAATGAGGCCAGTATTCCTGCGAATCGGATGATTGAGGATAGAATTAAATCTTTTTATCATCCTTATATTGCTGCTATGTTCCACAGCATGTTCAGACATGCATCTCTCTGTGCTAAGAATGTGTGCAGAATTATTGACCAATTAACCACAGTCTTAAGAAAATAATAATAAATTACCAAAGGAGGTAAAAGTAAATGGACATAAAGACACTACACCAACAGATTTAACATTTAGGTCACCATAATCAAAATTCAAAAAGCCCTGAAATCATTAAAACAATTAAGCATCAATTAAGCACAGCTTTTAAGTTTATATTTTGAGGCTCAACATTAATAATGCTAAGCAAATTGGTCTAAAGTCTAAAAACTAAGTTTGTCTTGGCTTCAGGGCACGGTGAATGACTGGGGACCTGGAAATGCTCCTTGTTTTGCTAGCATGAGCGCAGTGTGGGCTTCAGGTGAGATGCTGAAGAGCCTCATTAGCAGGGGAACCGTAGTGCGGTGAGCAGCACGCGCCTGCAACAGATGGCGAGCGCTCCAAATCCGGAGGGTCGTACAGCAGCCCAGCACAACGTCTCGCTGCGTGGGGCCCCAAAGAAGGGCTGTGGCCCCCAGCACCTCTCCTCATGCCCCCTCCCTGCATATTCAGAGAAAGCACTGCTAGTCAGTGTTAGCCAAGCCTGGAGCGACAGCTTCCCATGCAGTGTGTGAACACGAAGGTCCACTAGATAGAACTATGCATGAGGCCCCAACGGGCACCATCTTTATTAAATGGTTTTTCTTCCCTTTGGTCTTTATTTCATTTTTTTTTTAAACTTAATGAAAGCCGTACAAATTAAGCAAATGGGAAATCTTTGGTCAGCTTTCAAAACTTGCTATTTTGTCTGTCAGCATTCCTGAGAGTACATTCTGACTAAATATGAAAAATGAAAACCAATGCAATATTTAAGCGAATAATTGCTTTGCACAGAATGATGATAAAGAGTACCATAGCAAGTCAAATGAATGGGAAACACTGTCCCCTTTTAAAAATCATATGTCAAGTATTCATAAATAGGACAAAATCTAAAATACCACACCGTAATGTCCTTGTTCTCACAAGAATAAGACATACAATGAAGTAAACGTGTCCATTTGAAGCAGGATCATCTAGCCAGAAGGGAACGCGAGCTGTGGGTTAGTCCTAAGCCAACAAAGTGATTCTGGAATAAAGTCACTTTTCCATCCACCAGCTGCCATTTTCAGAAACCATGAAATTGTAGCTTGAAGCATCCACTTTTTTCATTTTGCTAATGTACAAGATAAACTGACCAACCTTCTCTGTGCTCCAAGCTGTTTCCAAGTAGATACACCACTCTGACTTTACAGTTCTACAGGTTTCTACATGACCAGGGCTTCATCTGAGCACGCTCTGCACATGTGCACATCTGCATACATGCACATCTCTTATGACTTGCCATCTCTACATTCTCTCTCACACATGTACAAATATAGCTTGGTTATTTGTTGGCGCAAGCATCACTCAACACAAGAATGTGCTACATTTCAATACTAAAATTATTTTCGACCATTCAGCACTAACTGAATGTGCTAGTCTGTTTTTTTAACTAGGAAAAAGTATCATCTAAAACCAAAAAGGCTTTTTGTTTTTTAAGTTGTGATAATATAAACTTGCACAGAAACTCTGCAGAACATTTTTCAGAGACCATAAAGCTGATTTAATATTTTTATCCCTTCATTAAAGCATCTACTGTAGCCCCCAAATAATTTCATTACAGTTTCACTGATGCTATCAGAAAAATGCAAAAACATTTTGCTTGGTAATAGATAATGACTAGCTATCCGGTGACAGAAATTCTGTTTGTATCGCAGTTATGATTCACGTGGCTGATTCAACAGATAATTGCAGCGCTGTATGATCCAACCGTTGCCTTTCCGTGTCTGTGGGCTAGGAAAATTAAAAGATATGGAAAGATGTGTGCCTCTCTAGCACTTGTGCAGCCTTTAAGATAGGATTTACATGCCTTTTCCCTTTGATTAATCCTCAGCTGCCTTAGGGGAGGTGCGCAATCAGAAGCGTGCACGGCCGACGATGGTTTTAATTGACGAGAGCGCCATATCAAAGGGCCGCTTCATTACTTCCACCCTTTAGTTCTGCTGTGCGTTTTTTTTTTTTTTTTTGTAAAGTTTCATCTAAATTGGCCTCCCTGAAATCATTCAGCATTCAGGTTTTCTCCGGCAACACTGTAAATTGGAAACTTCCGGATTTTCGTTCACCAGAAGGTATAAAGATTCCCTTCATATTCACAATATGCTGCCGGCAAAGAGGCTAGCCTGCAGGTAAACGTTGATAAAACATTAACGCACCATTACGCACATGTTAGTTCAACTCTCTGTCAGTGACAAATTTAACGAGAAAATGCACAGTCGACGATCCTCACTTTATTCTCGAAGCACAGATGTTGTTTATATAAGGGCTGCTGCTCTTTAAGCATTGTAGCTGGCACGTTAATCTAAGTTACGATTCAATGGGTGTAGCAGAAAAACTGTTAAGATTATACTGAAAAAAAAACTAGAAAAGTATTCAAACAAACTAAAGAGTGATATTTCATTTACAACAGGGTATGCCCCTTCATGAACATGTTCCTGGGGCTTTTTGGTGTTCCTTTTCAAAAATAAGGTCCATACGTAGGCAGACAAATGATAGGGCTGCATTGTGATGCCAACAGTGGTTCCAAGTTATTTGTGCTCCAAGGAGGGAATTTGATCATTTTGTATGGATTCAGCAGTCCGGACAGCTCCACGTCTCCCAGTGCTCCTGCAAGCGAGTATTTTTAAGGGTGCTGCTCTAGTGAGGATGGAGTACCTGAGACAGTGATACAGAGCTAGTCTACATTTGCAGGATTTATACTGAAACATGCACACACCTCAACTGCCATTGCACGTTTTTTTTATTTAGAATATAGGCACAGGTGTCTCAAACGGGATGTGACACACCGGATGCACATCACGTGACAGGAAGACAGGAAGAAAGTATAATAAAGTTAACCCTGCTGTGCCAAATCAGATGTCATATTTTCTGTCACATTTTTCTTTTGTTTAGTTACTGAGGAATGGATTGCCAGCACTATTTACAGACACAACTTTTAGGCATTTCCGAAACATAATTAGCTTTCATTGATTGGGGGAAGCCAGTACAGAATTTTGGGCTATTTCGGCTTATGGCTAAGGTAACGCAGTAAGAATAATTGTGAGGCAAATCTAAGATGAGATCTCTGATCCAACATATGAGAAATTTTGTCAATTTGCCATATTTTAAAAATCTTTAATATCCTTTAATGCATAAAATACATGGTGCAAATATTTTATATGTTACTCTTATAACACCCATTTCCTGGGATTCACCAAAAAATAATAAATGTTATTGTTATTGTTATTGCGTTTTTTTTAACAGAATTCACATTGTGTTCCTCTTCTTACACATACACATGTACATAGCACCTGATATACTAGTTTTAAACCCAGCTTGCTGCAGTTTTCCCCGCTCAATATTTCCACAATAAATGAAAGTATGATATATTCTGCACAATATTCAGTAATAATATTTTCCCATCCTTGGTCGATAGTAACTTACACCTGCTGAGTTGCTGCGACCCATCGCCAATACAAGGAAACATGGCTCACAAGGTACACAGGTACACAGGACTGCAGTCTGCCACAACAGTCACACACACACACACATTCACTCACCACCCTATGGAACAGTGCCCACGAGGAGTGTGGTGTGTCATGTGCTGTCCACATCAGTGTTACTGCAGCCATACTGTCAAACAGCAATGCATTTCATGTGGCTCGAAACTCGGTTGAAGAAAACGTACTAATTTTCACACTCAGGAAGACATATTTGAAAAATCTGGGTATAAATTACAGCTTGGGGCACTGATGTCTGTGAGGATGGAATTTTGGATGAGGTGCAGCTTAGACAGCAATAGGAATTCTACTGGCCCCTGAATCTGCTGTCATTGCAGGGAAGCTTCTCTGTTCCGAAAGCTGAAAAAAGAATAATGAAAATATGGGCTACACGTTATCTTACAGCAGATAATCTTACAGCACAATACCTCCCCAATCTCCTGTATTGCCCTTCAATTTCCCTTTTTTGAAGCCTACTGTAATTGCATTTTCAATATATGCAAAGAATTTATAATATTTGTAACCTGGAGAGACATGTAGATCTTTATGGTTCAGCAACTTGAAAAAAATAAATGAGACAAAGAGGGCAACATTGCTGCGTTACTGACGCAAGAAACCAGTAAACCAGTGAAAGGAGATGGAACAGTGTTTCAGTCGTCATGTTTCCACATCTCGCTGCAGTGTTCTGAGTTTGAAAGTTGAGAAATAGCAGTTCCTCAGTTAATATTATTGGCCATGGGATCAGAGTAAGGAAATTTGAACCGGCAGGGTCACATGTCTTTTTCTGCCCCAAGAACAGCTCTCTCTAAGCCCACTGATGCACAGTGTGCTCCATCAAAGCCTTAAAAATCTAATTTTACAATGCTCTTTGAAACCACATGAACAAACCAAATCATTTTTTGAGGGATTGTCTAGCCATGCTGTTTACGTAATGCGCTGTTGACAACCTGTAATCCCGCTCAGTCTCCTTTAAAGGATCCGAGGGACTTAGAGGTGCAGATTCCCAGATGTTCAGTCGTCTTACGTATGTCTCACGCACAGCCTATTGCCTTCTCTGTGCAAATATTATAGTGGCAGACATCTTAAACTCCAGAAAGTTGTGACAAGTTGTGTCTCGATAAGCAGTGATGCGACATGCTGTGAATTGCGCGGGTGGTTGG
>JAODUD010000002.1:22585735-22598941 GCA_026784285.1 Stomatorhinus walkeri
CACACGCTGTACATTTTATTCATTCTGCAGATGGGAAAAAAAGACTAATCCTGAAAAATTGCTGAGTCAGATATTCAAAGGGTCTGGAGTGACTGAATGAAAGGCAGGAGATCTTCCTGAATGAGCTCTGTGGCCTGCTTCCTGTGCAGAAGCAGGGCATTCTGGGATCATCGGTGAAAAATGCAAACGTGGCACGTTTGAGGATGTCAAGTTTCAACTTGTGCTTATTCAGGACATTTTAAATCGCTATCAAGTTACACTAATCACAGCATCACTATGTATGCCACATACAGCTGTTTTAGTCTGTAAAAGTCTTTGAAAAATGTGTAAGGTTCTGTTTTGTTAGGCTCGCTATTCAGGCCATCGCGTTATTGTCTTTGCCTTATTTCTGATTGAAGCCCAATGAAATTTAACAGCGTAAACCATAAACGGAACCTCCCGGCACTGGACACAGGACGTTCACTGGGATGACTTCTCCACCCATAGTGCCTACAGAGGCCATTTTGACCCAGTTACATACGTCACAGTGTACCTCAGACAAAACTCCATTTCAGTCATCTAGGCCAGAGCAGGCAAGGTCAAAGTGGGCGGAGTGCTTCGGAAAGCGGACAGCACCGCGGTTTTGGAACTGCTCCTTGTCGAGACAGTTTGGGTGGGCGAAGCACGCTCGGTGCACCTGGAACGGGGCGTGTGACGGGGCGGGTGCTGCGCCGTGCTCCCTGGAGTGACTGAGCAAAGCCGGCAGCTGTGTTTTTGCAAAACAGACCGAAGGACTGAACAGGACATTCGCTGTACTTTGTGTCCTGTGAAATTCTCCCAGGACTTCAGCTGCCTTCGTTTCACCTCGACTTGACTTTCTCTGCAATGTTTGCGATTTGACTACCCAGATGGTGCTGTGATTGCAAGGGGTTTTAAAGGTTATTAATAGGCAGTCATATACATTTTTTTCATGGTTACATAATCAGTATTTCAGGTGTGAACTTTAGTATGTTCAGATGTATTTTGGCATTTATATAAAAAACACTATTATTTCTTTGTCGAAGGAAATATTTGCATGAAACAACATATAGAGTATAATGCAAGAATTCAAATAGACCATCTTAAAGGTAACTGATGTAAATTATGCAAAGGATTAATCTCTAAATCCTGCTAAATCTTTTTGGCCTAAGTAGCTGGTAGCATGTATAAAAATGTCAAGCATTACTAAGATTTAATTCAACACTAAATTTACAAGACTTAATTCAATATCAAGATGCAGGCCAGCTCTAAAAGGTGACATGTTCAGGAGGCACATGTCACAGTCATTAAAAAGAAAATATTATTGTTTAGGTGAATCAAGGAATTCTGTAATAAATGCTACGTAACATGTAAGCTTCCTCATAGGGCAGGCTAATGGGCAATAGTAAGAATTGCATGAATACCACTAAAAGTATACTGAAAAGTATAAATTTGCAAAAAAAAACTTTATTTTACCATGTCATGGTAAATTGAGTTCTAATGAGGAATGTAACCTGGTATTTTTAAAATTGTGCATTTAGATTGTATTGCATGGCTTTGGTTGGTGAAGAGCACTGATATAGTCTAACACAGTGTTTCCCAGTCCAGTCTGCGGAGACTTACAGCCGATCCACGTTTTTGCTCCCTCAAAGCTCCCTGCCAGACAGTCCACGTTTTTGCTCCCTCAAAGCTCCCTGCCAGACAGTCCACGTTTTTGCTCCCTCAAAGCTCCCTGCCAGACAGTCCAAATTTTTGTTCCCTCCAAGCTGGGGAAACACTGTCCTAACAGAAGGATATATGACACTGTGTGTTCCTCTTGCCCACGTAGTTCTGTAAACCCTGGATACAGGCAGCTGTGTAGCATTAGTCTTATTTTGCTAATCTGGCTGAAGTTTGAGAGTCAAATTGACGGCCAATGATGATAACCGAGGATAGGGATGTTCAGTCTAACTATGGTATCATACTGTATTGTAGTATATTGGTGTATAATTTGCTGAAGCTAAACCATCCAGCATTATTGTCACAGCAGTCAATAGACGTTATATTAGATGGCTTACTAATGGAAGGGTGTTTTGTTGATTAAGTAGCCCTTTGTTAGTAAGATGACAAAGGAAGACATTAGTCGCCATTTTAAATTAATTTGCATGCATTTTCTACATAAAATGGGTAAGAAAGTAAATAAATGGCAGGAGTAATTCATATTACAACTATAGACCACCAAGCCCGGATATGTCCATGCGACGATACCAGCGGAGAGTCACTGCTTTTAAACCGATGACACGTTCGCTGTGAAATACGACAAAATGAGTAGTGTCACATTAGCAAGTTACTTGACGCTGTCTGACATCAGGGAGTTTACCAGGAACAGCACCTGCGCTGCAGAGATGGAAGCTCGTCAAGGCCAGAGAATGGATCATTGTTTTAAAAAAGACCCTTTTGCACATCCATTATTCTCCACTAATGCTTAACGAAACAACACCCTGCATGCAGTCGAGGCATTTCCGTTCCTCTCTCCCAGAATAAACAGCCACCCCTGGAACCCATACGCAAATTTATAGCGCGTTACAATCCGGAGATGGGGCAGTTCATTAGCGCAATCTAAATATCCAACCTGACGTAATACCGTGATTCACAAGTACAAGCACCTCACAGTTTTGTGTAAAACTTCAACGTTGGAAAAAGTCAGTACTTCACAAAGATATTTCATGCTACACCAGCAGAGTGATTTGTGTAAGTGGGAGATTGTCCTTGCGTCTTTTACTTTTGCGCTTTATTTCTGAAGCTGACAGATTAGATCTTGGATCCGGTATCATTGGGGGAAAATGTGCACTTTAAGACTGTTTTAGGGGTTATTATGTACAATCAATGGCACTTGAAGTTATGCGTACAGCAATGGCGGCTGTCACCAAGACCATTTTCTATCACATAAAAGCAATTTACACCTTTACTGGTGTCTCCCACATTTTGCTTTTGGTCCTTGACAGCTTCTCACTGAGCTGAATCATACCCTGATAAGACTAAAAGGACCCAATTGTTTGTGTTTACACTATGGGTGACAATTTGGACCCGTAATTCTGAGCTGTTGTTACGGTCTGCAATCCACAGAAGTACGTCTCCTAGCGAATGGTTAATCACATGCCAGTATGAGGCTGCAGGTGACCGCTGCACCCCAGCTATTTCTGCATCTGCACTCTGCACCCGAGTGGTAAAATCATCAGCGAGCCACCGTGATGTGCACCAGGCTGGCATCATGCTGCAGGAGACCCCAGACAAATGTAAACTGCAGATTTAGTTTTAATCCCTTGAACTGAGACCAAAATTTAAATAAATCCCCATACTGAAAAAGATTTTTTTGCTTAACGACGGTTAGCCATTTCAGTTTGCAACAAAATTCAAAACAAAGCCACTTTAGCATACAGCATTTTTTCTTGGATAGTGATCCATTTCAAATGAATGTGACTAAATATTTCACCCAACAAAACAGCTATTCTCTGTTCATATTAAAGTGCAATGCCAAACCTAACTATGCAGAACCATTTTAGAATATAAGTCACTCCTGAATACCATTGTGTCAAATAATACTGTCGTCACATGGCCTGGAGTGCAGTAGGGGCATGCGTACCCTGGCATATTCAGAGGGCCCAGCAGTTTACAGGGGTCCTTGAATCTATAAAATGCTACATAATATTTTGGGTGGGGGGTGCATTTTGTCAGGGGCCGGCCTGGAATTTCTAGCTTTAGAATAGTGATACTTTATCAACCACTGTGGGGACGTTCTTTTTCATTGTGAGAGAGGTGAGAGCAAACTTGGGGGTCACAGTGCGGGGGGGGGGGGGTCACAGTGTAGGGTCAGCTAGGGCCAGCTCCCATTGCTGGAGTTTAAGAGCCTTGCTGAAGGGCCCACAGACACGTGATTATTCTGCCAAGGCCGGACCTCGAAGCCCACTGATCATAGGCATGGAGATTTAGCCTGCTGAGCTGTGCAGTGAAGGCATCACACATTAAAGTCCAGGGGTGCCACAGTCACGTGCTAGGCGAGTAATGGTGTATTCCTTCCCTTCAGGTTTCTCAATTCTACAAGCCATCATGGAGTCGGCGGTCGCCAGCAACTGGCAAGTGACGGCACGCTCAGTGGGGAGCATCACAGACCCGCAGGAGTACAGGCGCATCATCGAGGAGATGGACAGACGACAGGAGAAGCGTTACCTGATAGACTGTGAGGTGGACAGGATTAACGACATCCTGGAGCAGGTACGTGCGGCCGGAGAGACGCCCGCCCGCTTCCTTGGCTTCCCAGTTCCCATCAGGTGTTACGCCGGCACGCTGATCACCGACCTGTGACCCGTTTAAACCCCTTCAGTGAGCCAGAACCTTTAGTTGCTGGGTTCAGCTCGGTTTGTGGTAAGAACTGGCTAGAAAACCGACATTGGGGAGAAAGGAAACCACATTAAATTTAGATAAAGAGCATGCCGTGCTGACGAAAGCAGATGGGCATCTCAGCTTCTTCCCCCCTCCCCTGAAGAGGCAATCAGCTACTCAGTTAAACAGCCTAACTCTGCATTCATTTAGACATATTGTTTTGTTCCACTGCACAATAATTCTGAATGAGTTTGAGGTTAGCTGTGTTCATGAATTTAATTCCCACAGTCATCATTTAATACAAAATGCCTTTTAGTATTAATTTACTGCATCTAATTTAATTCTTGTGATGCAAATTCCCGTGCTCAGAGGGTCTCCATTAAATTACATTAAGCACAATTCCTTTATTTTTTTTTCCTACGGATATTGTCGGCTTTTGGGAGTGTGAGAAATATCCATTACAAATTACGTGTTAGATATGATAATGAGCCTTTTTTTGACGTCTTATTCCCGCCCACATGGACAAGAATTCCAGCTTATTAATATTGCGGTTCCAAGTGAGTTTCTGGTACAGCACAGAAATGTAGCGCTGTTGCGCGCTATGCATCAGAAGCAGGACCTCGCCCAGACATGTCACACTCCGCAGTCCATCTGTGAAAACCAGGAGTAGCAGTTAATTAGACAGCGCCGGGGTGTCCTGGGGTCTAGTCCTAAAAGGGACACAGCTGTTTTCAGGTCACGTTCCGCCTGAGCTCACATTGGATAAATTGGACGTAATTGGATGGATATCAGCGCCTCTGGCATTTCTGGCGGTATGGGGAGTTCTGGGGCTGGATTGGTGCATATCTGTAGGCGGGGTGCCGTTGTGGAGGGACACGTGCACGGCACGGCCCGCCTCACGTTAGACGTGGGCACCGACAGTATTTTGAGGGAGCAGTCTTTCTCGGGTAGGTTAAGGATGAGACACCTTCTAATCTCCCCCACTGAGTTTCCTATCCAGCCTCTGTTTTCATGGCCTTTTTGTTCAACTTAAAGCGTGCGGGAGGCCAGACGAAGCTTTAAATAACCTCAGCTACGTTCATAAAGCACAAGGAGACTGAAATAATATGATACAGATTCTAATGTGTGTCAGCTAATGGTATTAGCCCAGTAACACTGTGTCTATAACGAAATACTCCATTTGCATCGGCTTCCAGACTTGCTGAGCTAATTTTACGGCACTGGGGAAAGTAGGTAAAAAGAAAACGAAAGAGAAAACGCCCAGTTTCGATGACCTGGTATTGATGCGCCGGGTTGGCGGCTGTCTGTGGCACATTTCTCAAGGAGACTGCATTTGTGACCTACATTACTCAGTGTCAGAAATACTCTAATACCAGCTACTCCAGCGCCGTCAGAACGGCAGAGTGAAAACAGCCAGCCCACTTCAGAGCCAAGCTAGAAAAATGATGACCTACAGCTTTGCATGACATACTTTTTTAAAATAAAAAGAAGCAACTCCACAAAAACTCTGCAGCGCTTACGGACAGCCTGTCGGAATTGGAGTTTTTAATTTAATTATTTATTTTTTTAAATAACTTTTGGCTCACCCACAAATTGGGAGGACTCCAAGAATGATAATTAGTCATTCAAAAAAATTTTTTTCCATGATATTCACATCACTGAACAATATCAGTGGATGACTGTCCTTCCCACCTGATTCAATTAGTCCTGTATTTAAACTTAAAAGGAGATGGCATATAGTGGACCATTCTTTGTCGCATACCATTCAGTGGAACCTTCTGGTTTTGAAGCCTGAAGCAGCAAAATTTTTAGTATCAGCAGCTATTTGATGCACATCTGAAGTGGAAATCAGACAGAACAGAGCAGTACAAGATTTTATTACACCTGGAAAACACTGGTTGTATGCTGTATTCTTTAGAAAAATATAATAATGTTTAAAGCTGTGATAGACATACAGACATTGTGATTGTTTAGTAATAGCTATACTCTACTTTTTACCTATTTCTTTGCTTCAGGGATCCATACAAAACTGATCAGTACTGAAGTTCTTCCTGAAAATAACATAGCATTTTTTAATCTCCCAAGCACTTATCCAGTATAGAAGTCATGGGATGAGTCAGTTCTTCCTAATTTAAATTAAAGGGTGAATCCATCCAGCAAATATCAAATTAACATGTGTACAGTCAGTATAGTTTTATGTCCATCCCAATGTAGGCAAATGCACAGCCTCGTTTTGCGAATGCATATAACAGAGTCAAACTGTTTTAGATCAGCCACAAGCTGATGAATTCAGCAGAACATTTATTTGAAGACTTTTATTGTTTGTTACCACAAAGAGCCGGGTCAGGTGGCAATTACATTAATTGCCATTTATTAGCTAGTACCCCACGGAGAGGTCCAGAAAATGTACCCACCTCCAGCCTCTCCATCCGCCTTGACGAGCTCCTCTATACATACAACAGAGCCCCCAGGAAGCCAATCATGCTTAGGAGGAAAGTAATAAATATTATTAGTGGTGGAGCTGCGAGGCTCGAAGGCAGCAGCCTTGCACGTCGTCAGTATGGGAGAAAGGCATAGATGGCGTACAAGTAACAGCTCCTTGGAGAGGTCTAGGGCCTGTCGGCAGCTCAAAGGGAGCACCGTGCGGTCGACTCGACAGCATCAATTTGCCACAGAATAATGGGGGAGGGAAGAGTTAGCGGCAGGCAATGAATCGCTAGACTGCTTTAGGTGACCAGAGATGATGAGTGAGGCAGTGAGGCAGTGAGACAGTGAGGCAGTCTCTTGTCCAAGACAGACAATCTAATCTGAATATAAGTGAAGCTGTAACCTGTGGCAGGACCTGAACCTGGCGTAACAAAAAAAAGAGCTCAAAAAAGAGAGCTCATGGTCTTCTTACCGTCATGTCAGCCTTTGATGGTAGATGTGTCAGGCGTCCAAGCATGTCACTTTTGTGGGCATGTGCGGAATGATAGTCTGGCCAGCAGTGCTCATAGCCAACAGACCGATTCGTCTCCATGACCGAAATTTTTTGAGGAGTAGGGAGGTATTGTCTCCTTTGTTTACCTGTGAAATGTTGCGAAACTTTTTTAATCTGTGCAGGTGTAATTGAATTTGATGGCAGAAATGACTCCTCTTACGTTATGATTTTGTTTTCAACCCCTCCCTGGAATTTTTTTTTTAAATAATAAAGACTTTCTATTACTTTGTCTGGTGTTCTGCAAAGTACAAATCACATACCATACATTGTGATTTACACTATACTTACTATTTAATATATATTTATTTATATTAGGATTATATGCATTTCTTGTCTCACAATGTACAACAACAATTTCCTCGTTTAGACTGGCGTAGCATCAGATCTGCAAACGTGCGGCCCGAATGCCCACAGATTAATCCGAGAGTTCAGCACTCCCTGTAACGTCTCGGCTCCCTACACGAGATTCAGCGGCACGTGCAAAATAAGCTGGTAATGTCAGCGCACAGCCGAGCGATCCAGCTTCACTTGTGCAGAAACGTCGCCACGACTTCGGAGAGAGGACAGACAGAACGGCGGCGTTACTGTCCTTTATCAGGGAGGCCGTGGATCTTGGCCCTGCTTATTGTCACCGGGGCGACTGAAAGAGGAAGGGACAGGGACAGCGTGTGCGGAGCGTCACAGGAGAGGAGCCCTTTCAAGCCGGGCCCCTTTCAGCACTATCAGTGTTGCTACGGAACGTTCACGGCTTCTACAGACTCAATGGGATTATCGCTTTGGTTTCAGTGACAGCAGCCTATAAATACTTCTACCTCGCCATCTCTGGGGCTCAGTGAGAAAGCACTACTCATTCACATCTTTTTCCTGCTATTCAAAGAACGCCTGGTTTTGAGATTTGGGCCGGCAGACATTTTTTTTTTATTATTTTGTATTATTATTTATTTTCCGTCGAGGCCTTGCTCGGTAAACACATCTCGGCAGATCGTCCCCTGCGTTCCCCTGGCGACGTCGTACCGACGCTGGCCTGCAGCCTCGGAGCACAGATGCTGCGTTGTTGCTTTTCATAGACACGGGTAAAATCGCAGGCACGCGCGTACAGTGGTGCCGTCCTCAGCCCCTTCAGCTGCAACACCCGACTCTTTGACAACTACTCACTTCCAGGAATTTTATAGCGCCGAGGAGAGCGGGGGGGGTGGACAGCGGATGTCTGTTGATTTGCAGAAGACAAACAGTGTGTGTTCTGGGATGGAGTGAAAGATAGTCTGTGATTCTTTCCTACCCGTTAGTAAAAGACCCAAAAGGAAGAACGAGAGATATCATGAGGCACCATAATCGCACAATACCTTGAAGCTCCTCTAATTTGGTCTGCTGGTCACGAAATACATAGTCCCAATTAGTTTAACTGTATGACCTGCTAATGGACGATGCTCTAAACGTTAGACTTCATCATTAGATTATGTGCCATATCAAAGGGCATTAGAACAACTGGGGAACAAAAATTGCCCACCATTTTAAACATCCACAGGAGATCCCCGTTTCGGTAAATAACACCCCTGCATCAGGGTCACGTTCCTGGATGTAAAACATTCTTCCGTGACACGAATGGGCATAAATTAGCATTGTAAATATGGACATCTTAGCCCCTATAAAGGCGAAATCCTGAAAAAATAACTGTCATACTTCATTGATGCTTTGGATATTAATGCAAAGTTCTTCTTTTTCTGGAGGGTAGCCAAATCTGTTTAAGTCATAGAAGCATGAACCCTGGTCTTGCCAAGCAGAGAGACTGGCCGTAGACACTTCAGCCAGTTAATTAGGAAATATTCCTTCAAGAATCCTCTGGATTCTTGGCCTCCGAGCATGAACTGGGCCTGAAGGAAAGGAAATGATGTTCTTTAGCCTCAGGAGGTTTCTGGATGTGTTGTGGTTTCCTGTCTCTGGTTGCAAGTAATAACTATTCATATTTAACTTCTATGTACATGCAACAGCATGCAGACCATACAGACCACAATAGCATGTGGTACATGGGACACTGGGGTGTAGTGTGACAGAGTCTCTTTGCTCAAGTAACTGACCAGTTAAACACCTTCAAAACTACCTATGAAGTTAATATTTATGGTTTACTGAACTGGATATTAAACCTCTGAACACTATTCCCTTCAACAACAACAGAATTATGCCTCATGATACTGGAAATACTAATAATAGATTCCAAAGCGGTGATCTGACTGTGGGCATGACCTTTCACGTTTGGCTCAGCACTGTATAAAAGTTTATGAGTGATATCCTTGAATAATAGTGACCCAGACAGGAGAAAGGGGTTTGCTTTGACTCTGTACATACCAGTTAAAGGCATCTATTAACCTTCTTAATAGAGGTCTATGAAGAGCACCCAAAACTGGGCCATCCATCCATCACACCAGGTTTTTGGCCCCAGAGACAAAGACTCCCAACCAGGGACACTTGGGCTGCTGACTGGATGGACAGACTCCAGGATGAGGTGAACCAGTAGGTCAACTCGAAGTACAGGAATCTAAAAAGACCACAGAACCCAGGACACATGTGCAACCTCACCCCAAAGACAGGATACCAGCGGCAGCACTTGGGATCCTGAATCCCTAAACCAGAAACTGGCTAACGAGAAACCCAAAGCAAGTTTCCAGTCAACGAGAACCATGACCTCTAAGTCATCTAGCCAATACCTGCTGGCAACTGACAGGAACAAAGGAAACAGACCTACTCCATCGATCTCCATAAAACAAACCTTTGACTGACAGCCAGCTGAGCCAAGAGCACTAGTAATGACAGAACAGTGAAAACTACTCACTGCTCAGCTTAAGTAAGGTTACGCTGTAATTACCACCAGCCTAGAGCAGGTTAAATTGCCTTGTTAGTAAATCAGGGGCAGGTGTGACAACCCTAAGTTAATACATATATTATTCCAGCCCTCTCTCCCAGCTGCAAGCCATTCCTGGGGGTTTGTCTTGGTTTTTGAATTGACTCTGAGTAGCACATCCATGGGTCATTCAGCTCCTCCAGGACTTAATGAAAAGTTCTCTCTCTGTTGGGCAACCTCTTTCTCGAAGGAGGACAAAAGGTGGCAGAGGGGCAGATAAGGGTGTTTTCCTGAGAGAAGAACGAGACGGCGAGCCGCCTGCTGAGTCAAGCAGACACAGTGTGTTTTTGCAGTGCTGTTTCTCAGAGTAGCTGTTCCTTAGCACAACTGAATGGCACTGTATGGGTGTGGTGATGTCACCCACTGAGCCTACAGGAGCATATACCTTGTTTTTTGCATATACCTTGTTTATATATATATATATATAACTCAAAATTTTAAACAGTCTGAATTTGGCAGTACTGCATTTGAAAATGCAAAACAGATTTTCTACTTGGTTAACATTACAAGCAGCCAACAGTCAATGTGGAAAAAGGCAGAGCAGCAGAAGTGATAAGTCGATTATAAGCTTTATGGCGCAAAACTTCCAAACAGCATTGGGGAAACCTTGACCGAATTTTCTTTCATGCTGGGGAATCGCAGCCTGACACTGGCGAAATAGGAAACTGTTCAGTTAGTCACGCGCGCAAAATCTAGGAATTTGCTTTATAGTATAAATATCCCATATCCATTTAGGGCAAAGCTGATTACCCAAATCACATTAGCGCCACCGCAGGTCTCTGAGTGCGCATCTCCGCCGCTATGCCTCAGCTCCCCTGCCACTGCCGGTATTTAGTAGCCGCCCTGGGAATGTGATCCGAAGGGCAGGGAATGAAGGTGTGCTGTATAATACGAGCGGGACGATGCTCGGCCGGAGCGGTCCTATGGAAATGAGCGGTATCTTCTAGCAAAGCGGACCTTTGGCTCCGAGGAGACTGGCAGGCTGCACTGCGGGGCCTAGTTGCTTCATTAAGTCCTTAGTGTGCTGTCACACTCATGCTGAGTCCTCTGTGCTCACCAGACGGGCTGGAATGGCATCCCTGCCATGCCTCTATTTCTGCCTGTCGAGTGACCAACATTGATGATGTCCTGGGTGTTGGCCTCTCCGACATTCTACATGAGTGGTTCTCAAAGTGGGGGTTGCGAGCAGAGATCCTCAAATCTGGACCTCGTTTCCGAATCCAGGCCTTGTTTTCAGTTCTCCCAGCTAGTTTGTTTAATAGTTACTGATTCTGATTGGCCCCCTTCTTTACACCCTGCTCACAGGTAAAGGAATGCTGCAAAATCAGCAGGGCTCACACCATAGGACCATGATTTGAATAGCCCTGATTGGTGAATATTTGAATATGTAAATAATTGTTTTAATAGTTTTTTAAAAATCTTAAAAGATGAAACAGTGATAAAATAGTATGTGTGTGCTAATGTTTGCATTTTTCAACCACTTAGTGGAGTCATGAGTCTGATACTATTATTTTGAGGGTTGCGGGCTGAAAAGATAGCCCATGTAGTTACAAGTCTCTAACATTCTAGAAAGAAGCTATTACATACTATTTTTAACCACTCTGTTCTGAAAATAATATTACGATGTCCCTGCGGTATCTCTTTTCATTTAAAGCTCCATTTGCATCTTGAGTAGAAATGTATTTGCATGACACTGTATTTGTGTGGCTAATGCTCCTGCGTTTTCACTCACTGCACCAATGCCTACTGAGAAATCCAGGGATTCCTAATAGGAAAGAGCCCGGGGTGAAAGACAGAGCAGTCACCTTGACGGATTAAGGACACGTTCTCTCCAGAGGCAATCAGAACATCTTAAAACTAGAGTAACCGGTCTACTGTGATCGCGAGTATCGGAAGCCTAGTATGGTTGAATTGAAAGCTGGAGTGTGGTTCTATGTATTTGTATCTGTGGTGTACCATTCAGTTTGACCAGAATTTCTACAGAATGTGTGTGGCACGTTGTGAAGATACTTGTGAGCTAGCAGAACACAAGCAAGGTCAGCTTGCTGAACAAATGCAGCCCAAACATGACAGCCAAGCTTCTCGACTGAGGAATGATAGAACTTAACAGTTACTTCTCAGCCTTTCACTGCCCTGTTCCTGTAATATCCTGGCATGAGGCAAATTTCTGATTTTAATGATGTTACTTGAGCCAGGCATGATTCATGTGACTCACATAACTAAGTAGCCTCTAAAGAGGGCGACGAAGAACTGTCTCTATGTCAGTTCCACCTGCTGTTTCCTGTACATAGAACTACAATGCATAGGCAAGTGTCAATATTTTTTTAACACATCATACTGCAGTGATTCATGAGATGTAAACACCCACATGAAGCACAACATAGACAAATAAAGGCTGCATCTAATTAAACGTGTGTGGGTTTTCCGTAATAGAGACACTCTGGGCGTGCATATTCCTTAAAGTAAAGCAGCGCAGTTATTGAAGGCGTGCTTCACATGAAGAGGAATGGGCACTCCTGACTAGCAGAGCCCTGGAAAGCGACAAAACTGCCACTGGCAATGGAATATTTAACTGGTTAATTAATACTAGGTTGGGAGAGTGTGTCATGGTGAAGACATGCTGATGGCATTAAGAGACACTTGCAGTGATCTCACTGGAGGCACTTGTTTGCTTTATTTCAAATTTTTAGGGTTTCTCCTAAGTGCCCAAAAAGCTAGATTGCATTAAAAGATTTTACGCATGAGTGCACTATTTTTGGAGAGTTTTATTATTAACACATTTTTATGCATTTTTATGCAAGCAGGTGGCTCTCGAGAGACTAGATGGAATGAAGCAGACATTTCTGATGCTTTATGATACAATAGTACATTTAAAAATTCGGTGATGCTTTACATTACTGTTACTTACTGCTATGACTTGGTTAATATAAAGTTTAAGGGCAATTTAGCTTGCTGGGGGTTCTCCATGCTGTGG
>JAODUD010000002.1:22602569-22623681 GCA_026784285.1 Stomatorhinus walkeri
CCACCACAGCACTCAGCAAAAGAAACTACCTTTCTTCTACACTTAAGAATGCATAGTCAATGGAGAGCCGTAGTCGAATTTCTGTGGTCAGTGTAGAACAGGCGTCCCTCACCTCCATGCAAGCCCACAGAACATTGGGTTTTGAGGAGGGGTTGGTTAATTTCCAAAAATAAACCATGTAATTTCAACATTCACACATTCACAACGTTATGTTCATATCTAAAAAAATGTAAATGGTTAAACTTATGAAATCAGTGATCGATCTGCCGGCACCCCCCTTGTACCCCCCACCAGTTTTTTTATCAATCTGTAAAAATTTTGTGTGACAGACACCAGTCTGCAGGCACCTAAAGGCTGGCGACCCCTATTGTACAGCACATAGCTATCGCAATGTGACCCTAGTTGTAACATGTCTGAAAGAAAAACATTTCATAATTTTAGTACTCTTCTATTATAAAAATGTTTCTGGGTCTAACTGTACAAAAGCTGTCAAATGTGGGTAGAAATGTCCCTCTGGGGATCTATAAAATGCCATGTTACTCTTTTTTTTCCACAAAGAAAATAATCATCCTTGAGCCATAGTGTTTATCCTCAAAAAACATTAAAGGGTTTTAAATAAACGTTTCCTTCTGTACAAGCATCATAAGGATACCTTTTCGAACATAAAAACTCCGCAACAGACTTTTCCCTCTTTAAAAACTTGACTAATGTTATGCAAATTTGACTGACTTCAAATGATGCAGACCCATCAAGAGAAACGAAAAATATAGGCAGAAACTTTTGTAATTCCTCTAGAAGTTGCTCTGTAGATATAAACACGTAGCGTGCGACCGGAAATACATGCTGAAGGTCTGGTATGCTTCAGCTGGACTTCTGAGGGTGAAATTAGCATTTTTCCTGAATGGATGAATGGAGTTTTTAACAGCCGAAGATAATGTATACCATTGCTCTTCCTCTCTAGTGAAATGTGTGGGGAGCCGCCTCTGACAACCGGCTTTATTTTTCATGTAATTTTTCCCAAGCAGAGCAATTAATCTGTTTTCAGCTGCTGTCACTGTTTCATAGCCCTGAGATTTACCATTTTAAGAGACCGACGCAAGACAGCAAGACGTGTTTCCTCCTACAAAATGAAACCTCCTCAAGCCTCACTCCGAATGCTGGAAATGAATCTCAACTGCTGAGACCGTCAGCAGAATTTTTATTCTAGCACCTACTGAGTCAGTACTATTGTGCAGCCGTGTCCACTGCTGTGATGCAGAATCTGTCCTTGCTTTCATCACTGGGCGTCCGCAATATTCCTTCCTTTTATGTGTAAATATTCCCCCAGACAGACTTTAATACGAGCTAAGCAGCACCTAAAACAATTTAAAATACTCAAGAACTTAGTCGATTTAGGGAATTTTATACTTAAGATTATTTTTTCATAAAGGCTTGTTTTTTGTTTTATCCAGTGACTAATTTCCTGTTTTATCCAGTGACTAATCTGTGCAATTTGGCTGTCTCTGATAAAACAGACCATAGAATAAATACTGAGGGGAAAATATTTAATGAAAAGCGTGTCCCACTCTCTGATGAAAGAAACTGAAATACTGAGTACAGGGAGGCTGTTCCGCATGGAGAGCGTGCAGCCGCTGATGCGTCGTGCCGTGCATGTTGCAGTACACGTCGGCGCTGACCCACGATGCCGTGCTGGTGATCGCCGAGGCCTTCCGGTACCTGCGGCGACAGCGGGTGGATGTGTCCCGGAGGGGCAGCGCCGGGGACTGCCTGGCTAACCCCGCCGTGCCCTGGAGCCAGGGCATTGATATCGAACGGGCCCTCAAAATGGTAAGGGCCCGCTTCCGTGTCCGCGCTTGCCACTCTCTGGCCATCCCGACTTTCACAACTGGATGGATGCAAGATCTAATACAGTTTTGCTCAACACAGTCCTTGGGGACCCCCTAACGACTTTTTGCTCCATCCCAGCTATGTGCCAGACAGTCCACGTTTTTGCTCCCTCCCAGCTATGTGCCAGACAGTCCACGTTTTTGCTTCCTCCCAGCTATGTGCCAGACAGTCCACGTTTTTGCTCCCTCCCAGCTATGTGCCAGACAGTCCACGTTTTTGCTCCCTCCCAGCTATGTGCCAGACAGTCCACATTTTTGCTCCCTCCCAGCTATCTGCCAGACAGTCCACATTTTTGCTCCCTCCCAGCTATGTGCCAGACAGTCCACGTTTTTGCTCCCTCCCAAAAACCAGTTTGAGAAAGATTACCCAAATAGACAAAGATTCCCAACTTTTCTTGCTGGCTGTCTTAGTCAAACCACAGCATATATATAAAAAATAATTTTAGCTCTTGCATAAAACCCCTTTCCCACTTACTACTAACGGTGTAGCCAGTTAGCAGTAGGCGAGAGCACAATGCCTGAGCTGTCCTCAGCGTTTTTCTGTATTACCACCCGCCAGGTCCAAGTTCAAGGCATGACTGGAAACATCCAGTTCGACAGCTTTGGCCGGCGATCGAATTACACCATCGATGTTTACGAGATGAAAACAGGTGGGCCGCGAAAGGTAAGTGGCCGTCAGTCGTGCCGTGGAAGGAGTGCGCCTCCTACCTCTGCGTGGGGGGGGCGCACTTGAATTAGGAGCAGAACATCATCACCGTAAAAAAGGCTCAAAGCAAGAGCCGCTTCAGCAAACAGCCTTCAGAACACAGACTGGAACATGGCTGAAAATCAGAACAGAGGAGCAGTTTCTGCTCCGTCTTAATCAGCTTCCAGAATAAAACCTCATATTGGCCGTGATTTCATTGCAACGAAGCACTGAGTACCTGCGTACGAATGTAACATTTATTTTCGGAACTGTTTTGCATGAATTAGATCTTTAAAAAAGAGGAACTGTGCGTAGGCGGTCTGGTTGGCGTGGGTGCCTTTGTACGAATACTATGACACCTGAGGCGATATTCTGAATGGCTCACAGGAGATGGGGAAGTTTGGGGCCATTTGTGTGGCAGAACGCAGCCGCCTGCACGGCAGAGCCCTTCCTCACCAATTAGCACCCTTTCCCAAGAGAGCCAGCCAATCAGAGTCAGCGCCTCGTCAATCCTGGCTCACATGGGGGACACTGGGGGGGTGCGTGAGGCTCCCCCTCCTATACCCTAGAGATGCTAATGCGTAACCCCCTCCATTACCCTGTGGCAGGAGTATTATCAGCACCATCCCATCACAGGGATCGCGCTGCTACAAATGTAGCCATGCTGATAGCCATTTATACAGCAATCTGTACTATTAAGGGCTCAGTCACTGCTGAATTACAGCGGGGAAAAGTAACATATTCCCATGTACATTAATTATTGGTAGATTTTCTACACGGGCACAGCCACCGCTGCTGGGTGATATTGCACTCTCGCGGCTCATAAATGGTGTCGTCTGCTCCTCTGCGGAAAAGGGAGTCTGGCAGGCGTGGGGCAGTGTTACAAACACCGTCATTATCCCACCGTGCCACAAGTCGTCCCGAGGTAGACATCAGCAGGCAGGAAGACGAAAACTCCATTAGCAATGATTCGGATGCACTGCAGGAAGCGGCTCCTATTTAAAAATAAATATGAGGTTCGCTGACCCTATAGACCCACCTCTTTTCCTCCTCCTGGACATATCTATACTTTCCAGGCGGTAACCATGACAAATCTAGAGCTGCTCCTAGGATTATGGCATCATTATCAATTATGTGCCTCCACTCTACTGACAATTATAGAAAAGAAAAAAATGGAACTGTTGCTGATAATAACAATTATGTTTGTCACTTTCAGATCGGGTACTGGAACGAGTTTGAAAGATTTGTAAATATTATGGATCAGCAGGTCACCAACGAGTCTTCTGTGGAAAACCGAACAATTGTGGTCACTACTATTATGGTACACTTTCCATGCTGTTTAAATGTTTCACTAATTCTGCCACTCAAGGTCAAGGTGTTGATTCCAAGATGGATGCATTCTGTCCTGGGCGGGTAGAAAAATGTCTTTTTATATGTTGCTTTCCACCCACTCACTACATTTTGAAACAGTCGACACAAAGAGTGTTTCAACTGTATCAGTGTGGGTGACAAAGCATTTTGATTCTCCATACTTCAGTGGCCTGTTGTAGCAGTGACATCACAATAACGGCTTTTGGTAATATAATGGTAGGGTATACTCCATCAAATAGACAGAGTTTATACGTAAGTAAACCTTCTCTTCTCATTAAGTAAATGGTCAATGACACTTGGGGTAAATTAACAAGCAAAAAAAACTAATATATATATATATATATATTTATATATACATCCAATGGTTTCCTTCTCGCAATGCAAAATATCCAGTGAGGGTATAAATAACTGAAGACCTTTGGGTTTTAGTATTTATGCTCTTACTCAGAGTTGCTTTGCATTACTCTGGGGAAGGGTTCTGTGCTCAAGTATGACCATCTCCACGGATACCCGCTGGTGTGTCAGAAATAATTGGTCCTCGTTAAATATGTGGGGAAATCGTAAACTTTGGCAAATAATATGGGTCATTTTAAATGTAAAATAAAGGTTCCCTTTATCTTACCTTTAATATACTGTCCGCTAAATATTTGCCATTCTGACTCTGCCTAAAATGACCTTCTTTTAGGCAGATTCAAGCTACTAAAAATTCACAGTATAAATTTGTGAAATTTGTCAAATGCGTTTGAGACCAGAATAACGGAGCGCCGTGTGCAGACATGATTGTTTATGTACTTTTCCACATGATCTCCAAGCGGTTTTCCTTTGGAGTGCAGGTGATGATTAAAAACCATTTCGTACTCACTCCAATGGCAAATAAAACCAGTGAACTCGCGAGAGAGCATTTTTCATTTCAATGGAGGTAAAAGGATACATTCAGCACAGAACAAATAAACCATTGAAGATCCACTAGCATCCCATTGTCCCTGGTTCTTATAGGGATGTGTTTTCTCTGTGAGCAGATCTTTTGTATGGTCATGATGTTGAAAAAAAAAAAAAAAAAAGCACGTACAATCCTGGCATATTCTGTATGTGAGAAATTTGCGTTTTGGACTATGGTGAGTTTATTTTTTTTTCTTTACTGGGAATGTGGCAGCCTTCTTGCGCATTTGTGCAACCTGCCTGGCAATGTTCAGATGCTAGTAGCACTGTCTGATCCCTCTCCAGTCACTGCCATTTACTTTATGAACTGGAAAGTAACCCTAAACCGAATGCAGTTTCAAAGGGCTGGCTTGGGGGATTATGGGAGAGGCCACCTGACTACTCATCTGGCTGTGCGGCTGAAATGGGGAAAATCGATGCATTTGCTTGTGAATCGGACCCTCCCCTCCACCCCGCCTCCCCCAACCACCACCACTTCTAACCTCCCACCCCCCAAGTCCCCATGCCAGGGTTCTTCGTTTGTGAGCTACACCGTCTCTCCTGTGACACTCCCTGTGGGTTCTGTTGTTGTATGCAGTGGTCAGAGCATGCAAGCATGCAGCCCAAGGTTGGAGGGCTCTGTTGATTAGACTGTGCTGTATGCGTGTGTGCCTGAGCATGTGTGACCATGACTTGGAATGTGTTTAATTAACAGGAAGCGCCGTACGTGATGTTCAAGAAAAACCACATGCATCTGGAAGGGAATGACAAGTATGAAGGCTATTGTGTCGATTTAGCTTCCGAAATTGCGAAACACGTGGGGATAAAATACAAACTGTCCATTGTAATGGATGGAAAGTATGGTGCAAGGGATCCTGAGACCAAAACGTGGAACGGGATGGTGGGTGAACTTGTGTATGGGGTAAGTAATGTGTGAGACTCACCTTCTGCTAACCTGTGACACCTCTGATCCCGCAGCCACAGAGGGACAAGGGGTGGGTGAGGACCGGTTTGGGAAACACTAGGTTATGGAAAACTGGTCATGTTTGAAGGAGATCAGGCTACAAATGTATGTATAAATCAAACAACAAATCGCCAATTTGCACATGCAGCATACAGCACTACACTGAAATATACTACGTTCCTCAGAGAATGCCTGCTGAAACCCATCTGTTTCTGGCCCTTAGTAGGGTGTGTTTTCCTCAGAAGTGCAATCTGTTAGTAGGGTCAAATGCAGACTTAGACAGTTTGCATGATTTGATGATGTCACAAGTAATTATTCTGGGGAGCATATGCTATTAATAAAGGAGCTCTAGTTTTTAAGGCATCCAATTGTAGGAAGAGCAAATTTTCAGAAACACTAAGTATGAATTCTGGAATTTATTTCCTCTTTTCCGTGCTCAGAATGGCGGGGTAGGAACATATACAAAATGTATGAGGACTGGGCTTCCTCATCTGTTCAATTTCCTAACCATCACGCTGAAAGATTGCCCAGTTTGATTTGCTAACCTTAGAAAATTATCCTATAAATTGGAAAACTCCACTCCACGCAGATAAAGAGGAAAAAAATCTCCTCATCAACCATCCAGACAGTGTCTGAAATGACTACATCCATCCATATTTTTTGCACAATAGACGGAAAGCCCAAATGATTCTCCTGGATTTTAACCTTTTGACCAGTGCATTAATTGGATTTTAGTAATCTCTTAAAGGTTTGATATTTAATTTAAGTGTCCAAAAAAAATGCCCTTTAGTGCACTATTTACACCAGTATTGATTGTTCATTTTCTGAGCCCCTCATTACATTTAAATGGCTGTAACAACATAACAATCTTGTTGTCAGTACCATTATAAGAGAAAAATACTTGGTTGGTGGTCTTTGGTTCTTTTTGTACATTATCTTGGTCTTGTGGCAGTGTGCGTGTATCTGTGGGAAGCAGTTTGATAAATTCCAGCTTTACCTACTAGCTGTAGGCACATATTGTGCATTTTCCTGACTTTTGAGCTCGGAAAATGCTTAAAATGGGGAGGACAAGAAAAATCTTTCTTCTCCCACAAGTTCCATTTTGACAGAAATGTCTTGACTGATAAAAAGCGGAGAGAATGGCGAAGTAGGCGTGTCAAGTGGGCCGCTGTAACAGCGATACAACAAATAAAGAAAGATGATCATACAATACTATCCATAAACCTGCTATGAGCTGCAAAAGACACTTATGCTTTAGCAATAAATCACCTAGATCACTAATTAGCTATTTATATGCAAATGATTCAGTGATATATTGACATGACGGCAACAAATAAAACAAAAAAACAATGGCTAAGCTGTTTTTCCTGTTCCATCATAGCTTCCTCCTTCCACAATATTTCTCACTGAATGAACCGATAATAATACAATCGTTACAAGATCCAATAGATAGTGGCTTCAACTGCACCACCAAAGGATGATTTTGCATTTGCAGTTTCTCCATTGGAAAAATCTGAACAAATTAGCATTTCTCTCCTTTTGTGTGGATCACAGTGGGTGGTTGATGATTCGTCCAGTTCCCATTTCACTAGCATCTACTCTCTTTGTAGTAGCATTCACAGAGATCTTTTTCCTCGAATAAACATCACTATTGAAGTGATGTTTTTAGTAATCTGATATTAAATTGGGAACATACACAATGGATTTTGACAATGAGGTTATATGACTTCTTCATGTTACAAGGAATATAAATTTGACTCCCATCTTAACTAAATGTTTCGGGGTTCTGTTACGCTGATTTTATTTTCATAAAAAGATGACCCAGTGTCCATCTCAGTGTGCCTAACACATCTGTATGTGGACAACATTTTAAAAGATGAGGTTAAATTTATATATAACAATAATATTTTTGGGGTGAAATTACACAGATGTGAAATATTCATATGAAAGCTAGCTATCATAAGAGTAATATGACGGATGCAGCTTAGGGTTTTTACCACCAAAGATGTGGTCAAGTGACTTAGGAAAAGTGCTACATTGTTCTCTCAAAACCGTGCCATCGATCTTGTTGGTCCGCCTGCCTACAAATGACTTTGAGTGAGGTAAAAAAAAAGGTTATGTCTCAGGAAACTACTTCTGGTTGTCTCGATCTTATTGTTATTGATTGTGTTTTGAAAACCATGTCTTGAACTTTCATTTTCATGAGAATGATTAGTGGGAAACAAGCTCTCTGGGATAATTAGTGTGCTTTGTTCATGAAAAATTATTTAAGGGATTTTTTTTTTCCCTTGAACTTAGATTTTAACCATATTAATACAAGATCTAATGTCTCATGTCCACTGTAAAATTAAGACAGTTCAAATGCATCAAAGAAAAGAATTCAGAGGGACTGATAAAATCTGCTGAATTTGATAACTAACATGTACCATGTTCCCATTTCCAGAGAGCAGATATAGCTGTTGCACCACTAACTATAACGCTGGTTCGAGAAGAAGTCATTGACTTTTCTAAGCCTTTTATGAGCTTGGGGATCTCCATTATGATAAAGAAGCCCCAAAAGTCCAAACCTGGAGTATTTTCCTTCCTCGACCCCTTGGCCTACGAGATTTGGATGTGTATAGTGTTTGCCTATATCGGAGTCAGTGTGGTCCTTTTCCTGGTCAGCCGCTTCAGCCCTTATGAGTGGCATCTGGATGAAAACGACGAAGCCAAAGACCCACAGACCCCACCGGACCCTCCAAATGACTTTGGGATATTTAATAGTCTCTGGTTCTCCCTGGGAGCCTTTATGCAGCAAGGATGTGATATTTCACCAAGGTCAGTTACCTCACGTCGGGCACTGTGTGGTCACACTAATGCCATCATTATCCAATATGCTTAATGTCCAGTGCTGTGAACTATCTATGAAGGACCCGCCATCCTCAATGCTGAGGATGGCACAATTGTTTATTTTATCATTCCTTCTTCTTACTGGAAATGGATGAACTATGAGACGTCTGTACTGTGTTTGTAGCATCTGAGTATCTTTAATCTTCTTTCTTTGATATTATGCTTGATTCATCCCTCGGTCCATCTATTCAGTCAGTACGGGAAAAGACGACTTATTGTTTAGGTTATTGGGTCCCTATTGCAGCAGGATACCAAACAGTTAAGGCCCCTCCATAGCCATGGTCATTATAGATTACTTGCTACAAGTATCCTACATTCCTGTGTGGAAGCAATCACTGGCAGTCCATGGGACGCCTCAGTGTAAATGAAAGGTTGATGAATATGCTTGTGAGCATGATGGTGAAAGTGAATAATGGCTCGATAATGTCATTTGCCATGTTTGACTTAAGGGGTGACAGTGGACAACAGAACCATTCTTTTAATTAAAGTAAGATGTTCAAACCTCTTATTCTGTCCAATGGAAAATTGGAACTGACAGACTTCACACATTATACAGGCTCACTAAGTAAATTGCTTATGTGGATTAAAGTCACTCAGAAGGAGTATGCACTTACATAACTTGTGGGGGGAACCAGTGATCCACTCTGATAGGTTAGAGATTAAGGGGTGGGTTTTCCACAGCTCGCAGGTTAGCAAACGTCACATACCAAACAGCTTCAGTTTTTAAGAGGGAAGCTCACTATCACAATTATTGTCGTTATAAGTTCATCATTTTTTTCTTTATGACACATACATTTGGCGAATTAAAATGCATCAAGGCTGTCGACAAGCTTGTCTCACAACGATCTTCCAAGATCTAAGGAACAACAAATTTAAACAAGTGCGATCAGTGTCATTTTCTGAAGAGTCCTCTAATATTATCTGTTAGAGTGTAATTACCGTATTTATATCATGCTGTTTTAGCTGTTTTTTTGCAAGGTAATACAGAAGTAAACACTGCGGTTATTTGCCATTTCCCTCAACTTTTCCCCTGTTCGAAGTTCTATTAGCAGTCGGGTGTGTACACAAGCACACAATGCTGTTCTTAATTCGTTTCGAAATCAACTTCTAATGTTATTGCTAATTCTCTGCTAAGCCCTCTGGGGGTTCTGTCTGGGGAGGGGCGCTATATAAAAATAAAGTAAGTGAGCAAGTAATTGGATTCTAAAGCATAAATTGGTCTCTGGTGGTTAGGGTTTATGTAAATAAGTATGTTTAGTCTCAGCAATGAGCAAAATTTAATCAATACATTTGAATATGTTCTATTAATAGGATATATTGAGCTAATATTTCATAGTCCAACAAATACGGTATGTTTAACATAATAACGGTATATTTTCCCCAATAAAGTATGTATACCAAAAACACCTTAAAAAAACATAAAACTTGGGTTATTATTATTTGTAGTTACTCGTACACTGTATGTAAACTATTTACTCAAAAGGTGAGTAATGTTTTCCCCGTCATTGCTGTCTCAAAAGACAAAGTATCCAAAAATGATAGTCTAAGGAGTATGACCCTGAGACCTTCAATTTGGAACTGTTTTGAGGTAACAGGCTGGACTTGTGCTTATTTGAAAGGAAAAGCACAAACAAGTCTGTCTTGCAAATTTAGCAAGTTAATGACATTAAGCTACGGCCCCAAGGACCAATTAACACTATACTCCAGAGGGTTAATGAGGATTATAGACACAACTGAAACAACAGGTACAAAATGGTGGCAGTATCCCACAATTATTAAACACACTGATGTTGTATCAGTCTGGAACGCTGGATCTGATTGGGTCTTTTGGTGCAGTGCTGGAAGGCATCCCCATTAATGAGCCATCCTTTTCTTCTCTCTGACCATTTGTTTCAGGTCTTTGTCAGGGAGGATAGTGGGCGGAGTCTGGTGGTTCTTCACCCTCATCATCATTTCGTCCTATACGGCCAACCTGGCCGCCTTCCTCACGGTGGAGAGGATGGTCTCCCCCATCGAAAGTGCAGAGGATCTTGCCAAACAAACGGAGATTGCATACGGAACCTTGGACTCAGGCTCCACCAAAGAGTTCTTTAGAGTGAGTTTCAAACACCATCACTTATTGTGTTGGCAAAATCAGTAGAATAGCTTACTTATTAAGAGTCAGTTATGCTATCATTAGCTTGAATTGAAATAACCTTCTGAATAAAGGTAGAGCATACTCAGAGGTGGATAGTTCAGATCCAGAAAGTAAAACTCCAGACCAAGATTTTGTTTCAACCAACCAGCATAAAGAGTCATGTTCACAGACTACTCAACTGGTTGGTTGAAAGAATATCTTGGTCTGGATTTTTACTTTCTGGACTTAAACTATTCACATACTAGGAAAGCAACATGATAAAAAATGGGATGTGGCTTTTAAAAGGAATGAAGAACAATGACCTGGGCGCTAATATATAATCATACTAAAGAAACATCTATGTCTGTCATGAAATATTCAACTGCTGTCAAAAAATGCCCTAACAGAATTGAACTAAATGTAAAAAGATTAAAGAAAAACATTTATTACTTTTTCTGTCCTACCGGAAGTCTAATGTATGACACATAAGTACAGTATTAACGCTCAGGCGTCAGGTACACATTCATCACCATCATTTTTCTACTCCCGTTTTGTAGGCAGTCTAAAAGCCAAGCTATTTATTTAACCTTTGTATATTATAATTTTTTTTATTTAAAAATTTTTAAGTGCACGTTAAAGTGGTGATACAAAGCTCGTGCTTCTTAAAACCCCAAATGATTAAAAATGTAATTAAAATGAGGTCTGATAAACAGGACCCCTGACGGCTAAATGCTAAATCTGAAAAGCATGCCAGATGAATTAAGGATGATGCTGCTTGGTACATGGGAGATGACACTGCGACTTATTAAAGATTTATTGCCTGCATCATCTTTCCTATTAGAATGGACAGATGACGGACAGCAGGAACTTGTAGTAAACAGCAACATGGTGGGGAAGAAGAATCATGTGTTGCATATTATGTGCTCTGCAGAAAGACTCTTTACTTTCACAGAGTCAGTTAATGGTTTGTTTCCCTGATCGACATGTGCTGTTTCGCCGTGTAGCCAAAGGTTTGCAGCAGAGGTAATTGAAAGACGGTTAGAGACTCACACATTTCACGTATACTACATAATGAGTGTCCTAGTTATACTCTCAGCCTTCAAATTGGGAATGACGTGTGCAAGTTGCTATTCCAGGGGAGTTTTAATTAACGCTGTAGATGGCTGACGAGGAAAAGAAATACTGATTAATAGGGGTTCAAGTTCTATTTTAAATCTGTTCTTCAGGAAAGACATTCTGGTTTAATTAGACCCATACGGCACAAAGCAGCTGGAAATTTTAGAATCAAACACAGCCCTTGTCTCTGTTATGAAATTTGTCTTCAGATTTTACATATTCATCTCACTTTTAAATATCCTCACAGGTGTAGGCTGATCTTCGAGTTAATTGCAATAAAAAAATACCAGAACAAACATTCTTATTCTAGTTGTCCTGTGACTAAAACTGTCAGACTTCTCAGAAAAATAAATTGCAGTTTATAGATACACACACAAGTATGACTTTCTGTAGGGTTCTTGTGGTGTTTGGAGAAAACCCACCGGTAATTTCTGCTCTCTCATTTATGAAATTACTGATTGCGCCCAGGACATTATTTCCAGTAAGCCTGAGCTCTTCCGACAGCATAAACAAAATTACACTGCCGATGACAAATGTGTTGTGCGGGAAAGGGCATTCAGCCTGAAGTCTAAATCACTGTGATAATGGCAAACAAAACTGAACGCACTAACTGAAGTAAGGTCTAAACACAGACCGTTGTTGTAAGCCAAATAGAGCACACGTTCTAAGACAAATCCAGCTAGCGTTTAGGTCATATCAGTCTAAGTTGTGGCAGTAGGGTTCAGGGTCGATGGGTCTCTTCATTGAGTCTCAAGACTATCAAACTGATTAGTCACTTACATTTTAATATTTTCTCTTTTACACTATTTTGTGCGAGTGGCCATGACACTATGGTGATTGGGTATTTGTTAAATTTTACAACAGTGCAGTGCTTGTAACTAAACATTGTGTTTACCCATTAGATAGCTCTTCACAAGGCATAAAGGACTCCGGAATGTACATGTTCAAAGTGTTGAACTTCGTAAATAAGGTGGAAGGCTGTACGCGCCTCTGGTCTCTTCCTCGTATGAGCACCATAGGAGAATGAGAGCGGGCATTCCGACCCCTGCTACTCCAGCTCCTGAATTGCATCTGAATCTCGGCAAGGCCAGAAATTTCTTAGCAGTTGAAAGGTACAACCCAGAATATCCTTATTTCCTGACCGCTTTGATCTCATTATTTAATCTGCCGTGCACACCATCAAATTAATACATTAGTGACAGTGGAACACTTAATTTGCCTGACGCTTATGGCCGCAGTATAAAGGATGGATATGAGACAGAGAATGGGAGGCGTTTAAAAACGCCTAGCAGGGAAACTGGAAATGCCTGCCACAGTTCAAAATAATATTATAAAAACGAGCAAATCTAATATGACCCAGTGTATAAATTCAATTTACACAGAGCAGGTACCTGTCATATTGTATTAAGGTAATTTTGAAGCAGTGGAAACGCTATGCTGAAGGTGAACCGGTGGACAGGCATGATGCGCTGATTCTCTCTTAAATTCTGTTTCGTTGACTTGATTGACTGCAGGCCCCAGTCCCATTTGATGCCTGCTTTATAATCTTCGACACGTGTTTGCTGGAAGGTCCAAACCCGTGACATTTAAAGCACCTGCCATGGCATTTCCCGCGGAATCCCGACGAGTCCCCATCCACAAAGGGCGTTTCTGTTGTGCTAATGACTCGCCCTCTTCAACCAGACCACTATCCTTTTCCCCAGACTAGAAATGTCCATGTGAGCCAGCTGCCATTCACTCTATGTGCAGTGCGATTCTGCTACCATGTCCCTGTACCTAGGAGGTATGCGTCAGCTGAGCCATTACCCAGAGCAATTTACGACTGTTACAAATCTGTGCATTATTGATGCTATGGCGACAGGCTGTCAGAAGCCCCCTCCGTCCCGCCATACCACATCGCTCTGCAGCCATGCACCCCTAACCAGACATCGCACTGCGTATGGGGCCTTCCAGTTTGGCTGTCCAGTAAGTGCCTGTACTGGTTGACATGTGACCAAAAGATGTTAAAGACACCCACAGAACCCAACCAGAGTCTTTCTGATTGGTTAGTATATGAAGTCTCAGTTTGAATCCTGCATTCAGATGGGAGCAAAATGACACTTTGCAAAGCTTTAACTCTAATGTTCAGCAACCCTCTTTCAAAGGGATAACGGGTGTTTACATCTCGCCTTCATTCGCGCATTTTAATTTTCAATTACAGCTTCTATTAAACTAACGGGAAGGTAAATCCATTCGAGAGGCATTCAGCCGTAGTGACTTTGGTTTTTTTTTTTTGTTTTGTTTTTTTTGTTTTCCCCATACATGGTAATCCAATTGTATTAAAGGTTTAATTGTCTTGGCAACATTGTAATTGCTTCAAGGAAGTACATCTTACCAAATCAAAAGAACCGCACCACTATTTTGTGGAAACAATACCATCATTAATTACCTCTGAAGCAGCTTCAATCACTCTTTGCAAAACCTAAGAATCTCATAATTGAACAATTGCAGCCTGGACACTTACATTATGTGAAATTAATGGTTTTGCTGTGACTTGATTGTGTCCCTCGTGAGGAATAATGATAGAGGGAAGTTCCTTGCAAACCAAAATATAGACTTCTAGGCCTTTGTTAAACCTGCTTTGGTCAGTTCTGGCATCATCGTAAAAAGCAAAGCGCCGTTATTTGATGAACAGATTTTGGAAATGAGAACAGCATGTGACCAAACCAATGACAGGCCCGTTCAAAAAAGAGACGTCCAACGAGGGATATTCTTCTCCTCCAACTGTTTCATTCAACCTCGGCTGAAACAAAATGACAGGAGGACAGAGAAAAAATGGGGCAGCAAATTCAGAGATGTGGGTAGTTTGGTATTCGGATCACGGGCATGTCAGCAAAGCAAGCCCCAGGCTATCGCAGAGGTCCCACTCCGTTCCAGTGAGAAGCTCCAGATAGAGGGTATTGAAACTGGCCTATACCATATAAGTCCCTAGAGGTGTATATCACCAAAGCACATTCAAGCAGAGCAAAAAGAATGCACTGAGGTGAACTTTGGGACCCAACATAAATCTATTACTACCTATGCAGGACAGCACTGTAAAAACAAATGCACAGCGTCTGTGGAGCGGTAAAGAACTTTATATTCCGTGTCTTGTGTTCCAGTAGAACTCCAAAGGAAGTCTAACCTAGAACGTGACAGAGCAGAGCATGTCATGTTGCCCTTGATCTGATTTAATTGACAGCCCTTCTCAAAGTCTTCTGGCTTACACTGTGTACAGTGGGGAAACGGCAGGTAAATTAAGTTTTGGTTTAAAAAAATAGCATTTTCTTTGAGATTTGATTACAGCACAATGCTGAATTATACAACAGTAGGCAAGTATTTTTAAAGAAATAATAATTAAAAAAAGAAATCTGAAAAGCGGTTATTTGGATCATTGATACAAATTTGCAGCAGATCTATAGTTATATGCAGAGGAAAAACATTCCACTTGGGTCTCTTAGCCCGTGTTTTTGAGCGATTGAGATCTAGCTCAAAACAGGGCAGCGTAGCCGAAAAGCGACCGTCCATCAGCCCTGCAACCATATAAGCTCCTGTGATCTCTGCATGTTCAGGATTGGTAAGGTATTGGTGGAGCCACCACCACTGAGAGGCAGAGAAATCTGTTCCAGCGTGTCAATGTGTGAAGAGCACCTTAACCCACTCGTGCTGTGTGTCTGGCTCACAGTTATGGGAGAGTAGGATGGCGCCTGGGTTTCAACATACAAATAAAATGAGGAATGAAACTCTCAGTGAGGAGTGTGGGCAGCCGAAAGTTTCACTCCGCAGACATTCAGCCGTTTCTCCTGGAGCCCCTCCATATTGGAAATGTGATATGAACACTGTCTATGTGAGCTTCACGGAAACTGTCCAGTACTAATTACCTCCACTTTTACACTCCGCATCGTATTTTGTTCTGTAGAAACTGGGGAGGTTTTTTTTTTTTTCCCGAAAGGTGAAACCTTAAAGTTAAAGAACAGCATGTTTTTGAACAAAATGACAAATCCGCCACCCCCTTTCCGAAAAGCCTTGCTACCACCCCCACTCCTGCCTGGCACTAGGAGCAGCGGGATGGCAGGATTCTGTCTCCAGAGGTTCTGCCGTTATCATAGGAGGTCTGAGGGAGGCGTTGTATAGCGGCTCTCACAAGCTTTCCTTATTATTCTCCTCCTCGGCAGCCGAATGTGACACGTCGACACTCCCTGAAAGCGACGTCGACTCGCCCTGTGTAATATACCGCTTCTCACTGCACTACATTGTACAGGATCCACTACATTGTGAGATGTACAGTGAACATATCGCGACCAACAACGTGGAGTCTGTTCAAGTGGGTAAAATCATTAAAGTGACAGTTAAAAACAGGCTTGTTCTACTAAGCTGCTTTTGCAGTATATAGGCTGACACTAGTGATGTGCTAGTTGTAGGTGTTTTTATTCATTATGTTTAATTGAAATACTGTGGGACCGGGAGCTGAAGAGAGGGTGCGTGATGGACAGCTGGGGTAATTCTAATGCATGCTGTTAATGCATTAATTGCCGCCTGTTTCACTCAACGTTGGTGGTCCAGGACAGCAGCAGCAGCAGCAGCAGAATCAGCCTGTTTGGCTTATGGTACCATTCCCACCCAACTCAAGTATTGATTAATTGACTTCATAAAGCACTGGGGCAGCATGCTTTCCGTCTGCAGTACTCAAGTCCAAAATCCATCCATTTGTGCTTATTTAGCGATGGCGTCTTAAGGCGCTCGCCGTTCAGGGGCCCCGATGAATCCTGCACTTCCCGAGGATTACCCTTTAGACCCGTGTCCTTTCAGAAAACTTTGATACACGCAAATGAAAAGCCGTACCTGCACGCATTGTGGCTTTGAATGTCGGCGGCAGACAAAACCACTTCGTTTCTACTGATTTGAATCGGTCAAAGACGAGAAATCGAATGCTTCTTTAATCCAGCAGAAAGCAAAGCACTAAGCAGTGAATGTAAGAGCTTTTTTTCATTCTTAAGCATGAGCTATATTTTTTAACGCAAATAGCATTAAAGAAAATCAGTATAAATTTAAGAATTACTACACTTGGTACTGCACTGAGATTTTTAGATGTATTTCTGAAGGTCCTAGAGGATTAAGACAGGCGGTTATTAATAGACTTTCAGGCTGTTGAAGTAACTAAAGTTGAAATCTTACTCCGCAGATTATCTTTCAGTAATATCCACTACGACTATTGTATGTGGAGGTAATGCGGTACATATATCAATACATTGTGAATCAATTTATTGGTAGAGATTAATTTTGAGGCATGTCAGAGTCTTAATACTGCATTTTAGAAATTTCTGTGAAAACATGGTAACATTTTATTTGGATAGCCTGCCCACAGAGGGGTAACAGAGTATTTGTTATATATTTCAAGAACTTAGTTGAGATTCAGCATTTCAGCTGTTTCACTGTGTTTGTAGATGTCTAACAGAATATACAGATTATAAAGTCTCTGTATATGTAATGATTCAAGAACATGCCTACATATTCTTAGAATAATTTAATTGAATTTGACAACTCACTCAACCAATATAGTATGAATTTTTGAATCTCAACTAAGTTGGTGAAATGTTATAAATATTCTGTGTATCCTCTGTACGCAGACTGTCCAAAGAATGTGCAACCAAAAATAGTACCAAAATAAAGATAAGTTATCTAAAAAGTGTGAGTAATAATTTCATTGTATACTCAGTGAGTACTTGTTTAGGTATACCTGCCTGTTAACAAAAACAGCCTGGTCCCTCAAACCACAAATCGTGTGACTTGATTTGGTACCAACCGTGGTGCCATGTTTGGCAGAAAGAGCCACCCTCCTGGGATTTCCAAGTACCTGTCTCTAGAGTTTACAGAGAATAAAGTAATAAGCAGAAACATCCAATCAGTGTTGCTTCTGTTTCTGAAAACACCTCGCTAATGAGGGAGATCAAGGGAGAAATAGAGCAGACTCATTAAAGCTAACAGTTCAGTACAATATATATGTGCAGAATTGCTTCTCTGAGGACACGACTCATCTACCGGTGAACTGGTTGGGAGACAAGAGGGGGTCCTATCTGGTACCACTTAGGGGAACCTAACAAAGTGACAATTGAGTATATATTGAAAACACTGAGGTGATACTGAACAGGTGATATTTAACTGTGTGGATTTACAGAAGTTTGGGAAACTCTGGAAGCGCTACAGTGTGGAATATAGTATATTCCCCCATACATTTCTGGATACTTTGCCTGAGTATTTTATAGAAAACTGGGATAACTAGTCCACTCGTTAAAACTTTTTTAAATTTGAAGTTTTAGTTTCTTAATAGAATAAGAGCATTTTGTGATTTTTTTGGTCAACAAGAATAATTACATTGGAAACTTTCAAAAAAAATACATCAAGGATATTTATTTCGTATTGATCATTTACCATACTTGAACTGATAATCAGACCGCAAGTGGTCTGATGGGGTTGCATTATGGGAATTGTGGTCTATACAGCTTAGCGTCTGAGCCTTATCTTTCTAAAATGAGAAAAACAAGTAAATCCACTGTTTGTTTCTGTTAACCTCCCTGGGGATGCCAGGCTGAGGCCTTCAGAAACCATAGCTGCATTTTGTACTCAACGTTCACAAGTACCTCCTGTTGGGCATTTGAAAATCAGGCCACTTATGCAAACAGCAATTGCCACTGGCCGCATCACTCTTGTTTACCAGATGTGATTTCTATACACGGATGTCTACATGTTTATTTTGCTCTTCGAGGAAAAGATGTTCATGGGTAGCACCATAAGTGGGAGCCTTCGGTATCTTATTGGAACGTCACAGCTCAATGTAATGCACCTGGTTAATCTATCACAAAGCTGGTAATTAATTCAATTTTTTAAGTCGAAAATCAGCCTCTTCCAGTTGCTTGGACCCACCTCCTCTGCAATCTAATTTACCTACATAACTGTTTCAAATGACAGTGATGATGCTGTATTTTTTACTGTTTTAAAATAGTATAGGACAACTAACATTCTATCTACATTTTAGCACCAGGATTTTTTGTACCATAGCACTACACAAACCTCTGAAGCTCTAGAAAAAATGTGTATTTCTTGAACTATTTGAAGGTATCTGTTGCATTGAAGATATCTATAAATATTTCAAGATATGTTCGAGAACTATAAATTCAAAATTTTCAAAAAAATATATTGTGTAAGTGCAAACTAACAAAAAATATCTGGTGTACAGGTACTATAATATCGCATCCGGTAACCCCTGCTCTCTCTTTCTGTCTGTCTCTCTCCCTCTTCCCCTTCCTCCCCCAACGCAGCGCTCAAAAATAGCTGTTTATGAAAAAATGTGGTCATACATGAAATCAGCAGAACCCTCTGTATTTGCCAAGACAACACCTGATGGGGTTGCCCGGGTACGAAAGTCGAAGGGCAAGTTCGCCTTCCTCCTGGAATCCACCATGAACGAGTACATTGAGCAGCGGAAGCCATGTGATACGATGAAAGTGGGCGGCAATCTCGACTCTAAGGGCTACGGTGTGGCGACTCCCAAAGGCTCGGCATTAAGGTGCGTGGAATAAAATAACAATATTCTCTATGTTGTTATAGTATTCCACCTACCCTGATGTCCTGTGTTGTCATTTCTCTTCTTCCACTTTTTTATGGTTTTTATTTTTGTTTTTTTTTGTGGAGTGGATTCCAAGAGGTAATATATATATATATGTGTCTCTGACTGTGCCTGGACACCCAGGACGATTTCTCTCATTATTTAATTTTGATACATTTCTAAATTTAGAAGCTCAGATCTCGTAAACTAGAGGTAGATTTACAGCCATTCCATATGCGTCTCTCTCCTCCTTGTCCTCCACTTCCCTGTGTCTTCCCCCTCCCCCGTCCTGTGTGCCGTCCTTCCTGATTCTCTGTTGTCACTTTTAATTTAACAGCTCAACGGTTTTTCAATTTAACTTGTAAAAGCTGCGCTGTCAGTTGTGACGAATGTTAATTGCATGGTGTTTGTTGTTACTTTCTTCTCAATGACGAGTGTCCCCATTCCGCACAATTCACTTATAAACAGTGTATCCCTCCATGCCACCTTTTCAATATTTAACGCTTTCTTTGCTGTACGAGCGTCTCCTATCTCTCATATCCGTACGATTTTTACCAATTTGTCCTTTCGTGCTCTTTTTAATGATCATTCTGATATTATTAATATTTTATCACTATGATTATTCATTATTACTACATACTATATTAGATTTCTCACGGACCTGTGCATTTTTTCTTACAAGTTATGTTTTATCGTTTCAAGAAATGCTGTTAACCTGGCAGTGTTAAAACTGAACGAGCAGGGCCTCTTGGACAAATTGAAAAACAAATGGTGGTACGACAAGGGAGAGTGCGGCAGCGGGGGAGGTGACTCCAAGGTCAGCCTCAATGTCACCAAAATCGGGTACTTTAGAGCAGAGTAATCGGCAAGGCTGTCATTACCTGAACCAAATGGAAAAATCCACCCTGTACAATCCAGCACAGTATTTTCTAGTGGCCTTCCCAGGGAATTGAGCAAAAGAGATCAAACCAGGAACCCTTACTTGGTTAAGGGAGGAGAAATTCAGAACCAGTATCATTTTAGACTTACTGACGAGAAAAGTTTGCCACCATTATCCACGGTAGCTAAAGCATGGCAGGGCAGATTAAGGCAAGAGTACATATTGCCATTATTGATCCAGCAAGTCATCATGTCTTTCGAGCGGATAGAAATGTTACTTTTATTGGCTGGTGTTGCAGGATGCCTGTGGCAAATAAGGCTGTCCTGCAGGTGTGGAAGGCAGCAACTGAATTTGGTTGAACCTTCATCATCTGCAGGGCAATGATCATTTAGGGCCCAGATGTCTTTTCGTAATGTTCACTCCCTGTTTATCTTGCAAAAAAGGCCGCAGAAAGCCGTGTTCTGCAGTCCTTGCCCAAGTCTCGCCTAGGAGATTGAGCCAGATTGAGATGCAATAGTTAGTAGTTGCCTAGGAGGCAAACCTTATGTGATAGATCATAGACATTCGATTACAAGTGAAAAATAGCCGAAAGGCACTACAGACAGACCTAGAAATAATTCCAAATGTTGTCTTATAGCTTGGGGGGGGGGGGGGGGGGGGGGGGGG
>JAODUD010000002.1:22625364-22639206 GCA_026784285.1 Stomatorhinus walkeri
ACACACACACACACTCAACCAGTAATGTCACATCTGCATGTTGTTCTTATTGAGTGTAGAATTACCAAAGGCTGCATTATCATGTTGCAGCTGTTTTGTTCCAGGTTTGTTTTCAGCTATATTCTCGACGAGTCCAGGAGTTCTTCTGCTTTAGCAAGTTTGTTTTCCAGAGCTGTTTTCATTCCCTGCACTGTTGTGGATGAACTAGCTGTGGAGATATCCCGCTTCGACCTTTCAAAACTGGAGATTACGGCATCTGACGTTATCTTTCTGCCCACTGTCTACCCCTATTACTCACCATAATTTTATTATTTTTTAATGTCATTTAACCAAGGCGTTCACACGGTGTGCTTAGGATTGCCAAGGGAGTGTTTGTTGGTATGTTAATTGGTAAAATTTCTATGGAAATCAATGGTTGAAAATTTTCATTTAAATGTAGAAGTAGAAAATTATATAGTTTCCTAAACACAATCTCTTCAATAAGGTTCATAATAGATTTTTCAGTGGGGCATTGCAGTCAGTTGTTCCTGACATTTTTACAGGTTAGTCAATCACACAGTGCTAGACCAGGGGTTCTTAATTTAATCTGGGATGCTAGCTGCTGCTTTTTAAGGATAGTAATGTATTATAAATGGGGACAGCTCAGAAAACCTTTTAAAGCCACTGGCAATCGCAACACATAGCAATTGTCTTTTAACACACTGACAGAATACATTAAAATCAATCAATAAAATCCTTTATAGTCCGGCATTCTGAAGAATTAATCATTTAATAAGCCGTCATTTACATATTTATAAAATGCCAATGCATGAAAAACAGTGATATTATTGTAAAATTATATTAAAAGTAAATGTTTCCACAGATCCTGACCTTGATACTGAGCGCTTGACATTTCCCACAGTAAACTGGAATTCATTGTCCCTGGTAGCAGTGCTAGTAATAGTATGCAATACAGTGACTCTTATCGGTCAGACGGGTCACGTCCCTAACATGTACCGGACAAACGCATGCCTAACATGTACCGTCAGCACACTTAAGGAGCACCTCCGCTCTGCTCCCACCCTATTTTTAAAAACCTTCCGGACATTCTCCATTCATCAGCAGAACACAACCCAGGGCAGCTGTCAGATGTGAACAATCTGTGTCTTTCAGCTGTCAGCCAGTGACACGGTGACAGTTATTTCCCTGGACCGCATCACCGGGTAACAAAAATAAATAAATAAATAATGCAGCTCACCTGTGACACGTGTGAGATCGCTAATCTCTTTAGCCATTCATTCTGGTGCAACTGAGCATGTCTCAGCAAAACAGAACTGCAGATGTTTTCCATTCTGTGAAAAATGAAGAGAAATTTAGCAGTCTCAATGGTAGCATAATATCTTACAGGACAAAAGACTTCCAGGGCAATCTGGAGTTGAGCTGGGTCTTTTACTGCCATGCAAGTGAGCCTGCCCGCATACATCTGGCCAGACAGGGAGTTCTGAGCCTTGCCTCTGCTGAAGGGCACTTAGCACACTCATGTGCCCCGTCTGCATTCAGCACATTACAAAACAAGCAGAGTCGAGGAGAGAATCAAAAGACAGTAATCACTCCCTGAATGGTAAAATACCCTGCTTCCCCACAGGACAGTGAAGATCAGTCCCCCACGTTGTCTGCAATGTGGCATACTTGCGGTACAATTTCCTTGCTTTCATATCTTGGATGAAAAAAGTTATCTGATGCAAGTCAAGGTAACCAGATAATCTGACCCGATGTTACACGGGAAACAGGAGTCGCACATTTTCTGCAGGGCTTCCTTCTCGAGACAGTGGCTGCCATTCTCCTCAGCTAGTATAAAATCCAACTGGTGACTTTTGCTTTTCTATTAGTCAAGAAAGGGTTCCAGTTAGATCGAATTTGCTAAGTTCTGATTTGAGAAGCTAACTGTACCGTAAACTGCATTCCCTTTGTTTTGTTTATAGTTTCACAGCTTCTATTCCAACAGCCAACCTTTTTTTATAATGTTTTTACAGTGTATGCCGATTACTCAAAGCGATATGGGTAGGCCCTGGCACTATAGCCTAGCCATGGTGGAACCGAGGTAAAAACGTAGTATGTCTGCACTCTATGATGTTTACATTGGCCAGGAGCTCTGCTTTATCGCTTTGTTAAGTATGAAGTAGTAGTAAAAGCTTGAATAACATAAAATAACATAATATAATGTTATTTATGTTATTTCCCACGTGAAGAACTCCTGTAAACCTTGCAGTATTGAAACTCAGTGAACAAGGCATCTTAGACAAGCTGAAAAACAAATGGTGGTACGATAAGGGTGAATGTGGAACCAAGGACTCTGGAAGTAAGGTCAGTCTCTGCAGGTCTTTTGTACTGATTCCAAATTGCATTTTGACCTATTGTTCATATGCAAAGGAAAAACTATTCAGTTTTTCTTACCTGTTACTTGATTGTCTTTTTCTAAGAAAAAACTAAACTTATAGTTGCTTAATGATTGTTTTTTTACAACAAATGTGCAGAATTTTTATATAGCATACAAATTGCACTAGACATATTTTTGATTGTCTGATTACTATAAATAACATTATCTTATTATTCCCCACAGTAAAGGTGAAATATATCACACATAGAATGTTATGCTAACATAAGCATGAGTGGGGAATTTATATTAAGCACAAGATGCATTTTTACTTTTTATAGTTTTATTGGTAGAATATATACTATTTTTTGCTTATTTTAAACTTATTATAATCTAACCATTATGCTGCTGTTTCTATTTACCAAACTTTTTATTAAAATTTTATTTACGGGCGTTTTACTTGTTTGCATGGGAAAACTGGGTATATTAGATTATTTAGCATCATGCAGTGTGGATAACAAACAAAGTCTCTTTTTCTGACAAGCTATTTCAAGCTCGCTTCCCAACACAACCGAAGCAATCGGCAAAAGTCGTGCTTGAACAAGCACTGTCAAAATGAAACATTGTTTGCACACTATATGAAGCCAAGCAATGTAATAAACCTATAACTTAACCCTCTGAGAGTAATAGATATCCAATAGACTACACAAGTATAAGTTAAGGGCTTTCTGCCATCACCTACCAAGCCCTGGAGTAAGACATATAAGACCTCGGCGCTCATAGGGTTAAAGTGCAAATGGTAAAACTCTTATAAACAAATTTTTAATAAAGAAGTTCGGGAGGTAGCAGCAGCAAAATGGTTTGTTTTTTTACAAAAACAATTTTAAGCTTGCTTTTTACTTATTTAATGAATTAAAGCTTAATTAGATTTTTGCATACCCAGATAGTTCTGCAAGTGCTAAATTGCAATGGTTGTTAAGTCAGAGCTTGTCAGAGTTTTGACCTGTAAGTCACTGACCGTCTTCCTCAAAGTGGCGTATTTAACTGAGCCACGAAACAGAAGAGATTTAATGCATCCTCTACATTCACCAATCTATCTGAAGAGTGGCCTGACTACATTGGTCTTAAGTTTCTCCAAACTTTTGACACGTGTAGGAAAGGCACATTGTGGCATAGTATTTACAGAGCCACTTTTGTCATTTTTACTTCCAAACCCTTTTTAAAACGAATTCCTGCACATGTTCTGTTGCGTAAACCTTTGGTGCCACTGTAACACGGAATATACCACTGGTAGCACCAGAAACATTGCTTCAGGGAGGGTTTGAGGCTATTTGATAAAGCAGGAACCAACAGCAAGATGAGGTGTCTGCATTTGAGTGCCAGTCTTGGCTGGGATTTGAATCAGAAGCCTTTGGAGAGCAGCTAGAAGGTTGAGCTTGTTAGACATTAGCACAGTTGTGATAGGTTCATTGTCCTCAAAAAGCAAGTTTCACTGCAAAATCTCTAACTGTGTCTTTCACTCTTCTTAGGACAAGACAAGTGCTCTGAGCCTGAGTAATGTAGCAGGAGTCTTCTATATTCTGGTCGGAGGTCTGGGGCTGGCTATGATGGTGGCTTTGATAGAATTCTGCTACAAGTCTCGTGCAGAAACCAAAAGACTGAAACTAGCCAAGAACGCCCAAAACTTTAAGCCAGCTCCGCCGGCAAACACGCAGAATTTTGCCACATACCGAGAGGGCTACAATGTGTATGGAACCGAGAGTGTTAAAATCTAAAGGGTAGGGCTCAGACACAAGACCAACTCTTCATCCAGCGTTTTCAAATGTACCAAATTATTATTGAATTAAATCTTGTCTGTCTTCGTTATGTAATTTGATCTTGCCCTGTCACTCTAGTATGGTCATGCATAAAATTGAATTTAACACTGATATATTTTATATGTTTTAAGACTGATTGCAAAAACATGTTAGGCACATACATAGTATAATGTATTCCCAGTATTCAGTACAACAAGGGATTTACTTTGGAGAAATTGTGACAAACTTCACATTTTGACATGATATTTTCACTTTATTAAATGAGAGTGTTATTAATCCCAGTCCTCAAGACAAACTGCATGCTGTTGCCTGAGCCTCTGGGACCTATAAATGCTGCTTCAGTCAGTATATATTATACACTCTATCTAGTGTGAACATGAATTGTAGATTATCTACAGATAATTTAGCTTTGCAGGTCTGCCCCCGAGGCAGGGACTGGCCGTACCCTGCCCTAGACCTTTCTGCCCAGCACTGCTATGCTGATATCCTGATTATTGACAGATTTTGCTCTTTTCATCTAGCACAGCTGGAAGGAGTCAGAACAGCTCGGAGTGAACCTGACACTGATGACCGGAAAGTTTGACGCGATGAATAAGTCAGGGGCCTGGAACCCCCCCGGGCTCAGCAAGCGCTAGCTTCATAGCGGAGGGCATAATGAGTGAAAAGGACTTGTCATTTAAAGAACTGAATTTGTTTCCTTCAGTGCCTTATAGAACATTCAGAACGTCACAACAATGCAACTCGTCATAGTAATATTGCTTTGCTTGAAATACAAAAGAAAACAAGGATCAATGGTATCATTATCTAACAAATGAGCCTTCGGTAGATACTCTCACTAAAGGAAAAGCCATCAGTCACAACCCTAGCACATATGGAAGACCCTGACATAGCAGAATTCACCAGGCAGTGGATGGTACTATAGTCATATATAAATAAATATTATTTTAAATGTCGTGATTGATTTACAGCCAGATTGTATTGGTTGAGTATAATTTAAATGTCTTACAAATCCATGTAATCAATTCATTATCAATTCATTTAAAGTAGCGCTGATGCTAGTATTTACAAGAAATGATTTGTTCACTCATTTTGTTTTGATTCTAAGGACAGAAAAGTTTTGTTCCCCGCTGAAGCAAATTAATGGACATTATTTTCACCACGAGTCATCCATTGGGTGGTTGTGTTGGCATTCTGAATTCTGGTGCTGTTGGTGACTCAGTACTTTATCATAAATTGAGGGCCTGTGAACTATCCAGGGTCAATGATAAAAGCAGCATTCAGCATAGGGCAAAATGTGGCCGCATGTGACTAAATCTACTGCCAACGGATTTCTCTCTCAGATATGAGCAATTTGCAAATCATATATGGAGTCAGGTTGAAGCTTATATTAACTGTGAATTGAACATACACTAACACAAGTCACAAGCATACGGTACAAGATATTTCTAGATATCTGGAAGAGTTACACAGATATACTGTATATGTATACACTTGTGCATAATACACCATTACAACGTGGGTTTTAGGGTAACATCTGAAACCTTTGGTGGCTTTTTTAAAATGATTTGTCCAAGTATAGGGCCTGAAGCGTGAAAATGGAATCACTCAATTGTAGATACGCTGCAATTATTTAAAAAGACTAACGGTAACAGCTTTGAAAATGGTATTTTGGATTACCTTCAATATTTTGTGAAATGATAGCACATTTTCAATCAAGCTGTGGTTTACTTTTGGTTTTGTTTTACTTTGTAGGCATACTGTTTTGTGGATAACTTATGAAATGAAAAAAATAGTAAATTAAAATGGGAAGTACTGTATATGTTACCCTATGGTCAATATAGGGGCAATTTTTAAACTAAAGCTTAGCAAATGTCCATTTAATGCTGTTACAATTCTTTTACTTTCTCTAAGAAATGTGATTATGTAGTATTTGAGACATGCCAAGAAGGATTTCACTGAAAAAGCAAAAGATTACAATAGTTTTATATAAAATAAAACTGTAAAAAAAAAACTGTAAAGAAACCTGTACATTTATTTAAATTCAATTTATGAATGCAAAGAGGCTTCACTAAATTTTGGTTTTTCAATTTTTTCAGACTGCATGTAAAATTGGTAATTGCCTAACAAGGCCTGAGACTTTGCTCAGACAGTACGAGATCAGTGGTAGAAGCATAACTTCTCTTTCTATTATTTGACTCTCCCTTCCCTTGTTGTCTGACTGCAATCAAAAATTGCCAAGCAACCTACCAATTACAAAAGAATAAGAACTGCATGTGTGGGTGTAATTTACTGAACCTCAATAGTGAGGCACTGTACAAAGAATTTTAATACATTTTGTAAATAAAACTGTATAGAAATTATTGTCTCATGCGTCATGACTAATTTCACGACAAAGTGTGACAAGTTATTTCTGGGGATATGTTTTTGTTTTTTTTTTTTGCCGCAATGCATTGTGGAGGCATTTTCTGTTCAAGGACGATTCCAAATGAAGCACGTAATATAGGGATTAAAAGATTAAAAGCAACACTAAACGGCAAAAAGAAAAAGACAAAATTGCTTTCTTTTTACCCACCTTGTAAATACTGTTGCCAGGCACCACACTTTTTAAATGATTTATGTGACAGTAAGTATCTTATTGCCTTTCTTGATTATTTTGATAACCTAAATTCAAACCTTGTTAACTCCACTGAGAGAAATTCATGAATCGTCATTGTTGAATCAAAACGTTTCTCCAAAAATCCATTATTTCTGGAGTAGCAAAAAAGCAGATTTTCTAGAAACTACTTTGCAAAATAAAACAACATAATGAGACACCCTTAGCACCATAAACAGAGACCTATATTTACATCAGTGACAGTTTTTTAATGTATTTTTGTGGATTGTCAGTGAGGTCAATATGTAACTGTCTACAAGTTGACTAATCTCACTTTATATTCACAATTATCAGTGATGTTAGCTTTCTAAATTACATTGTTAAAATGAGTGAAATAAAGTAATACATACAAACAACCATCTTAAATACAAATATTAAATCGTACAAACATAAAGTCTACTTAAATAGATGACTTCATTATCTTTTCATTGGCCAATTAGATGTACGCTATCAGTAGACACAGTAAAGAGTGCCCTATGTATAATTAAAAAAAAAATCTGAATTGTCAAAAAGTTGATGTTTTTTTCACTGGACAGTGATGTAATTTTACCATGGGAACTTAATTACACAATATCAATGGAATAGAAAGAAAGAAATGAGAATCTCAACATTTTTTGAACAAGCTAGTGTAAAAGTCGTCAGAAGGGCAACTACTGAACTGTACAGAAAAAAACAAACATTAATGGAAGAACTACCTGAATGGTTATTGACAAGTTATTGACAAGTTTGCCGATTAGCGGAGCAAAATTACACTGTTATTCTGTGGAAAATGAAAGTTCGATGTAGTCCAGATTTAATAATGGATTATAAATTAGTTGTGGGCCAGTACTCTTGTAATGAATGACCCAGCAAAATCTCTTGTCCTCCACTCGAGTGGAGGTCCAGTGCAATCATTTGTATTATTTTAGTACTTGAGCTCAGGTGCAATTAACATCGGACTCGTGATATTTAGATTTTTAACAAATAAGACTTTATTTTTATTGTAATTATACAAGACTTTGTTTGGTAGTGCAATATCAATATGTTAACCGATATGTCTTGCATCTCTAAGTCTAACACTACTTTTTAATTATTCTTGACTATTCCTTCTTTAGCTAGCAAAAAGAATGGCTTTTTGCACTACAAAATGCAAGCATTTACCAAAAGCATTGTAGCTGAAATATCATCTTAACCACTACAAGAGAGCATTTTCCACTATAAAACAGGCACGTTTCCCAAAAGCATCACAATGCAAAGATAATTCAATTTGTTTTTATATAGCAGCTTTCACGACAGAGTCATCCCAAGACGCTTTACATGGATGTGTTGTGATACATTGCAAAATCAACAGACCGAGTGATACAGAATGGGGGAAAAGGAAGGAAATTAAATTTAAAAAGCCAAATGACAACGGAGGAGAGGAACCAGAAACTCCCAAGTAGGGCGAAAAACCTCTGGAGGTCCAAGGTCAACTGGCTGCCCATCGACGCGTCTCTTATCCATGTTGGCCTGTGTAGGACGGCCAAAGCCCATCAATCAGTCTGCTTTCCATGCTATAGGGTGTAGGGTGCCATTGACGGTTGCACCCACAATGATACAGTTCATAGGTCCTATTTGCGATGCTAGGGACCAAACCAGGACTCCACGCTGGGCACCACCCAGACACGTGGGAAGACAGAGAACATGGGTGGTCAGAACATGCGTTGACACACTAACAGACAAGCATAGTAGATAAAAAATGGCACGTACAGCAGCACCAGCAGCCATAGTCACGGTGTGTTATGTGTTAGGTTGCGGGTATGCAAAGCTGAAGTAAGAGGTCTTCAATTATGATTTAAAGACTGAGGACGAATCAGCCTCCCAAACATAGGCTGGTCAATCATTCCACAATATTGGGACCCTGTAGCAGAATGCTTTACCTCCAACTGTCACTTTACTTATATGTGAAACAACAATGAAACCTGCATTCTGTGACCTAAGTGAACGATGCGGCTTGTAAACTTGAAGTAATTCTGTCAGGTAGGCAGGAGCTAGACCTTTAAGTGCCTTATATGTAAGGAGGAGAACTTTGAAGTCGGCTCTAATCCTAACAGGAAGCCAATGCAGGGAACATATCACCATAGCATTTTCTTCATGAATATTAATGAATCTTCCTTTGCCATCTAACATTTCAGAAATTTGCGTGCTGGCACGAGAAGACACAAGCGCACAACCCAGAAGTAGCAGTATCTTTATTTTTCTGTCAAAAATCAGTTCTGATGTAAAATGATCAATGCATTGAATCACCACCTTAATAATCCATTCATTTCAATGTTTGTGTACATCCCTATTATACCCTAGTATAACTTTTTTCATGAAAAGAAACATGTAGTAAGAAAGTAAAGAGAATTTTATCTTATAGGAAGAAGTATACACTGAAGTATACACTGAAGTATACACTGAAGTATACACTGATGAGTATATAATTGTGCAGTGAATAATGTTGACTATCTCGCAAAAACGTGGCAAAGTCTGAGGTATTAGATGGAAAGCTAACATTCAGGACTAATAGTCAAAATTTTGAATGCTGAATACATTTGCAAAAATATAGATCTAAGTGACTTTGACTAGGGCCTAATCATTAAGGTCAGACAGCTGGGTCAGAGGCTTGTGGGGTGCTCATGGTCAGCCTTAGAAAGGACCTCCTGGGGGTGGTCTGAGGAAGGAAAAACCAGGAACCGGCGACAGGGTGATGGGCAGCTAAGGTCCATTCATGTCAGATGTGAATGAAGGCTATTCCATGTGTTGCAAACCGAACAGGGGCTACATACAGTACCTGTGTATCCACCACATTCCACAGGTTTTTGACATGTATCCAGCCGTCTACATGATCTAACAAAAAGCGGAATTCATTGGACCATGTGGCCTTCTTCCCTTGCTCCAAGGTTCAGTTGCGACACTTGTGTGCCCAATGCGGGCACTTAGGTAGTAAAGAGGGGTTAGCGTGGGCACCCAGACTGGCCTGCAACTACATAGCCCCATACGCAGCCGGACTTGATGCCTTTTGTGTGGTGATGCATTACTCCCCTGACCTTCTGTTGTTTTGTGCTTTCGTTTACATTCTGCATCAATGAGTAGTGGCTGGCCAACACTTTCAGTGGTTCATAGCTATAAATAAAAGGGGGACTGGAAGTAAGCTTCACATAATCTGAATGGGAATAAACAGCAAACACATATCACAGTATAGATACCAAATCTTGTGTGTGGAGTTTGCATGTCCACGTCCTCCCTATGTCACTGTGGGGTTTCCCCCCACAGTCCAAATACATACTGAGGTTAAAATGTCAATAGGTGTGAATGGTGTGTGAATGTTCCCTGTGATGGGTTGGTGCCCCCATCCTGGGTAGTGCCCTGCCTTCCACCCGCAGTCTTTGGGATAGGCTCCGGGACCCCCCCCCTCCCATGACCCTGAGTAGGACAAACGGTTACAGATGGATGGATGGAGGTCAAAAGGGCCAATGTTAGTGTATGTATCTATCTTCAATCGCAGTGTATCATCTACAAGTCAGGGGACAGTTTATCGACAATCATGAAGATACATTTTACTGTGATGTGTGGTGAGAGCGAAAGGTTGATAGATATCTGGACAATGAATGTAAATCAAATGTGTCCATAAGAAATATCTAGGAATTAATAACTAAGCATGAGAACAAATTAGAAATCCTTATCAAGAGAAATTGAATTAAGCTGTGTTTTCATATGCAAAACCAGTCAGGAAGTTGAGATTAATGGTTTTAGAAACATTCAGATATTTCACTAGATATTTATTTGTTTTCTGCTCCTTTTCAATCATATTTTTGTTTGCATCTACGCCACTGTGAATGTTTTCACCCTAAATGTGAAAAGCAAAAATATTCAACAGATTCCTCAAAACAACAGAAAAAGGTCTATCTCATAACGGTGCTCATATTTTCTAAAATACACCTATTGCTGGTATTGCTGATATCAGTCCCCATACTGGTGTTCAGTGCCCAACCGTGAAATTCGCTGAACAGGTGGTGATGCTGGGATCTGCCAATCAGTGGCTCCACCCGGCATTAGTTCATGTTTTCCTCCTGTTAATAATGCAATTTAAATTACCAAGTAAAACAACAATTCAATATTTTAACAACAGAATTGATTCTCAAACTGAAAACATTCAGATCAAAAGAATCCATATTTCAGTATCGATCTGCATACAGGCCACTGCACAAATTCCCGAAGGTCAGACCAGAGAATCCACTTCCCTAGTTACAGTAAAAATACTTTAATCTAAATACAGAGTCTTTATGAATGCATTGACAAATTATATAGATCATATAGTGTTAGGGAACGTGAAGAAATTATTTCAGTATTTATCTATAGACCTTCTAACTAGCCAACCTCATCAGGGTAGCAAGGAGATGGGCTCACTAGCAGATAAAAATACACACCGTTTCAACAAGTCTCCATACTGGCCGGAACACTGAATGGTGCCATTTGCAAAATAACTGGATTGACATTTTTGCAAAAAAAAATAAAAAAATAGAGTGGAAATGAAACTTAGACAAGCCAAGATCCTGGTAATATGACAGTGTTGAGAGCTCAGTGGATAGTGGGCTATAGAAAGAAACTACATAGCATCCTTATTACCTCCCATAACACCCACTATGCAATACAAAAATCTGAGCTTTTTTCTTCTTTTTTTTTCCTAATGGCCCCCAATTTTGTCTATATTAACTGTGATTGCAGGCCTGCTTGCTATATTTAGTGTTGCAGCAGGCTGGAAATCCTATGAATATAATTTAAAATCCAAACTTAAAACTTAAAAATGGAAAATACTGTTTTTTTCTTTATTTCTTTCAGTCTACCTATTACAGAATTTTTTGTTTTATTCACCCTAACCCCCCCCCCCAGCACAACAGCAGGAGTCGCAGTGAAACTAGTAAAGAGATAGACGCGTCTGAAGTACATGTTTGGCAAAATAAGAAATAAATCTGCAATTTGCTTATAGCTACACAGATGCTGATAGTCACTGACATGCCGTGTGATTTGACATGCACAGCTTAAGTTACTGCCGCACAGATAATACTGTGGTGGGCTGATGCAAGCCTCAGTATTTTAAGGGTTCTGGCGTATATTTTATCACAGACTATTGCCAGCCCAAAACTGATCCAGCTTACCTGCGGCCTGTATAACGAAGCTGGATTTCTTGCTTAGCTGGATGACGTGTTAGATTTCCCCAGTTCAAATGGACCTTGTCTTCATTCTCTTACATTTAGACTAGATTACCTCAAATCTGACAACTTATCAGCCCCCAGGTCCTGCCTGATGATTCCGTCTTATTTGTCTGCCCTTTACCGGAAAAGAATGAATGGATGACATTATTAAATATACCTTCATCAAGAAAAGGCCATAAAGTGTAAATTCTATATTCATTCAAAGCAGTCATTTTGTATTTAAATCTTCAGATGGCTATGGCACTAACATATATGGTTATGGTTAGGGGTTCAGAAAAAGTTTCACCGATAATACTGTATTCTGAGAAACTGGAAAAGCCTTCAATAGTAATCATGTTGCCCACATTATGTGCAAGTCGATCTCAGATGTATACAAGAGCAGCAAAAATAACGATCCCCCCTGGTTTACTAACTGGATGCCTAGGCTATTATATGACTGTAAAGATCATCTGTTATCTTGGCTGGAAAAAGACCTTTGGAAATTGGCAAAATATGCCTACAAATCATAATGATGAATATCAAAGCTTCCCTGTCCCTACATTGGACATTTTTTTAAATGCCTCTTTTCACATTTCTTTGTTCTGCTTTGACACTTTGGACACCTGGCAAAGTAGTGGCCTTCATGGGTGATTAACTTTGCTTTGTTTTAAACCTTCATATTTCAGAATCACACGTGTGTAACTGTGGATTCTGCATTTCCTCACTCAAAAACTTCAATACCGACAGAAAAACTCTAAAAGATGCACTTTTGATCTTCTTTAACAAATGTGACTCACCAGGTGCAATTAGTGAGTCGCTGCGATAGCTACCTAGCGTGATATAGTTTGGTAAATAAAATGCACGACTGAAGAACTTTGTGTTAAACTGGGGTCTGGCAGTTTCATTTCATTTGTTTATTTGTTTATTTATTCAATGACATTCATTTTTTCAGTTAAATATTCAAAATGGAACAGTTTAAAATTAAGGCTACTTTGAAAATAGCAAAAATGGTTCACCTGGAAAGTGCTCTGTTACATATTCAAAAAAAAAAAAAAATCAGAACTAGCTGTTTATGCTGAAGCTGCCTACCTGCACTGCATCTGTTTGCGTGCTCTTGCTGCACTTAGAGAGTGGCATTGGGAGGCACTGGAAAACACATTTATCATGAGTCACATTTACTGTGTCATTTCTCCCACTTTTATTTCAAATTTAGCTTTGATTTTAATTGGTGGGAATTGAAACACTGGGGAGAGCTGGATTGAGCTTGCTGCATAGCGACAATCCCTTTCTGTTTATTATGGGATATGATGTACACTGTGCCTGAGGACCTACAAAATTGCCAGGCTTGAAATTAAAAATGTTTTACATTGCATGTTAGCTAATACAACAGGATAAATATGGTTTTTATATGGTTGAAGTCCTTTCTAACTACTACTTTCTTTTTATTGCCCTTCACTTGGGAGTCATCCATAAAGAATGACAGATAAATACACTGTTTATTCATGTGTTTAATGGTGCAAGCATAGGCATCAGATCAATTGCCATCACCGTATGTATCCCAGTCTGGTACCTGGTGATGGATGATCCCATTGACATCCTTACTGGCAATCTGAGCCTTGCCTACCCCCCATCAGAGCCCCCATCTCCATAGCACTATGTGTTATGTTTCCACCGAATACTAATCGATGAGCCAGCCGTGGAGGAATGAAAAGGAGATGAGTGGTGTGGCTTTGGCTTAAGCCTGGGAGTCTGGAAGAAACCTGAATGTGGCTTGGAGATGACCTCAGTGACAGATATATGGTGGTGACAGATAAAGGTTACTGG
>JAODUD010000002.1:22649810-22661001 GCA_026784285.1 Stomatorhinus walkeri
GAGAATGGGAACATGGAGGTCAGCAAGTGCAGAAGAATGTTAGTCTGATGATGAACATGGGGGCTGGCAGGTGTGAGCGTCCAGGTAGGGTTACAGAAGCTGAGAAGAGGAACAGCCAAAACCATACGCTCAACTCACCGGTTCCGTTCTCATCTTTCCGGCGTTTTGTTTCCTGACTCAGCTCACGGTCACTGTTTGAATAATCCTGAAGGGAGGATGACAAGAGAAAGAAAAGCTCTGGAAAACTTTGCTGAGAAAGTATTAGGCTCCTTGACCCTGAGACACGGATGTGACTTCATAAGTAGAGTCCAAAAAACGGCATCTAGTCCGCAATCGGCAGCTTCGCTCAGATCAGTACTTACTCGCTTCCTGTCCTTCCTGTCTTTATCCTCCTTCCTCTCCCTTTCTTTGGACCGATCTCTGGGTTTCTCAGGTTCTTTCTTATCCACCTCCCTCTCTTTGCTTTTGGACTGAGTAGCTGTGCTGTGGTTGGCGTAGTGCTGCTGGGATTAAGGAACAGGCAAATTGAGTCTCTGAGGCACAACCTCAGTGAAGGAGAAAGAACAGCTCCACTGCTCCAGCCTGGCGCCACCCGCTGGCAGGCCCCTGGAGGTCGTGCTGCAGCCCCCAGGCACGCCAGGACCTAGCATGCCCATGATGCGTGCTGGCACTGAGTGGACCCGTGTTGCCATTTGCAGCAGGCCTTGCGATGTTGAATGGATACATAAGGTAGGGAAGAGGCAGCGTACCCAAACCAACCAACCAGCGCTCAGATTGAAATCACAGTAATTATAACTATAAAAATAAAACCACAGAAAGCATTAATGGGCACGAATACTCATGCCTACTGGAAACACAGCCAGGTTCAGCAGGTCAACAGGTCTGGCTACCCTTTCACTGCCTCCCCAGAGACATGGCATTCCGCCTGCAGGGGGACACTGCTCACCCAATCACAGCCCATCCCCAGGGCTGCCCAGGCACCAACCGAACAAGCCACTAATTTGGGAAACTGTCATGACGGTCAAATTCCATACGGCGCGGAAATATCAATAAATGCGTACAAAACGCTCTATGCATTTTCAACACTCCAGATAGAGCTGGCACATTTGACTGTAATACCTGCACTGTCATTCCACATGGCTGCTTGAAGCCTACGGGTGAGATTGTTAGATAACCCTTTTTAAAGTGGGACAGTAAAAAACACTGACATCTGTGTAAGCACTGGAGGCTTTTGTTTCAAACCTGCAATCTGAGCACACATGTTCTAATTTGGAGGTGTAATGAAGCACGATGCAAAGGGAACATCTTGCTTGCTTTATAAATGGCTGCTAATTCTTTTATTATTAGCTCAGGTACACGCCCAACATACAGAAAAATATAAAAAAAAACTGTTCTAGTGTGTAACCAATGACAAAATGCTTCAAAACAATCAATATGCACCAAACAAACCAGTGAATTAAAATAAACTGGGAGAGGAAATCCACCTTAGCCATAGCCAGCCTTGGCGAGGATTATCCAGTTACAGCAGTAACCCTGATTTAATCTAGCAGCAGTCATATGACCCAGTCAAAAGGGCAGCAGGAATATTCCAATTGAGGACAAAATCAGTGTCGACCAAGGCTCCCAATACACAACACCCAACAAATCCCTGCCATTTTCCTTGCAGTTTTGCATAATTCATTTTTTCCCCTGTGGCCCCAAGTGATAGCTTGCAAGAATTTCAGAAATTTAAGAGCTGTCAAATTCTCCGGTAGGGAAGGCAGAGCTTTAGTGTTCCCTGCCTGCCTGTCTTATCAAGATTCATACCGGCACATAGCGGATTGCTCCTGGAAGTGCAGGGAAGGTGTGGGAGGGTCATCCGACTGAAGCCGCCGGACGTATGGCAGCACAGAGACCTCCGCTGGCTTCAACAGGCCCGGTCTGCCTGCTCGAGGGCGGATCTCTCCTCCGCCGTGTGCAGTTACAGTGAGACAGGCTCCGGCCAGCTGCGGGGAGGCGGCTGTGAGGAGGCGGGCGGGTGACTGCTGCCTGCGCTTCCGCGGGACTGGAGTGACAGCGAGCGAATGGCAGATGAGCAGGTTTATCAGGATGGCAACACGAGCGCTTGTTTAACAAGGCCGTCTGTGATATGCGAGAGGCAGACAGGGGTCTAAGTTGTGACTAATCATCCCCCTATTAGCTGACAACTGTTACAGCGTGTTGTCACTTGTAACATACTGACAGCAGAGAGAGAGGGTTTTCTACTTCTATATTCAAGTATTTAGCATACAAAAAAAAGAATGAAAAATGTAATAGGCCCAATGAAGTCCAGGTGAGCTCAGCAGCACTGAGGGAGCCTGTCTGAAATGAGTAGCCTACGGTATGTTGTTACAGGAATGTTTTTGAGGGCTTAATTAGGCCTCTGAAGGCTTCTGATGGTTTTGTTTTCACTGTCTGGGTCCGCAAAACTCCAAGGTATGTAAAGTATCCAAGTTGTGTTGGGCATTCTTCACGAATTCCAGTCTGATCCACAAAAGACCCTCAGAGAACACGTCTAAATTGTTTCCATTAGAGATGTTCAATAAAACCTCGGGGTGGAGAAAATAGCAAAAGAGAAGCAAAAGTAAAAACTATCTGCAGGCTGCCCATGTGCGGAAATATCATTTGATGATTTATGTCTAATTCATGTTCCAATTAAACTGAAGTAGAGGAAGCTGGGCTTACACAGAAAGTGATACATTGGCCACCATATACACTTTATTCTGGAGTGGAGAAGAATCACCCGAAAGAAATAAGAGCAAAGGCTTGTATCTAAACTATAATCTCAAGCAAGAATGAGAAATTGTAGTGACTGAGACACACACACACACACACAAAGGAAATGTCCAACAAACACACCGACTTATTTACTGCAGGGCTGCGGACAAAAATCTGGGTTACTGGCAATGGCAATATAACACCCACAGTTTACCTTGCTAGTCAGATAACCAGACATCTTCCCGCCAAAGAGGGTCTCAAAAGGTGCTGGCACATCACTGTTCCATCACACAAATACTGACGTCAGCTGAAAGAAAACTTCAATGCTGCAGACTAGTTTTTCCATTCATAACCTCTATGGTGTCAATTTTCCCCATAAAATCATTCTTAACAAATATTTAAATAGCAATTTGCTGTGATTTGATACTTGAAGTCATCTATGCTCTGTGCCATTACTAAAGCTGAATTTTAAATGTGCAAACATATCTGGAAGTGATTCAGCCAATCAGCTCAGGCACTGTAGAACGACCACCAACTAAAAGTGTGGTGGATTGGCTAACTTCCTCCAATATGATGCAACTGCGTTAATGCTGCAATCTACACGTGCCGTGTCCTTCGGAGTGTTGAATTTCTTTAATGTTTGGGGAACTGACTAAGCATTATGGCTGATTTATATTTCTGCGTTAAGCTTACATCATGCCCTGGGTCATTGTGAGCATTTATACTCAAACTTGGTCTGCACTGGATAGTTACATCTCCGGTGAGGCGTTCGTCAGGCTACGGCATGGGGAACACGACCACACCGTATCAATGGTGCAGATTCTAGGAAGAATTATAAATCAGGTTTTAGACACCCCCTTCCTATATGCCTCCACATATTTCTATGGATTTTCATAGGGATTCAGACTACTGTGCAGCTAGCGCCCCAATGACGGGTGCAAGCCAGATGGGACTGAAGGCAGGGGGGCCGACCTCTCAGTCATCCTGAGCCAAATCACAGGCGCATTTGAGGCACAGGAGGTAAAACGACTAAGACATCACACAGGCAGCATACTATAATTAATATGGCGAACTCCATGCTGTCATGGGTCACAACTGGTCTGACATTCCCATCTCACACCATATTCAACTGACAATCTGCACCCCTTGCAAAACCAGGTGATCATATCTGAATATCTTGTTTTCAGCAGAAATAACTAGGTGAAATGTGTATATGCAATCTGAGCAGCATTTAGGGGATTTAAATCAGTATTGCAGATAAGTTAATGACATAGGGAGTGATTCATAGCACAGCCAATTACAGAAACCATGCACTATATAGTGCATACAGCATTGTGAAGTAGTGTTTAAATTTTCAAATGTCAAACATGACAGTATATAGTAGGCTCGCACAAGCTGTGACATTAATTGACATTGCATATTAATGTACATGCAACTGTGAAATCCCAAGGACTGCGACAGCTGGGTTGAAAGCATCAATAAGTTATGGTAAAATGTTTTTACTGCCACAGGAAACAAAACATACTAAGGTTTACAATTTTAATGATTGTCTAGAATTTTTTTTTTTTTTTTAACTATTTACTGCTCTGCTTTTGCATGAGCTCTGCATCCAAGCCAGTCAGTCGTTTTCATTGGTGTTGACCTCAATCATAGACAGTGTGGCACGTTTGTGACAAATTTAACAAAAATGAGCAAGGAGGAGAGAAACAGAATTGGTCACCAAAAGACATTTGTCTTCCACTGTATGGAAATATTTGAGATCCCATAGAGATGATATTGAGCTAAGACAAGTGAGTACTGGGAGCTACTCTGTGTGGGCATAACTTATGACAGATAATTTGGTCAATTCTGTTTGACTAGAGTTCATTTTGGGTAAAATTTCAATTTCTTTTGTTTTCATAAATGTCAATTTATGTTGCAAAAAATTTCAAATAACATTTTTTCCAATATTGTGCAGTCCTACTATATAGCGCACTATAACCAGCATAATGCACAGCAAACCACAGGGTGAAGATGTGCACATTATGTTGTACCCTAAATTCAGTGTGAAGTGCTCTGCTGTCAACTCACCGTTCTTCATACAAAATGGTAAGAGAGGGCAAGTTTATACAATGTAAGGAAAATTTTTATCATTTCAAAAGTAACTTAATACTAGCAATTTCTTGAAAGACTGACATTTCAGATGAACACTTTATGATAATTAAGGCAATAAAAATACTAAGTTACAGGCTCCCATTCATCTCCTTTACAATGCGTATCGTCTCCATATTGTCGATTGCAAATGTCAGCTGTCAAATCTTGCTATGATACCAACACAGAGTGTATTGGAATGTAATTGTCAAACCCGTCATCTTGTTCCACTGACAAATTCCGTATATAGCACACTGCATATTTTTCTATATAGGGAATAGGGAGTGACAACCATTTTGAACACAGCCACTGTATATATATTTGACCTAAGCCCGACTCCAACTCAAGCATGGTATACACTCCATTTGTGCTTTTTAACTCTCTCGAAGCCCGTTTGGGTTACTCTCCCATTTAACAGAGCTACTGAAAACAGTACCCACGCCCAAGGAAAGGGGGCGTTACACAGTACCAGGCATGGCAGCAGTAACAAACCAGGAGGAGCAGGAAAGCAAGAAAGACACTGAAACTTGTCAAACCTTTGAGGCAGAATCCTTGAGTTCGTTGAGACCGTCCTGTAGGAATGAATGGAGATGACAGATGAGCTGGAGGGGTTGGCAGACAGCAGACTGGGTGGGGGCAGGACGGCTGTCACTCCACACATCCCCACAGACCTTCAAGGACTAGAACTTTGACAGGGTTATTGGGTGAAGAGGAGAGACTCACTGGGGAAAGTTCACCTGGGCTCCGTGTTGCTCCCTGCATCAAGTTCAATATCCCCTATCCAGGGTACTTTTTAGTCTTTTCTGACATCTGTATTTGAAGACTTGTGTGAAATCAGCAAGCCTTCCTAAGATGGTTTTCAGATTTTCGAAAAATGCATTCAATTTCAGTGAATATCATACACCTTGTGGCGGTCTCGCACATATCAAACGGAAAACGTGTAAAGTCAGTACACTGGTCCAAATCATATCACTTTTGTATGTGAGACTACAAACATGAGATTTAGCTTGAGTGGTGGTTGGGAAACGAGCTGATTTTCAGCACAACCTGAACTGCCTGTGTTGGGAGGCGAGTCGAGCATCATGACCTGCTTTTGCCAAGTTGCTCAGCATGTGGGAGCACAAAGCAGTGTTACATAAAGGGATTCTGCCAAAAGGCTGTTTGGTGCATGTTACTGTCTGTCATCACCAAGACTTAAAGTGATATGTGCCTTTGTGTATGATTCTGTGTTGCCTAGCAATACAATACATGTAGTGGGCTCACTAAACTGCTCCAAGGTTCTAGGACTCTAGTGTGTCTTTTGGGGCTGAGGGTATCAGTGTCACTGGCTAAGATGCCTTCTTAATGTGTTTGTCTGTAATTTAATAACTTACAGTCAATAAGGAACAAGATATGGGGGAACAATGACTTCTCGTTGGTTAGGTATAGAGAACAGAAACAAGCTCCCTGGAGCAGCAGCTGACAGGGAGACGCTTCTGGAAGACTACGCCCACATGCAGTATTTTCCCTCCGCACAGTTGGCGTTTCTTTGTGTGCTGCTGCTGCTGCGGTGGCGGCATTCTGGCCTTTTCCTTGCAATGGCTGAAGAGTCTGGCTGACTTTGCTCACTACTGTCGAATCTCTGCAGGGACGTGGGGGTTAAGGCTGGGGTGTCCACTTCTCATGGGGGAGGCAGGCACACACACCACACGCTGAACGAACAACGCAAGGCATCTAGAGGTTAACGGTGCGTTCCATGCTCCCCCTTGGCACCAAAAGGCAGTGGAGCCCGCCCCAGCCCCTCTCCGGAACATTCTGGAGAATCACATTGGTGCTTCATCAGGGGATTCTTTCATCTTGAGAAAAACACTTTCATCTTGTAGTGGTGTTTAAAAAGGGAAAGAAAAAATGCATTCTTCACTTCTCCGTAGTTAATCCATAGTGTTTGAAGAAAATATTTGACTTATAAAAGCAAAAAACAAAAAACCCAAAAAATGAAGCTGGGAACTAATATTAAATATGACAAATTATGTAGCTTACAAAAATCCTTCCTCCAGGCAGGGAAAAAAAAAAAAACACCATACATTCAGGCACTTTTGTAGGTATCCTCCATAATGATCAGGACAAGGACAAAAACAAAAATCAATCTGCTATTTACAATATTCTGCTAGGTCCTTAACAGCTTCGGCATACAAAAAATATTTATTATAAAAATAGTCCATAAAATGCTGTACAAACTTTATACATCTCTCCATTTAAAGCTGGACTCCACAGGACCCGCAGGCATTCTCTGTGGTCGGACTTGAAGGAAGACGGACACTTGGAAGAACACTTGTCTCCAATCAGAAGGGCAAGAAACATAGCACCGCCTTCCTCAGGCCATACTAACCTTAACAGTGGAGGAGTGTGACGGTGAGGCGTGGCTATCAAGCTTTCGTCTCTTTTGTTCTGCAAAACGAAGAAAGAGCAGGTTAAAGTTGCCCTTCTTAAAGGGGAACATACACAAGTAAAATCTGAGCCGACCTGATGTTTACGAATAAGCTGCACAATCAGAAAGACGCTTTCGCTTGATTTAACGGCACTAGCCACCTTGGAGTGGAAACTCACCCCGCTCAGCCTCAGCAGACTCCGACCGGGGAACAGGAGACTTCAAGGCCCCAGCTAGGGCAGTCTTCTCCCCCTTGCTGTTCACCTTAGCCACATCCCGCTCCTTGGAGGGCTCCTTGTCAGAGGCTTTGAAGTCGGGGTTCCCACCACCCTTGGTCTTATCCATCTTCTCTTCCTTCTTCAGCTTGTCCTTGTCCGCCTTGGGCGTCTTCTCCTTGCTGTCGCGTGCCTTCTCCTCCTTGGCGGACCTCTCCTCCTTCTGCTTCTCCCTGCCTGTCGCTTTGGCCTCTGGAGTGCTGCCTGGTGTCTTCTCCTTCTTTTCTTTTTTCTCCTTCCCACTTTTTTCTTTGTCTTCCTTCTCCTTCGCAGCCTTGGTGCTGAGGGGTTGACACACAGATGCCATCAGACAACCTGCTGAGGTTCCCAGGAGACCCGCTTCCCGAAGCCCTTCCTTTCTACCGCTACGGAAGCATTTCTAAGGACTGAAGCTCACATGCAACATTCTGTCAAATCCTCAGGTCATTTTTCAGGTAGGAAACTGGCTAGAGGATTTTGGCCTTCACAAATCCCTTAAAAGCATTACATTATGCCCTTTTACACAGAACAATTTATTGTGACTTCTCTGTTGTCTGCATAAAAGCCACGGCACATGAAAAGGGGTTACTTCAAAGCCATTTTGCCAGCAATAGCTCAATTTAATAGAACAGTATCCAGGAACAGCGCCTGAGAACCACTTCAATTTGATTACACAGTGCACAGGAGAGGCACGTTTCGACAAAAGCTTGATTTGTATCACACGCTGTTAATATACTAGCTGTGAAAGTTCTCTACCTACAGACCTAAACTTTGTGACATACAAGGCAAGCGACCAGCTCCTGTACTTCCATCTCATACCTGTTGGGGGCGCCGTTGCCGTTGCTGGTGGGGAGTTTGCTTGTCGTGCTGTTGGCTTTGTTGGCCGGTTTTAGAGCCCCCTGAGCTTTGTCCTTGGGTTTGTCTAAAAACACATTGGCAGTACATAAATGTTTAAATAAGTGAGCATTACTGACCACTCAGTATTCTTAAAAGCCAGGCTTGGGGCTCAGTGATAGTTGTAAAACAGTCATAATGTGTAGACTTTATAATGAGAAGGGCATTGGCTACGTGCTGGGCTGGGACGAAGACAACCATGACGGGTTTTTATAGACTTAAGAGAAATCACATCTTTCAAACTGCACAAAATCTCATAAGTCAATGAAATCAAGATGGAGTTGTCCATGTGTATTATTAAAATCTACCTGACGAGATGCTTAGTGACAATTTACTCTGAACACATACGTAAGGACAGGAGTTATGCAGAATATGCAGTCTGCTGACCGTGCACTTCATATCAGTCCTGAGAACCGTATTTACGGTCTAATAAATCACCAGCCTCCACAACACTGAAAGTGCCCCATGATCAATCTGACATCAGCATTTCTGTTGAAATTAGATTAAGAATTTTAGCAGAGCTCAGTGGTCTCACCAGCATCCTCTGCGGCGCCCTCCTCTGGTTTGCCAGCGTTAGCGATACTGGCGGCGGGCTTCCCGGCATTGCCTGGGCCATTCTGTAGGTTGGCCGGGGTGGCACTGCGCACCGGCTGCTCCTTGTGGTGGAATTCGTTCTCGGGGACCATGTGCGTTTTCCTGCCTTTCAACTGGCCAGAATAGCTGCAAGCCGCACGCATGGTTACAAGAGGCACGGACAAGCCAATCACAAACCAGCATGGCACACCAGCTACCACTGAACGACAAGGGAGGCTGAACGAGATGATGCACCTCACGGCCAAATTCATTCAATGTGCAAGTGCAAGTGCAAAAGGGAAAACGGAGGCGAATACAGAAGCATTAAGACTGTTTCTGGCAAAATACATGTTGTATGTTCAATGGAAGGCAAGTAAACGTACTGAGGCTGGGTACAAACAAGGAAAGATTAACCCAGGGGTGCGCAGTCTTATCCGCAAAGGGCCGGTGTGTAAGCGGGATTTCGCTGCAACTGCCTAATTACATCACTAATTAGAGGACCGATTGGCTGAAGAGTCCTCACACACTGGTTTTAACAGCTGACCTACAGGTTATCCCAAAAACCTGCATACGCACCGGCCCTCTGCGGATAAGATTGACCACCCCTGGATTAAGTAATTTAGTGCAGAATCTCTGTTAATTTCAAGTCTAGTTAAGTTTCTGCTCTATGTTATGTCCTAGGTCACCAAAGCATTCACATACTAAAAATTAAGCCCACCCAAACCCAAAGATCAGACACAAAATACTGATACTTCGCATTTTAACAGCATATTACTGAACAGCGACATGGGAGACATGATTATAAGTCACGCTCAGAACTGCCAAACACTGGGAAGACACACATACGAACCAGGGACCAGTCAAAACGCTAATTGAAGACCAAATACCCACAGGGTTTGACACGTGGGACCACGTTACAGAATTTCCAAATCTCTAAGCTCTGCTGTAGGAAATTAAAAACTAAGGATTAGTTGGCATCTGGGAAGATTTGGCATGAAGAATCACTATCTTGGAACCACTGAGGGTCTAAATTACATTGTGCAATTCCTGTCAGCATTAGGATATACTGGACACTGAAAATGTTTCTTTTAAAGCTCATATTATACCTACCAGGACTACCTAATGTGATTATTTTAAAAAGCTTTTATCCAAAAGAAGAAATAAAGAGAAATAAAGCTTTGATGTGTGCTGCAGGCACCAGGTAACAAAGGGTAACCGGCACTTTCACTGAGGGTCACTAAACAACTCATGCCACCCAAACCTTAAATTATTTCTCCACTAAAAAGAACTGAGGTAACAAAAGGGCTTTAAAGCTCATTTTTCTCATTTCGACTCATGTCAGGAACTCCAGGTTTATGTAAAGAAAGGTCTGGAGATTTTTATATACAGAAAGGATTCTCAGATTTACCTGACGGGAAAAAAAACATCATCGTGATGTTCCAGCAATAAAAGGACGAAACCATGAGGAGAGCAGAGCATCGAATCATTACCGTCTGACCAGCTCCACTTCCAAATAGGCAAATATTCCAGCGTGAAATCCACTAAAGGTGGTGCGAAAAATCACCTTGCGGCCACACCAATCACCATCGTGATTGTGCCTGTGGTGTGCCGTTCCCCTATGGAACCCCTGAAAATCCCATTACTGTGGGGGGGGGGACTCGAGGACGACGCTTGTTTACGTGCTGTCGTCCCCAGCACGACGGAGCAGAAAAGCTCATTACAATGGATAACTGATAGGATCACTTAATCACAGGCAGACAAAGGCCGACGGGATCCCGACAAGTCCCTCCTATTGAATTAATGGTTTTCATTAGGCAGCAATGAGGAGGCTGTGCGGCAGCCGTGACCTTATCTGGCCACTCCATCTCTGCCAGGGGGAGGCCGCGGCCGTCGCTCGAGCGGAGGCTGCGATCGCGCCAGAGCACCAGAAAGCGAGCGACCCAACATCAGGCAGGGGAGAAGCCCGAGACTCCGCCCCCCACAGCCCACATGGGGGCAAGTCCCTCAGGTGCTGGAAACTTTATTGAAATACTCTGCCGTCTCTCTAAAGACAAACCTGCAAAGGCAGCACATGCAGAGCCAGCCCCCCCACCAGGGGAATCTCATGCAGCTGCTACTTTATGATAAGTAGCCTTCAAGTTATAAATCATGTAAACTTGATCTCAGTGTCTGAAGGTTTCCTGCTGTTGGGGGGGGG
>JAODUD010000002.1:22671351-22689518 GCA_026784285.1 Stomatorhinus walkeri
GGGCGTGGGGGGGTGAGAGAGACACACAGGTATCATCAGGGAAAGAGACAGATCTTCAGGAAGCACAATAAAGGAGGAGAAGAGAGAAGCACTGCTCAACTCTGAATAATTCATGCTGCAACTGTAAGGAGCCGCAATGACAGCAGCTTCACAGCTTGTTTGTTTTGGGGGGGGGGGGCTGATAAACAGGGAGCTTGATAAGCAGGCTGTGTTAGGAAATGTCCATGCCCTTTGTTTTCGCCCCATCTGGTGACCATCACTCTAGGCATTGCTCCCACCCCCAGCGCAGCACATACCTCTTGCCCGCCTTCAGCTGATTGGTGATGTACTGCAGTAGGCCGGCCAGTTCGATGGGGTACTTCCGGAAAACGGCCCCGCAGAGGCTGGCGAGACCTGGAGACGACATGCAGACAGGTAACCGCACTGGGGTCCAACTGGAAACGACACCAACAGCACCGCTCGTCCCAGTGACAAACCCGGCTTGCGTGAGGGACGCATCAACGTGTCCCGGCTTGCCAGCGCTGGCACAGGAAAAACCCAGCCAGGTGGCGATATTTAAATTTTTTTTGTAGAACTCCAGGGGCCGCAATCAGGGCAGCTGGGAGAACACCCACGTCAGACCAGCACCGTGGACACAATCACCAGTGCAGAAAACAATCCACGGCCACGTGCCGAAATTCCATTATTCTGGTAGCACGGATAATTTATCGCCTGCGCGATCCCAAATCGGCTCGGCGTCACGGGTTAGTTAGCTGTGGGAGAAGAGCCGCGCCCACGCTTCCTGTCGGCGGATACGTGACGACCAAATGGCTGGCAGTAGTGGGATTGGCGGGGCGGAGCAGTCGGCACTGTAGCTGTGTAACCGGGGCGCACCAAATGGGCGGTGGCTGGGGACTCTGGACTGGCAACATAACTGCTAATGAGAATCACGGAGTTGTATCTGGTGGCAGCTGTTTCAGCATACGACAGGACAGTGACTCACTCTGCAGCCACGACGAGATGGTGGTGTCGTCATGCTTCATCTTCTCCTTCTCGGGGTTGGCCAGCGCCTCGATGATGCAGTCTGCGGACTGGGGTTAAGGGGCACAGTGCTGCAGGTCGCGGCCCGCCTCTCCAGCTGCCCCTAAGCGGGTGCAGCCCGGCCGGGACCACAGAGACGAGACGAATGGGCCGGCAGGCAGAAACGCAGACGGCAAACACCAGAAAACTTTTTTTTTTGGAGCAGACAATTCAAAAGCAAGAGCTTAGCTGTGCTGATTTCTGTTTAGCCTATCCTTAATGGAACCATTAAACCCTTAAAATTTTTAAGGCAAGTAATGCTACCGGCCCTGAAAGGCCTCCCATTACCGGTTGGCATGTCCGAGGAGGTAGGCCTGCGTTTCTGAGAGCTGCCTTGCCCACCCACGCCTGCTCATTTAGTGCTGGCTCCTCGTGGCGATGTGACTGTCAGGACAAGGCAGCGAATATCCCCCGCTGTCACACAATTCCCTTCCAGGCAACAAGAACAGGCAAGCTGCACCCCCCTGCCCCGCCACCCCACCCCACCCCCACACACACAGAAAGGATGCACGCCAGCACGTCGTAGTTGAGCGAAGTGAGGTATTTCAGCGAGTCCACCACCGGCGTGATGAGGTTGTCGTACCACTGAATTTGTGACAGAATCTGGAAAGGAAGAAAAACAAAACAAACAAAAAAAAAAACGCATAACGTCAGCCATGTAGGAATTCGGCTTCTGCCTTTCCAAAGCAAGTCCTGGTTTTGGGCACAAATCTATATGCTGCAGATACGTTACAAGCTGCCAGTGCTGGACCTCAGGAGCTTCAAGGACTAATGAAGCAGAGCCTGTCCAGACTACAGCTGGGTCAACAATCGTGATGGCGGTATGGCATCATGCAGAAAGCAGGCATGGGTCTTCGCCGAGGCCACCTCGAAAGGATTCTCTGTGCTATACCACTCGACTTGTCTCCCCTGACAACCAAGCTTCTGTCAGGCAACACGGAGACACACTGTGCGAGAGAGTACGAGGAGGAGGGCAAGAAAATAAATTTAAAAATCCACCCTCGCACTAGTTCTCTGCTTTGCCGAGAAGCAGCCCTGGAACGGGAGACGTCGCCATGTTCTGCAGTCTGCTCGTGTCTCTGACGCGACAACAAAGTCCCCCCCCCCCAACCCCCTACAATAGACTTTTATTCTCCCCATCCTTTGTGAGAGACAGATTCGTCTGAGAGATAATGCCTTTGAAGCAGTGCCACTGAAGTCAGTCAGTCAGTCAAAGTGCCGGTTCCGTTTTTCCAGGGTTGCGAGTTCTGGGGTCCCGAGTTAACCGGGCCGACGGGTGGCGGCTGTGGCTCACGTGCAAACCGGGTCATGTTCATTTCCAGTGATTAGATTATTAATGATCCAGAGCAGATCAAAAACCGGATTACGGAGCCGATACGCTGGCCCAGTTGCTACCGAGGAGCCTGTCTGTCAAACAGATAGGTCACACGGGCCAAGGAGCTGGGGACCGGTGCTAACCCCGCTCAACGCGTGCAAGGCCCCCGCAGGCACCTACGTAGTCAAACAGGATGGTGGGGTTGCTGTGACTCAGCTTGCCGATCTGCCGTCCGGAGGGCTTCACGTTCTCCTTGGTCAGCCGCCTGCAAGGGAGGAGACAGTGACGGGGGGGCGCGATTAAGCAGACTGCTTCCCTGATGACGCTACAGATGCTAACAGGGCTACCAAGCACAAACTTCAACACAGACACTGAAAAACTTCCTACAGAATCATGAACGGGGGCGACACATGAGCAGACGTGACAGAGGTGTGTGATTCATGACAAAGGGCTCCAGAAGCGTAGTGGGGAACCTTTAAGGAACACTGACGAGTACGGCAGAGTACAGGAAACAGACTGACGGAGCGCTGATAATGGGTTAGCGGCAAACTGCTACAAAGGGGGGCTTTTCAGGGAGCGAGAGAAAGTCGAGCGCGTCAGGAATCCCGGATAATCACTGGATCAGCACGGTGTGGTGGGGGCGATGGTCCTGCATGGGGCTGCCTGTGTCTCCTGGCCCCACCCCCTCAACAATGCGGGTCCCCATGCTGTTTAACATGCTGCAGGAGGCCGACTGCGGCTCCAGGCTCCCGCACTGCCCCACAACAGGAGGTATTAGCGCTGCGCTTAACGCTCTAATAAAGGCTCATGATTCATCGGCGGGTAATGAAGTCAAGGCAGGTGGGGTGGGGGCACGTTTACATTCGCCATGGCTGCTTATGGGAACTATCTGCACACGGGCTTGTGTAAACACAGCCTTTACGGGTGCCCGCTGTGCCCTTGCGGCAATGACATCACAGGGCAGGCGGCGTCCCGGACGAGCGCCAGTCCAAGATGGCTGTTTAAAAGCTTGCCGCCGGTCCGGAGGAACGGTTATTCATGGCCGCTGTTAAGAAGGCTTTGCGTGCTGAATGGACTTGGCTACTGGGCTCTTGGATTAAGGCGTCACGTAATACATCACGGGGGCAATAAAACAGAAGATTTGCCGAAGATTCCCCGCCACAGCAGTAGGCCAGCTGGAACCGGGGAGGTGGGGGAGGGAGGGGAACCCCAGTAATAGCAGTGAATCACCCCCATCGCCCTTATAAGTCAACAGTAACTGCAGACAGAAACTCATGTGTCAGTAAAATGTCCGAATACAGGAAGCGGGCAGACAAATGATGTCTCCCAAACGGCTTCTTAAACAGACTCAGGTAGTGATTAACAGCGCGACGCTAACAAACTGTAAAAAGGCTCTGCGCGAGGAGGGCTGCGCACTGCTGGCCGATCCCCCCTTTCTGCTCCACTGCTCCCACAATTCCACTGCGGCAGCACTGCAGTCAGCTCTCCATCACTGCCGCGCCCTGCGCTTGCGCACAGCTAAGTGTCCCCTGCCCCCCCCAACGATTTCCACCCCCCGGCACATTCGCCAGACACACACACACACACACACACACACACACACACACACACACACACACACACACACACTCCTCCCCCTCAGGGTCATCGCTCTTGTCCAAACACCTGCCTAGATACCCCTGGAAGCCCCGTGACAGGAGGAGCAGTGCTTACGAAGCGCGGCACGTTTCCACTAGGGTCACGTTATCGATGGCACTGGGGAGAAGCCGGCAACTTGGATTAACTCTGAGGAGGAGGCGGAGGTGGGGGGGGGTAGCAACAAAAACAGGCAGCTAATAGGAGGCCTGGCGCTTTGCTGCCTCCCGAAGGCCAGAGAGTCCCCACTTAGAGGGCCGGCGGCCTGCAGCCGTGCAGCCCAGTAGGCGCTGCGTCGCATGTCTGTTTTCCAGCAGAGGAAAGTGCTGGGGCAGCTGCTGTTGGGGAGTGGCACTTCGAGCACTGAGACCAACCAGCCGCGCAGCACATGCGGCAAACCCAACGGCCTGCCGACATGCAGGAGGAGGGCAGGCTGACCTCGGAGTGGGAGAGGCAACCCCAGCGTGAGCGGACGCACATAAGGAGGACCCAGATGACCTGTTAACAGAGCTTCCTGCAGGCTGGGTGAGGACATGGCCGTTTCCCTGCAAATGGAGGACCAGCCTTGCAGAACAGGGAGCCAAAGAGCTCCACGCACAGCAACAGCAGCAGCTTGGGGCCGCGTTCGCGGCGACACCAGACGAGGTGACCGTGCCGCACAGAAGAGAGGGTGCGGCTTGTGGGCAGCTCAGGCACCTGGAGTGACGCTGGAGCAGAGTGGCCGACGGGTGACAGCGAGCCCCCCGCCCCCAGCCCATTGCTCTTAATGAACAAATATCTTCTGCCAGCCTGTCAGCAGCACACCTTCAGCCTCCCACATCTCTCACTCAGCTATGTCAAAACACCATATTTTATTGACGTGAGCTTAGAGGAGCACGTCTCCATGCTGCAGAGCCTTCCGCAGTCTGCTAGATCATCAGAAAGGGCCTGATGCTGCATTCACAGCACACAGACACTTAAGAGTGCAGATAGGACGCCCGTCGCAGGAAAAGGATATTAAACAGCACCCAGGGACGATCACTGCCGCACAGAGCCCTACGGCAGGCCGTGCGTATAACTGGTTTCAGGAACAGAGTGTCTGCTTTGGTAATCACTCCGGCCGAAGGTCCTTCGCCCATTAACACTCTGTTTTGATCATACGGCAAACACCGAATCCCAGATCCTCAGCCGAGACCTTGTGCTTATACTGGGCTTCTGGGAAACCTCTCACACCTGCTTCTGTCAGAGCTCGGGGTGCTGCTCAGAAAGACAAGAGCGAAACACACTTACTTCATGATGTACTTGGCCCTGTCCACAGTCTGGGCTTTCACTTTGACCAGCAGCGGGTGGCTGCTGTAGGTTTCGTTCTTCCACTGCCCGTACAGTCGATACCTGGGGAAAGAGCAGCAAAATGAGTTCAGCTCATCTAGTGCACACCACTATCCTCTCTGGCAGCTGCATCACGCTGTCGAGAACAGGCCGAATCAACCATCAATCATGCGTGTAAAGGTCACAGCTCAGGTAAAAGGCAGAGCAAGTTTATTTCCATTGCAGAGGGGCCGGGAGAGACGGCAGACGGGATGAACCCACCTGTGCTGGTAAGGGAAGAGCTTGAAGAGGCCCCAGAGCTCCTCGGACATGCAGGCGTTGCACTCCATCAGGGTAAGCGAAGGGAGTAGCACCTGGTCAGCAATGCTGAGGAAACAGCTCAGCAAGGTGTCCTGCAAGAGCATGGTGATGGCTGAGGAACTTTACGGGTGGGGCAGAGGCATGCGTGCATGCCGGCCGGCCGGCCGGTCAGTAAATCCCCCGCAAAGAGATTTATTTTTATGCCTTTTATGGGCCTGATGATAGAATGCCGGCAACACGCGAGCCCTTCAGCGCTAAAGCACCCCCCCCCACAGCATTAAATGTCTGAGGTGCCCAAACTCGCAGCCCGGGCTACTGAATTATATACCATATCGACTCCGCCATAAAACTCTTCTGAAATTATGTTAAACACACACAGTTAACCTTAAGACAGCAAGCAGAGGCAGCGCACGGCCACAGACCAGGCCTGAGGCACACCATCGCTTACCGTTTTCTCCTTCTGCTCCGGCCTGCTCTCGTTCTGGTACTGTGTGGGGGGAGGGAAGGAAGTGAGGAGCATGTGGGCAAGAGAGACACCTACCGACGATGCACACAGAGCGGGGGGAGGGGGGAGCAGCCAACCCCCGAGCTGCTAAAGCCAGCATCACGCACCTCCTTCATGAAGGCCTTGCCCAGCCGCACCACCTTGGCGAAGAGGATGGGGTCGTGCGACATGTGAGGGCCCAGGTAGCCCAGCATGCTGAACACCTCCCTCCGCAGGTCCTCGAAGGTCTCGGCGGGCCGCGGCACCCGCTCGCCCTGCAGGGGGCGCAGCTGGCTGCCTTTGGCTCCCTTGGGAACACCCGCTCTGTGAGGGACAAGGCAGTGTCAAGGAGCTGCCACGAGCTAGCAAGGCCCCGGGGGAACGAGCCCGTCCTACAGTGTCCTCCCTCTCAGCCGCCTCCATTAAATTTGCAAGAAAAGAACAAAAAAAAAAAAACTCTTACCAGAAGTATTAGGATTATTTATAGAATAGGTTAATTAGCATGAATCATCGGCACACATAAAGGCACTAATGACTCAGTGTTTGTCCACCCACAGGAGCAGAGAGAGAGACACGTGAAGTTGACTTGCAGAGCCTGCCTCAGCTGGCCGGGACTGTGTTTGGGAGCGCCTAAGCGCGTTCATACTCACTACACGGGAGCCCGCGCCCACGGGAGCCCGCGCCCACGGGAGCCCGAGCCCACAACCACTTTCATAAGAGAACGGCCAAATATAGAATCAGGAACAGCAATAGGGTAGATATCAGAAAGTGTGTGTATGCTCTCTCATGATTTCCTAACATCTCAATCACAAAAAAGGCCTTAAAGAGAAGGTAAACCTATAGGTATATTTGACTGTTTAAATAAAGTGTGTGTGTGTGTGTGTGCGTGTGTCGGCACCTGAGTGTTTGCACATGCATACCTGCGGTACAAAGGTTCTACGGTGAGGTGCAGCAGCTGGCAGAGAGCCAGAGCGATGGCCTTGTGCGAGGTGGCATAGAAGGCTGGCATCTGCTCCATGATACTCTGCGCGTGCTGCCAGTCGCCGATGCGCAGCAGGGCCTCTAGCAGACCCAGCTTCTGGTTGTCAGGAGGCTGCAGGGGGGCGGGGCGGGGCGGGGCGGGGCGGGGGTAGTAAACGGAGAGGAGGAGTGAAGGAAGGAGACAAAGGGCAGGGTGCATGGAACTCGGGAAGGCCACGACGGGAGAGGAATTGGCACAGGGACCCATGACGAAGCAAATCTCCTGCAGAACGTTTCCCCATCGTGGGCATTCACAGAGGGACAGAGGGTTGCCATGGCAAACTTAATCTCTGCAGGAGAGAAGCAGCCAGGACCCGCAGCTGGGTCTGAGTGTTTGTCAGGATGTTAACACAAATCCACAGACTGCACGCTCACGCCTTTTCTGACTGCGGCACCCTTGGCTGGTCAAGTGTTGCCTCTCTCCGTTAGGACTAACCAATCACACACAACCTTTTGGCTCTCGGGCGAATTTAATACATTAACTCCAGGCTTCACCGCTGACCACCATATGCAAGTAAGAGCAAAGATTTAATACACAGAATTTTAAAAAGACTTAATGTACACAGAGGTTAATCTGATCAGGAGAAGAGTCCAGGGGTTTCACAAGCCGTGCTAAACGAAGGGATGATTATTACAGATGTGGGGATGATGAGGAGATTATTAGCTCAGCATTCCTATCCCTCATCAGTAGGTCAAGCACATTTAGACAAGCACAAGCTCTCTCGCCTGTCAATCACAGCTGACGTGGCTGCAATAAACGAAATCCTTCCCATCAGGTGGAAGACACAGAAGTTCTCCTTCCCGGCTTCTTTTAATTAACAGAGTCATGGCTTGGAAGATTGTGTTTAAACGTAATAAATATTAAATATGCCTCCACTGCACAATGCCGTCTCCCCAGAGACGCCTCAGCCCCAAACAGCTGGTGGCTCATTCGGGGCTCGTCCTGTTCATTAATAAATACAATTAGCGCTTTCAATTTAACGTGGCTGATTCTGTGGCATGCCACAGCGCAGGACAAAGTCATTCAAAGGCGACGACCTTGGAGAGATAAGGGGCAGAGGACCTCTAGTACAGTCATGATTTAATTAACCGGATTATGCATTGCTTTGGAAAACTGCAGAAACTCGCATGAACTTTTAAAAAAGGTGGTGTGAGGGAAGGGTGCGGCATGAGTGGCCCAGCGGTACTACCTTCTCGCTCTTCTCCTCCTCTTTCTCCCTCTCTTTCTCCTTGTCCTCGGTCTTCTCCGACGGCACCACGACCATGTTGAGCTTGCGTGCGATCTGCTTGGCCTCCAGGATCTGGCGCTTGTGCTCCTCCGCGATGCTGGCGTCCGAGGGGAGCAGCTGGAAGCCGCGGCAAGAAAGCGCCTCCCGTTAAAAAACGCGGCCAGAGCGGCCACCTGCATTCCAGTGCGGCGCCGCCCACGCGACGGCCCGCTGCCCCGCGCCGTGATTCCGACCGAGTCGCATGACTGCCCCCTCCCATTACTGGAGTGAGAAATGCGGCACGTAATGACGGACCAGGCCCCCACTGAGATCTTGGAGGACATTAAAAGATGGATTTTGGCAAGGTGTTGTTTGTAAACACAAAGCTAGCTGGCTAGACAAATGTTTATTTGGACAGATTATGGCAAGGGCAGCGACAGGGAGGCCAGTACCACATCCAGGGCAAGCCGCCTGGTGGACACCATCATCCAGGAGAGTCGAGGGATCAGATGACATTCCAAGCTTTCGAGGCGACTGCTAATGCCCATCACATTATTTAATCGACAGGTGCAGCCGTGCTAATGCAGGAACTCTCAGAGATATTTTTTTGGAACGTGCGAACCCTCGGCATGATTCTTACACCTCCACAATCTCGACGGCTTAACTTTGAGGAGGTTAGGAGCATCTCTGATGGCAGGAGTGTCGGGGGAGGGGACGTGGGAGGAAGCCCGCTTACGTGCACGTAGAGGTCATCCAGCTGGATTAGGTTGTGCTGAAGGAGAGCTGCGGCGACGTGGTACAGCGACGATGGTGTCTCCCCATTAGGCTCCTGAGGGCAGGGAAAGCAGGCCATCGGTATGCAAGTTGGGGGGGTGGGGTGGGGGGAGAATGTTTAAGCGGGCAGCCATTTTATAGATAAGCTAGGGAACAGACATGTATCCAGGATGCTGAGGGAGAGCCCTTCTGCATGAGCCACACTAAACATATATCCAAATGACAGACTAGTGTTCCTCTGACCCAATTAATAAAGAAGACCCCTGACATCACACACAACCATAACTAATACTACGATTATCCCGCTACTCCATTTAAAACAGACAACAGAGCCATTAGAAATACTTCACCCTTAGCTTACAAGTGTGAAACCATGACAAGCAAAACGATCATCACAAGTAGTATTTAGTTACTCAGCAGAAGCTGCAGTTGTACTTGATCAGGGTATGCAAGCTAGACCACTCCCGTTTAAAAACCCAGCAGGTAAAGCTCTAGTCGCTTAGGATCAAAGCAAGACCCAAAGTAGCGCACACTATGCCCCCCGAACAAGGCGCAAGCAGGTGCTCGCTCCAGAACGATCTCAGCAGCTAGGCTCAAATCTGCCTCATACACCCGGTAAAAAAACGCAGCTGTTACCCCTCACTGAAGTTTTAATCCTTAGCTAAGCAAAAGACTGGGAAGGGGAAATTATGCAAGCTTTAATCCAATGCCAGCATGACCTGCCGGGGACTTTAGGGCAGAGAGAGAAAAACAGAGAATGTTACACAGTCCTTTACATGAGACATCCACCCACCCACACACCAATCCACTTAAGGCACATATCAGAGATAGGAACATTACCAGCAAAGGTAAGACAAGACAAGATGCTGAAGATGAAACTGAATTTGAGTCAGTAGCTTAAGTGTAACTACAAGTGACATACAGCTATAAATTATACATAAAAACAAGGAATTTGTGTTAAAATGCTAATTAAAGCTGCTCATGACAGTGATGCGCCATACAGTAACTGACCTCCACTAAAACAAAAGGAATCTCAGCCTGTCTGAAGTCCCAAACTGCTAGTGGCCAATTCCACAATGAGGCGCTAAAATTTTACAGAAGTCTGATATCCAGCTCTGCAGCAGCTTTTACAGACCTGAAATACTGCACGTTATGCGTTTGGAGCAGCCATTGATCCAGGGCTGCAGATAGTGATCTTCAATGCCGCTGGTAGTCTCACTATAACACTTAGAAGTTAATTCCCGTGGCCGGGCCACAGAGGCCGCCCAGGGATTGGGAGTCGTGACGCGCAAGCAGGAGGCTCCACGGCTGCGGTGCAGGCGAGGCGCCGACGGCCGGTGGGCAGGCTCCCTCACCTGGTGGAACTTGAACTTGAAGCCCAGGATGTGGCAGAGAGTCTGCGGCTCGCACATGTAGGACTTGATGAGAGGCAGGAAGAACTCGTCCTGGTCGGAGCGGCACTCGTACACCTGCAGGATGATGTCCAGCACGCGGTTGGGGTCCAGGTTGAAGCAACCTGGAGGGAGACAAGGTGAAGTCATCACACCGCTCGAGCGGTGACAGAGCACCTGTCCTCTACAGCGGGAGGGGCGACCTCTGACCCAACTGCCTCATGACTCACCGAGGGCGTTTTTCAAGCGGCACGGTTTGGATTAGGAAATTCATTTATTTTTAAAGCCCAAAAGCCTGTCAGGTGCATTTTTTGGCATCGGTCCGAAAACATTTCATCATGTCCCATTCAGGACACACATTTGCTGAAACAAACGGCACAGATGTCCGTACCGTGATGGACACGGGTGCCTGATCACTGCGTTCGCTCTATACCCAGACCTGTCCTAAAAAAAAAAAAACACTGTACACCCAAGATAATCACTTTTCACATCTATTATTCTTCAGCCATCTCTAGGCGCAATTAACAGAGCCGTCACACATGCCACATGGCAAAGGCCGCGGGCACATGGCATCTTGGAAATGGCAGTGACCAGCAGAGGGAGTAAAAAAAAAATGCGCGATTAGCACTGGGATTTCACTGATTTTCACAGAAACTGACAGACAAGCCCATAGCTGGGCATAAAACTACGTCATTTTGATTTATTTACAGAAATCTGAAAAGGGCTTTTCTGCAAATTTATGTTCAAATTAGAACATGTCCTTTAAGTAAAGGACAGATATTCTAGAGATACCACTGAAGAGCCTGGGATGACGGAGGAAGGATGCTGTAAGGCGGATGTAAGAAGTGGGAGGCGGCGAGGCGAGGTGCTAGGGGGGGGCGCCGGACGACAACCTACCTATGAGCGACTTGATGCTCTCCAGCATAAGGTGGCTGGTGAGGCTGCCTGAAAGGTCCTGGCCCAGCTCAGTGATCAGCTTAGCATAGCCCTCATTCTCCTCCCGTAACAGGTTGAACTTCTGCTGTTTGTAGCTGTGGCAGATGGGGCAGGAAAAGCAGAGGGTTTAGGCACACAGACAGTCATAAATCGTGAGCGTGTGGTGTGGGGGGGGGGGGGGCACTGCTATCTCAGGTAACTCCACTGGAAACTTGACACACAGCGCACCGTGCTCAAGAAGGACGACAGAAAAAGTATAGCTTAGTACTCAGGGATTTGTCTACGGACCTCATTCTGCAGAAGAGAAAACCAATTTTCTATGAAGTCTATTCGTCAACTGCTGCGCCCCCCACAGAAAGTCCAGGAGTTCAAGGCAATGACGCAGTACAAGAAGCTTTCTAGACTTTGTGAAGTTCAAAGAAACAGGCCCCACACAAAAACATAAGACAGGTCCGGTTTTGGAGACTCATGTGCTTGAAGCTCAAATAATCCATAGCTTCTGCACCCTGGTCTGCATAGCATGTTCTAGAGCTGCCAGCCAGCAAATGGCCCAAACACAGGCAAGGCTACGTCAAGCAAAAGCACAGCATTGTGATTGTTCACACTCAGAATGACACGCTCAGGCTGCCAAGAAGGGAAATGAGGTAAACAGATGTTCTGACCCAAGATGGTCATCTCCTGACACCCTCCCTCCCCCCCCACCACCATCATCACCGCCGCCCAGTCCTACAACAGCAGCACACTCACAACAGCTTGGTCTTGATCTTGACGATCTTCTGGTTGAACTGCTGGGCCTGCTTGATGAGGCCCAGGGTCTCCAGTGTCTCCGGATCCAGTCGCTCCTTCAGGACAGCGTCTGACACGAAGAACTGAGGCATGAAGGGGAGAGCGGCATGAGCGGGGGTGTGCGCGTGTGCCCGCCTAAAGGCCACGGCCTTGGAGGGCGGCTTACGAGCTCGCAGATGCCGTATAACTACGCCACCCCAGCACATGTGGCACAAGCTAATCTGAAAGTGGAGTATGGAAAAAAGGTTAAATCTCACAAACAGAAGATGGCATCTAAAGGCTGCATACTGCTACCCTGCCAACCGGCTCCTCAAACCAACCGCTTGACAAAACCCATAAGTAATTATTCCGCTCTGACTAAGGACAGAAAGGGTGAAAAACTGCTTAGTTTAAAAGGTTAAACAAGCTGCAAATGCATTCTAAAAGGCTGGACTTCTCAGCCCATCCCTAACTTTATCACAACATTAAAGCTTCTCTTAAGAACTGAGTACTTCATGTCAAAGAGATGCAGCCTTTGTCAGCAGAGAATGCGTTTCTCTAGCAGGGCAGAATGTAGGCCAATCATACTAACTGAGCCAATCTTCAGAGTTTAGAGGACAGCAATGCAAGTGCATACATCAGTAAGAAAATATTTACGTCAAACATAAAGCTAAAAAAAAAAAAACACTACCGATGAAGTGTCGGCAGAGGGAATTTTATAAATGATTCACTAAACATTTATTTTCGTTGAGCAATGCTGCCACCCAGTGGTAAACAGGAATATTGCTACGTCCCTGTAGGCTTACTTAAGTATACAGGTCTTCGCTGCAGCAGATATTTTCTGCTGCAATAGTCAGAAACACCCACACTCACCAAGCAGGCTCCCACCAACTGAGTAAAATGGTCACGTTTGGATTTTTCTTCCAAGCAGCCAGTTTCAATATCTGTATTAAACAGCACAGAAAAAAGATCAGTGCATATCTTAGAATTACTGATACGCATCACAACTTTTATATACTTGGATGTGTTGGAAATAACTGATTTAATCGCTTCATTTCAGATAATGCTGAAATTTCCATGTAAATTCAAATAGAAGCTATATTTGAAGAGAACTTAGACACGTACCTAATATACAGAAGACATCTGCTAAAATGGATGACATATCTTCTCGCAGCTCCTGCAAATAAAACACAAACTGGTTATGTCACCATAGGCAATACATTAATCTCCAATAAATAAAAAAACATAAGAGAAAATAATTTTTCAACATCACTGGAAAAACACGGTGACAATAAGGGTAAAAGCAACAAAGTAATAAGTTGTCACATTATAAAATCACTAAATACAACATTAAAAAAATACTAATCACTGATTAGACATCCTTAAAAAAAAAAGTTACATTATTCTGTTTTCAGGTGTGTAATTCAACACCAGATGTCTTAATAGACATCAGGAGCCAGGCTAAGAATGATCTGGGGAAAATGTTTCAGAATGCCACACACTACAATGGCAGTATTGCATTCAGAAAAACTGAGTCTATCCTTACATACTGGATTGTTTGTTTACCTTCATTCAAGTGCCAGCAGGTACCAGCAGTTGTACTATTCAGGTTAGAGAAATTGGGCCCTGCGCTGTCAGTAGGCTGTGTTCCCTGCCAGATTGGCCTCTAACAAGCTATAAACTGTATATTTACTTATTCAGACAGAAGCACTGCGCCCATCACAATGACACGACGGGTCAAGCAGACCCCCAGTACGCCACCTGGTCACACGTTACATACCATGACGTCGGCCAGGGCACTAGCGGCCAGTTCTAGCTTCAGGGTCCCGCGGATGACGTGCGAGGAGAGTTCATAGAGGGCAGCCTGGAGCTCTGTGGCAAAGTGAGCAGAAAGCGGAGCAAGCTTACCATGGTACCCTTCATGAATTAACACCTCACCAAGAGACTTGCGCAAAATACACCACCAAACAGGAAAAGTATTCAGAGAAAAGTTTTCTTCATTTAAAAGGCAGCAGGAACTGAGATAAGATCCAACCATGAAAGCAGTGGAGAAGGAATTCATTTCTCACTCATTCAAAGCAGAATAACAAGGACTACTTTGATACTAACTCAGACATACTGTAACCTCCCATTCTTGAAAATCTCCGTGTGCACATTTCATGTAAGAACCCTAATAAAAGGTAGGCTTTGGGCACAGGGCAGGAATTTCAGCAGCATTAATGATGCACCAATCTACAGCGTCTCATTAATGATGCTGAGCAGGCCTCACTGACTTCATTATTTAACGTACTGCTGGCTGCTTTTAATTTCTATTCTAGATGGGATGGAGAAAGTAGAGGAGTGATATCACAGGAAATGCTCAACCCAGAATACAACTTTTCAGACTAAAATGTACAGGATGATGTTAGCACTCCACACTTCTAACACACCTCTAGGCACTGCCTGCTATGCTGTGCTGGCACACATCACAAATCAAAACAGATTCATGTTAACTACACACACAGGGAGTTCTTTACGCTTAGTCATCAAAAAACAATATCTGAAACAACCATACCATCATAAACAGTTTTGGAAGTGAGCACAATAGCAACATTAAAGTTATAAATCACTACAAAACGATACTACCACCTCCAAAAAAGGGATTTAACTAATAACTACTTCAGAGTATGGGGAGAATAAGTTAAAAATATCCTTCAGAAAACTTCCTAAATTATGAGATGGAACCCAGAGGATGACCTTATTTTCAAGCAAAGTAAGATAAACTGCATTTTTTACTCCGGCTTAAGACTCAAAATATCAACCCTGCATCATAGGGTGTGGCCTTATCATCCCTAAACACAGTTCCCCTTGAGAAAATAGGCCTTACAACATGTGAGAAACCACATACCCCTATTTCACCATGCTGCAACTCCTGTTACCTAGAAACCACTAAAGAAACATAGAATCCTTCGAGAACCAGATGGCTCATCTCTTAATATTTTGTAGCCAGGTCTAAAAAAGTAGCTAAAACCTGCCATTTTTAAAAAATACATGCCCCTTTTGTGTAAGCCAACATGATAAGATATACTGTCACATAAATTTTTCATATAAATATAAAAAAATATATATATATTTTAATGATCATGCTACACATACATGGAACATGTTCTACGGCTTCTGCAATGCTTTCTCCGCAAGTTGCAAAAACTAGTCACATGCATGGCAAACGAAATAATATATTTAAAAATTAAATCTATTTTTCAAGAATGTGAGAAGAAATTCAAAGACATAAATGTACCAGAGTAATTTAAAAGGTTTATCATCTAAAGGGGAGTTCACTGTCATTTTCAACTTTTAATTTCCTGTGTTGCTGGCTAAAAACTGGTCTGAAATATGCTACAAAAATGCAATGTCTGCAAATACAAAAAGGGGAAAATGGTTTAAAATCCAGGGGTTACACACATAATGTACAGAGGTGTAGTAAAACCTGGAATTAAAATTACAAATTTCTTGCGTGAGAGCAAATAATTTAACCACAAATATCTGAAAAGTCCAATAACCTCTTACCTTTTTGTGACACATCATCAGGTCTATCTGACAGATTCCGACATAGCTGTAGACTGAAGAAAACAAAATGATAAATGCTTAAAGAACATCCTGTTGGTCTAAACACACTAAAGGTCATTATAGATGAGTACTGCATAAATCACATGCAAAAATAACATGGCTGGTGCAAAATAAGCTTTTCAGAAGAAAAATGTTAAACATTCAAAAGGAATCCCAGGCAAAACAAAACACTTAAAAGTGACTCCCAATTATTTTCTAAAACTTTAAGAAATTTAACTAATTCTAGTGAAAATTGTTATTTTTGTAATATAAATATCTCTGTAAAGTGTGAAGAATTCCATAATTCCACCCTGAAAATTAATACTGGTAGGAAGACTCGAAGAAATTCGATCAGGCAGGTTACCCCCCGACACACACACACACACACACACAAAGAGGGAATTTACACATTCCACAAAAACTTTAATTTCAAAGGTCGACAGAAAACTACGTGCGTTATATACCAAAACGAGCCCTAATTTTCCAAGGCAGGTGGGTTTTGTATCATCCGAAAGCATTTAGTGGAATTCGTTGTCGGTGGTATAATGCGAGTGAAAGACGGCCTGATTCCCTTTAATTTCGGCTATGTCACTGCAGGAATATACGAGTACTGATAGATGGAGAACAAGTAAAGGCCATGGATATATTGGTACCAAGTTAGAAAATACTCCACCAGGACAAACTGTAGCCACACAATATGGACTACAGCAGACGGGCGGCAGAAAATTAATTCGAGTGTAATTTGGTGTCTCTTACAGGATGTGTTAAAAAAAATACCGAGTACATGTCTGCAGTTAAAGCAAAGTGCTTAGATTTTACGGTGTTAAGTCTCACTCTGGAACCCCAATGCCTCGTTTAAATACATCGGACCGGCTACGTATTACGGTCGAGGCTCGGTCCGCGCAGCTAGCCGGCCGGCTAACTTGGGCTTTTCATCAACCCCATCGTAACCAGCGACAGACGCTACCAGACGGAGACATGCCGGCTTAAAAGAGAATTAATAATGTTATCTGGACACATCTGTCCGCGTCGACGGAAAGAAAGTGTGCGCCACGACCAGAGAAAATCTCCGGGGAGGTTATCGAGCGCGGCTCATATGCTACACGCTAGTTTGCCATCCCGTGTCTGTTACGCTTATTTCTTCGGTGGAATATTTCGGGTTGTGTAAGAGTAACCGCTCGGATTAAAATTTCTCATTTTAAAACAGAAATCGGGGTACGACTGTACTGCTCCGACGAAGCTGGTCAAATGGACACAATGCAGAAAGTACTACTAGAGATCAGTCAGTCGAAAACTTGACGAGGCGCACCGAACGCACAGGAACAACTTTGACACAACTAGGAGCATAACGCTCCCGTCGTCTCGGATCGTATGTCGGAGGATCACTTACAACTCGCTTTTTCCCGATTTTTCCCAGTTTTTGATCCAGTCAGTAGGGAGGACCAATGCCGCCATCTTCCCCACCATACCGCACATGTAGCCCGGATGTTTAGCAGGACTCGCCGGGTCAAAGGACGCCAGTTAGCGGTGCATGGCGGGACGCGCGTGTTGGGGCGCGCGCCGAGGCGCGTGCTGAACGTTAACACAATGTATTTTAATTATAATTATGTGCATTATATAATTCGCAGTTTATGATTAATAAGGGTTATTTCGCCGGGGGGGGGGGGGTCTTTTTTGCGCGGGACCTCCTAAAGCCCGTATGCGCGGTCTTTTGCTTCCTGTCTGCGGAAAAGGCCGACTATACCACGTCGTCGAAGATTAAAAAAAAAAAGTAGATTTCCATATTCACGAGGCACTGTTCTTGTACAAAAAGACGATGATAGTACGTAGGTCACGCTTTAAACTTTTGTGAAACTCCTCAAGTTGTATTGGTTTATTTTCAGTGGTTTTCCATTTGAGGCCAGTTTGCCAGTAATGAATCATTTAAGTATGGGTTTTTGCACGTCGGGGTCATTTAGTATCTTAGAATGGATGCTGGGCAAAAGAAAAATGTTTATGTTATAAACATAAGTTTTGAGCATTAATAGCATTTTAAGTGTTCCCCATATTCTCCGAACTTTCTTCCGGTCCCATGCACTGCAGCGGTGGTTGTTGAAAATGGGGCCTTGGCCTTGATTGCAGGGTTGCCAGCTTTGGTCAGCGGGCAGGCGTGAGCTTTCCAATTCGAAACAAGTCTGCACACGCATTCACGTGTATGTGACAGTTTTATTACCTTGTAAATAGGCTTTGTGGTATGAAACTCCCCCAATGCTTTTGGTCTAGTTAACTTTAGGTTTATAATGCAATAATATAGATTTGTCGTAAGACTTCATACGTGAAAGCGTGAGTGTCACGCCAGATGAGTGGCAGCTGGCAACCTTATAATAGGGAAGACTATTAACCCGTGG
>JAODUD010000002.1:22689618-22699701 GCA_026784285.1 Stomatorhinus walkeri
ATACGTGAAAGCGTGAGTGTCACGCCAGATGAGTGGCAGCTGGCAACCTTATAATAGGGAAGACTATTAACCCGTGGCCGAAATGGGTGGAGGAACAAGTCTGATGGATATGCAACAGAGAGGTAGAGCTGATGTCAGGTCGAAAGATACTCCAATAAAGGGTGCAGAAATTAAAAAATGTAACATCAGCATTGATTTATAGGTTCTTGAAGTAGAAGTGACAGTAAAATTTAACTAAACATTGGCAACCACTGTTTTCAGTGAGAATACCTACTGTTGTAGTATAGACTTTAACTGGTTTTAACTTAATGTTTTTTTTTGTTATATAATCATCCAGTACTTTTAAATGTTGTTGCTCAATCTGTAAGGGGGATTTGTCCGGGATGATAATATTAAAGCTAAAATGTAATTACTGTTATATTGTGAAATGTTTTTTAAATATAATTGAAGTGATCCCTGCCCAGTGTTTCCTGACATGGGCTCCAAACTCACTGTGGGCCTGTCCTAGCTAAGCAGATTTGGAATATGAACAGGTCATTCACATATATTCTCTGTTATATTGTCTGTATTCATGAACGAAATCCCACGTAGGTAGGTAGGTAGGTAGGTAGGTGGGAGGGAGGGAGCGGAGCGGAGAGCACCTCATCTGAAAGCCAAGTGGAGCATGCAAGTTATGCAGTGTGAGAGGAAGAGTGAAAGTGCAGCAAGGCTGGGGGAGGGAAGACATACACACACAGTGCTTTGAAAACTCATTTCAACAATACTGATAGAGATGTTAGAAACATGATAAAAAGCTGTGCTTCAAAGTGATTTTTAGCAACCATTTATGGTTACAGGAACGGTGAACATACCACATAGATCAGGGCTATTCATCTCTACTAGCAAGTGAGCCAAATAGAATCTCTACCTTTTGTAGACCTCACTACATTTTGTTTCGCTCAAATTTTTATAAATACGCACTTTCATGCTGCAGCCGGTCCATTCGATAAATGTTATGTGTTTTTCTGTCATGTCCATAAAGAAGACAACATGAATACAATAATAGAAATTGTCAGGCTACAGAAGAGGACTTTATAGTAACATGAACAGCAGTCATGGAGTTAGAGTGCCTATAACAGGTCCATATTCATAAAAATGAAACAGTATTCAGAGTAACAAAGCAGACCTGATTACACTGGTCAACATGGTTTTTGTTTCCTTCAAAATTTTTTTGTGCACCAGATAGATTTTGTCATGCTGATCACAGGAATAACTTTGAAATCTTCCCAATTGGCAAGGTTTTTGAGAAACAGCTAATTTTCTAATAGTAGGGAAGCTGTGTTAGAATTTGAGTGGTTTGCATAGTAATAGGTATTCCAGTTTACATGCCTGGCAGTAGTAGGTCAGAACTATTGTATTCTTTAAAAAAAAACGGATGTAATTTATACTAGAGACTCATTTAGATCAAATCCGTCATGGAAATCTGTCCCATCATATGTACTTAGGCACAGTCAGGCATGCCCAGGCATGCCTTAAAGACATTGGTTCCCGGGCAAAAGAATGTTGCACCTGTGCCACTGGTTGACCCAAAGAAAATATTTCTTCCATGTTTGCACATCAAACTTGGGCTAATGAAAAACTTTGTTAAGGCAATGAATAAGCAAGGCAAAGCCTTTGTGCACTTGCAACAGATATTTCCACGTATCAGTGATACCAAGATGAAAGAAGGCATCTTTATTGGTCCACAGATCCATGAAGTGATGAGGGACAGTCTTTTGGATGGCCTGCTGCAGGGTGTCAAACGTGTCGCATGGATCGCCTTCAAGAATGTCATCTCTAACTTTCTGGGTAACTACAAGGCACCAAACTACGCCAAACAGGTTGAAAGTCTGCTCCAGGCATACAAATCAATGAACTGCAACATGTCACTGAAGTTGCACTTTCTCCATTCTCACTTGGATTTCTTCCCAGCCAACCTCGGTGCAGGCAGTGATGAACATGCAGAAAGGTTTCACCAAAAAAAATGCAAACATGGAGAAACGTTACCAGGGAAAGTGGAGTCCGTCTATGCTGGGGAACTATTGTTGGACACTGATACACGAAGCCCCAGACAGTGACTACAAATGAAAATCTGCATCAAACCATTTCTGATCTTCTCTTGTTGCTTACGTTACAATATCATAGCATAGGCCCATGCCACTGAAGACGTTATAGTGTTAAATGCATAACTGCAGTTTTCTTTAAAACCTTACCTGATTCAAAAATTTCAAATAAATATTTGTGTTCAGCACGATAAAATCTATTGGTTTCACCCAAAATTATGGAAGAAACAAAAAATTCCCTAAAATTGGTTGGCCAGTGTTGTAATACTACCAAAAGCTGTTCCAAGCAGACATATTGAAGGTACATTTAAAACAGGTCACAGACTGCTTAGAGACTCTCCCTCTCTGGGAGGCTCCTTTTATACCCAATCATCTTACGGACCTGTTCAGCCAGGTGTTTTAGCATTACACAACATTTCCACTCTTTTGTTGTCCCTGTCCAAACTTTTTTGAAACGTTGCTGGCATCAGATCCAAATTGAGCATATATTCAATATTTGCTGAGTTTGTTCTATTTTCAGTAAAATACAGGTTTGTATGATTTGCAAGTGATTGCATTCAGTTTTTGTTTACATTTTCCACTGCTTCCCAACTTTTTGGAAACAGTTGTAGTTTGTGTGTTCCTTCTGATATTTTCGTATGTACCTTTGTGTATCGGAGAATTTCAGAGTTTACATGAAGAGCTTGTTAGTTTTTGAAGTATTCAGTCAAGCCTCTACATTTATTACTATTTTCCAAGATAGAATTTAAGTTCAGTAAAGAATTCACATGCAATAAAGAAATCAATCACATCCAATCCACTTGTTCCATTGTGATAAATGTATGAGCACTCGCACATGTGGCTTTGAGTTACACCTCCACATTCAGAGGATTCAAAGTCATGTGTACCAAATATGGTGAAATTCTTACTGGCATGTTAACCCACGTGGCAGCAGATATGAAGAGAGCAATTATTAGCGCCACAGTAGACAATCTTACAATGATGTGCATGCGAAATATGAATCGATGACTGTTGAGTAGTCTTATGACCTTTATCAAGTGAACTTTATTTGCCACATGTACAGAGTACACTGGATTTCTCACAACTTTCCATCTCATTTTCTTTACGGAATGACATTACAAAAGTGACACTCCAGGAGTAGGATCAGTGTGCAGATTACAGTACAATACAACAACAGTTATAATGTTAATTCAATGTAAACAGTAATAGAGAGTTGGTTGTGTGATGGGCCCCAACCTGGGCCCTTTCCTGCCCTCACCAGCCTGAATAAGACAAGTGGTTACAGAAAATGGATCTGGATCTTTGTGATGTCTCCAAACATTTACTGTAGTCCCCTTGTGACAAATTCACTTTATTGAACATGATCATTGTCCAATGAAAGAAGCTGGAATGCCCAGGACGCTGAGTTAACCATCCAGCCAAATTGGGCATTTGGGTAAGGAGGTCTAGTGGCAGTGTTGACTAAGGAGTCAGTGGCCACTGACAAACCTTATAGTTCCAGGGAAAACCTGCTGGAGACACAACCACCTCAGCATTACTCCATCATTTAGGTTTCCAGGAGCTTGTGGCTAAATAGCCTGCCTGAAGTTTGTCTAATGGTAGTTATAGGACCCTAAACCATGAAGATTATCAGACTAAAACCGAGCAAGTACCAGTCAGCAAGTATCAGGTTCTGCTCATCTCCTGGCCAATACAATCTCTATGGTGACCCATAGTGGTGTCCAGGACTGGTCCAGCAAAAGCCGAGATTTACTGATCATAAAAAAATATTCTCCTGAAGATTGCAATTTATTGACATGCAAATTAGTGAAAACATGATTTGTCTGAGTTGCTAGAAGTCTGCATACTGTCAAAGTACAGTTCAACTTCACAGCAATATCAGCAATATGAAGTGTGAGGTTTTCACAGATCAGTCCGGAGGGTAAATGAAAAGGTTTTTTTTTTTGTTTTGGGGGGGTCAGGGGTAGAATTTCTCCAAATTGGGCCGGCTTATAAAATTGAACTAGTCTCACAGGTGCAACCATTGTTGTAATTCACAAATTTATTTAATAAATAGGTCAGTATAATAGACTACATCAAAACAAATCAAGTTCTTCTCATAGTTGTAAGGGTACAAAAAACAACTTTACAACTCCAGATGATTGTAATGGCTTTCAAGGACGCAGTAATCCATTTTTATTGATCAATATATGTGAGAAATATCTTGTTTTGAGGTGAATCAATTTTGTGTAACTTAATGGTCTGTGCTCATAATTTAAACTAAAAGGTCAATGGACAACAAGCATCTTTTCACTTATTTGACATTATAGGTTGCTTCACAGGATCTTCTCAAAAACAAGACGTTTCATGGTGTGCAGTCATGGGTAAAGGCCAATAAGCAATAAATAAAAACAAGTGTGTATAAAATCAAAGAAATGTGTATGCGTACAAAACAAACAAATTGCAATGCTAAATATTCTTTTAATTGAACTTTGTCAAAAATAGTATTTTCCTCTTGGTGACAAATCATTTTGGCAAAATTAATTCAACTGGTAAAATAGCTAATTAGTTTAACACCATATAAGCAACACGATGCACAGATTCCAATTTGAGCCACAAAGATTTAATTCAAGGGTCATTTAGGGTGGATAAAGACATCTTAAACAAACCTAATCATACTTTAGATTGTCACAACTCAGGAAGGCTTACATTTTAAGAGTCAGACAAATACAATAAAATAAAACAGACAGGGATGGTATATGGGTGGGAAAATGTGTGTGTGTGTCTGAGTCTGATTATGTATTTTCACTTCATCCACACATGCTCACCAATGAAGTGGTTGAAAACGAGTAAAAAAGTGCTCACAAAGACCCTTAAATAGAATAACTGAAATCTAGAACCTTATAATACAGACACACATACACACGCACCCACACACACAGTCTATTCAGTTATTCCATCAATGCAGCGGTAAGAGACAGACTCTGAACAGCATTTCATAGCATGAAGGTATTTACTTACGTAAAATAATTACGTAAAACACAATATGCCTCACAAATGCCTGCTTATCTACTTTCTCAAAAACTAAGGGTTTTTCATCTGAAACAATTCAGTAACTCAACCTTTGAACATGACTGGTTTTATTTACTTACATGGAAGAGTTCGGCGTGAGAAAACAGTTTAGTATGACAAGCATGTTAAGGCTAAGGCATGGAATGATTAGAAAGAATATACCTCAATAGACAAAACATTTCAGTTAAATGTACATTTTGTACGATAAGTTAGTTATACTTAAGCTTTGTCTAGCTGCCCAAGCATTGCAGAATATTATTCACGTCCAAATAAGATTAAGATTGTTTTTATGTTACAGAATCATATTTAAGGATTTGTGAAATGACATTTCAAATTGGAAAAACTTAAAGCTGAATTTCAAGGGTCTGTTCACATACCTATCATCCAAACTAATTTACATATAGGAAAAAAGGTATAGAAACCTGAAGACTTTGCAAAGACAAAACAAAAAAAAAAAACAATATAAAATACAAATTTAAAAATCTTTCTTAAATGCATGACTATACATGCATTCATTTTTTAAAACAGTTTCTTATACATTTCTTAACATAAATTTAGGTTGGAATTTGAAAGTAAGAAAAACTAACTGCACAATTATAAAATCAGCACCAATTTATATAACTTTATTTAAAATGTAAATACCCATTCCAACACTCTAATAAGCCATATATATGTTTAAAGAAAATCCTTTTCAACAAACATACTCTACCAAACTCTGCTTTGTTTTTTTTTTTTTTTTATTAGAGACAATACAGTGGCACTGCTGGGGAGGTTCCCATTTGCTTCCTCAATATTAGTCTCTCAAAAGGACAGGCAAACAGTTCAAATCTTTGGGTAAGCTTCATTGATTACTGTGTTGTACAGACATCCTCGGGTTTCCTGCACTGTGTGGAAATCCTACGAGCGACTGTAGATTAAATATTTCCAATTAATCTGGCCGGCAGTCACCATGCACAAGCAGGTCTAGTCACTTTCCTCCTAACCTATAGCCAGTTTGGGGCGTTAAAAAAAAATAAAAAGAACTGGAGGCCTCCCAAATTTTGACACACATGATAGTTCTGAAGAATAAAATCAATACTATGATGAGCAATAACCTGTTTATAAATTACTACTTTACACCTGATTACTTACTATTACAAAAGGGCTATATATAAACAAAGTCTTTATAAGTTACAAAAAAGTTTCCCTGTTTTCTATATATTGTTTTGTTTTTGTTTTTATTTTTTATTTTTTTAGAAAATATCAATTCTGAGAACCCATTAATTAAAATGAACAATGCCTTCACACCACATCACGTTTCCCTCACTTTTTTTTAAAACATACTTAATATATGGCTACAAACAACCTCTTATTCCACAGCTTTCAGAAGTCAGCCAATGTGTAACTACAGGGAAAGCTTACCCAATGATTGCAAACGTTTTAGTAGTTTTAAACAAGTTGTTTCTGTGAACAGCAATGCTGCCTCTGGATGCCCTTAAGTCCATGAATCGTGTGAGAGATTCTCCACGGAGAACACATCTACACAGCATCTAGAGGTTCACGTTAACATATGAGTCTTGTCTTCGTACATCATCCAATATTAGCTTAGAACATTGAAACCCCAAGGACCTGCAAGAGAAAAAAAAAAGTTAGATCAATTCCAATGACTAAGTGAAACCATCTTAATATGTATATTCATAGTTAACATCCATATTATTTCAGTGGGACATGGAATGCTGGAGGGGCATGCGGAGGGGTTTGTCAATTTACAAAAATAATCTACACACTTTCAATTTTTTTTGACCCTTCACATTTCTGTGACGTTTTTGAACGACATACACCAGTTGGCAGGCAACAAGGTTGGGAACCCCTACACTAGAACATTCTTAGAAACATCCTGTCCTGTACAGCTTGAATTTATTGCCATCTAGTGGCAACAAGAAAGGTATTTTTCTGAAGAGTGAAATTATAGATGTTTTATAACCACATGCATTTCTATACAACATAAAATAAAATGGCTGATTTCTTACAGACTCATCCATGATAGAGGCAGGATCAAAGAAGTCTGGCTTGAGCTCCGATCTCTCACGACGATTCTTTGACGGTGGCTTAAAGTAAATAAAGAGCCAAGAAAGGTCTTAATACTGATACTTTTTTGCATTTGCGTCAGACAGGATAAACTTTATACATAAAATACTTCAAGACCCAATACAGCCAGACTGCTTTGTAATTCACAAATTCACAGATCCACGAATATTTCATTAGAGCTGTAACTCCTCATGTACGCTATGCAGTCATTTTCATATTTTCACCGTACTGCAGAGCTAATTCATAATCATCATCTTATATCAATATTCATCATTGGTGAGTACCCATACTACTGTTTTTATTAAATATTTTTAATATGTGTATGTATTGTTGTTCTCTCTTTTTCATGGTTAGCACACAGTATTTTTACAACTTATTTCTGTACGTCGTTACGTAATTTTTAATTGAATACCTGTACCGTGGAAGTACAGCACGTTTCCTTTAAGTTTTTATTGAATTGATCCTTGGTTTTGTATACGACTTCTGTCAATAAGTTTACTGTCCCATTTGTTAACTTACTATGAATGCAAATTCTAATTCTAATTTAGTAGGGATTACATTAGTATACTGTACTGTATATGTGCTAGTGTGACAAATATCCATTAGGCGATACTGTACTCTATTTTTACAGCAAACATTTTTTTAAAAGGTAATGTATTAAGCTAACTTTTTAATGAAATTAACATGTTTTGGGAGCACGACTGGGGTCATATTTAGGGTTTAAACTACAGAAAAAAGCACATTACCATTTTTAGTGACTCTACCAAAACATTCGTGAATCCTCATTCACGACAAGTTCTGGAACCTAACCTTATGAATGTCCAAGGTCTGACTATTTTACATCAAATATATAAAGTAATAATGGTAATAATAATAATAAAATTGAGCCAAATGGAAAACTTTGAACCTTCCTGAAACCAATTCCTGTAGTTTACAAAACTGAACACACACCAGATCAATATCCATGGTGTCGAAGTCCATGCCTTCATTGAGATCCTCGATCCGACCTTCGGATGACATCATCACGTCTTCAACGATTGGCTCTTCATCATCCTCCATGAGCCCAGTGCCACGGCGACTGCAAAAAAGCATAATGCACAACATAAAATTACAGGCTGAGGACAACTTTCATGGACAAGTTGTAAGCATATCCTATAATTACACATGCATTTTCAATTTTAGATTATTGTTACTGAATGGCATTCTCCAACACCTACAGAATTGGAAATGTGTTGTTTTTTTGTTGCTATATTCCCGTGTCATTTGTCATCCAATGTGCTTTTCATATGGTACAATACTTCATTTATTCTGGTAGACCTACATTTTTTTTTTAACTGATTCTTCTACTGACTGCCTAGCCCTACTATATTAAAAGGAATAGACCGTGACATTTATTCATACATATAAATTCTAACCTGAATGCCACTGACTGTTTGCATTGTAAACACATGAATCTTTTGTTCTGAAACCTTGAGTATATACATAGGTCATTTCCATTAATAGGAAGAAGTTTCCTAAAGCTAAGCTAAAATTTAATCATTAAACTAATTTAATTTACCCACTAAAAAACTGAAAAAGTTGCAACAAGAATATTATTAATGTACTACAAGAACAATGAGGAAAAATTAGGAAATTAAAAGAAAAACGTTAAAGCAACAATGGGGGAAAAACAGCAAATGAGAATTGTACCGTTAGAAACGAGGTAAAAAAAAAAAAGCATTTCATATTTTGCAAATCAACATTTGCATTCATAATGTACATTTTCCTTTACCCTTTGATTGCATTTAAGCTGCAGCTGCAGCTAGGCATTCGGATTAGTCTGACAAATAGGATATCCTGTCAATGTCCCTAAGGTTCTCTGATTCTGTGTGGAAGTTACTCATGTGAAATTCAAGCAAAAGCAGGTTCCTGCAGTTACTGATGTGTCATATAGATGCTAAAATTTAGGTTAAAGTAAAATGTTTTCTGTGTAGTATAACAATCAAAATGTGATACCTCACACCATGCTATGTTACGCAAGTTTACAAAAATCATACTACAACAAACTTAGTGTTTAAATTCTCTCATAATGGGCATGTTACTGTCTACTATCCACTTCCTCAATAGCTGATTTACTGTAATCAATAAGAGGCTGTACTGTGCCATAACACGAGTGACCAGGGCACTGCACATAGCTATGGATTACTGGAAGCGGACAGGGCCGTATTACATGGCATGTTGCAGGTTGCTCCGCAGTTTGGCGTAGTTCATGGCGGCTCGCTCCTGCTGCTGCCGGACCTCCTCCTGCTGCCTCTGGGCCAGCATCCAGGTCACCTGGGTGCTGCACACAGACCGCACGTGAAGACCAATGTCGGTGCGGCACTGGCAGTGTCATAGAACACGCATGTCCTCTTTGGGAAATGCCAAACTGCGATTAGGACTAGACAAAAAATATTCATCCTTTAAACTGTTTTGCGTAAGCAAGTACAAAACAACAGTTAGAGTACTATCCTGGGAATAAATGATAAAATATTTCACGACTGGTAGGTTATATGGAGACTGGCCACTCAAACGTGGGGTTAAATAAAGGTATAGCTGAGGAGGGGTGGAGGAATCATGGGAGATCCTACGTACTTGTAGTCCATTGGTGTTTGGTGGTGGTGCTGCTGTTGAGGCGGTTGGGCGTGAGCGTGCTGCTGCTGCTGTGGCTGCGGCTGCTCGGGGGGCAGGGCGTACACCCCCATGTAGCTGTCCTCTGGCCGTATCCGCTTGGCGTCTCTCATGACGGTGGAGGTGAGGTGGGGTGAGGGCATCATGACGGGCGTCTGCATACCCTGCTCCCGGTTCATCCACATGCTGTCACTGCTGCTGCTGCTCTCCTCTGCTGCAACGTGGAAGAGGGGTC
>JAODUD010000002.1:22701013-22719269 GCA_026784285.1 Stomatorhinus walkeri
TGTGTGTGTGTGGGTATACACACAACTTTAGTACAATTGTCCATTCTGTGACATGTTTGCTATAGTCTTATAAATGCAACAACCTTTCTTTTAAGTGACAGATGTCACCGAAAACATGAACACATTTTACAGGGCCTTACTTGTGTAGCATGGCGATAGCTTCCCGGGTCTTCAGCTGATCCAAGCCGAATGTCAGAGAGAAGCGACGGGCCAGCTCCTTGATCCCACAGAAGGCTGAAGATGAGCGGTCGAAATTGTACCCCAAGTCTGACAGCACCTCGTTGAATAGCTGGAGAAATGCAAGCCGTGTTAAATCCAAGAGCAATATAACATCAGCCAAATTTGAAGGGTGGTCAGACCAGCTAAATATTAAAGCTACCAATTAAAAAATAATAAAGACAGATAAAAGGAGTAGGAGGCGTATGGTTTATGGTTTGAGAATTTAGTTATCAGTAAAGGTCTCATTACACCAGCTCAAATTCTTAAAAGCAATCATAAAACAAAAAGTAAGCATAGCATATTTTTAACCCAGACTTGTTTCTAAAATCACAATGGCCTCAAAATTTTATCTGTGAAATATCACGTTGGTCATTACATTTCCCTTAAATTCAATTCAGTGAAGTGACAGTTCATCCCCACAGGAGGCAGCAGCAGATGAATACATGTAACTATGTGGCACCAGGAGAAAGTGCCACATAGTTACATATGAGGAAGGGTCAAAATGCTTAATAGAAAATACACCCATACCTGCTGCAAACTCAATATGAGAGTTTTTGCACACTGGATTTTATCAATCTGCCTTGTTTTGCTCATGGTCTCCTTGATGATATCACCATAATCGTTGTAATACTGCGAAGGGGGAAATAACACATTAAGAGCAGACACCAAAAACAGATGCAGAAAACCAGCCAAAAGCAGCCAGTCTTACCCGCATATATTGCTTAAATATGTCTGCTCCAGTGTTCATTTCCACAACGTTATAAATAATAAGTTTGCAGTATGCTGCAAGAAGATTTCTTCTCTTGTGCAATGCTTCAATTTTACCAGCTTCATCATCTTGCTGTCCGTCTGTTTGTATATAGAAATGACACAAACAAAAATGTTATACAAAGCTAATAATGCAGTGGCGAATTTCAATTAATTCCTGCTCCCTCTAATGGTTTGGATGAATTAGCCTGAAATACATATAAAGTATTAATTGGCTATGAGGCCCTGAGGTACCCATGACATAAAATATTAGTAAAAAAAAAAATAATAAAATTGGCTGACATCTTTATGTATATGCAGCTCTAAGAGTTGACTACTTTCCTAGGTTTTAATAGGGGGGGGAAACACTATGTAGGCTAGAATACTACCGTGTGTGTGTGTGTATATATATGTATGTAGGTTAGAAAACTACTGTTCACCTGTACTGTTGCTGTCGTCATCCTGGTCAATAAACACATGGTCCAGAACAAAGCTGAGTAGCTCAGACTGCAGGGAGGAATCTGGAGAGTAGACAAGAGGCTCGAGCCCATCACGGCCCCCAGACACAATCTGGTGACTGAAGATCATGAGGATGTCACACAGGATAGTGAAAGCCTGCAGAGCCAAAGGAACATCAACAAGCATAAATATTCTGCTTCAATTTTAGGCAAGCAGTCCTTGCACGAATTTAAATCTGCTGTCCAGTCCACTTCTTATTGGCAACTCCTGAGGAATTTATGCAGACTGATTTTGCAACCACCTGCTCTTTGACAGCTGTGTTCACATTTGTTAAGTAGCGCTGGCACATCAAGCAGAAAGCCCTCATCTGCTTCTTCAGTGTGAGCATATCCTCCTGCGGAGCACAAAGACCCGTCAGCACGTGTGCCACAACTTTAGGTCAATTACTACATGAAGAAAACTAAACTTTGGCTAATGTACAGCTGTACCTCATTAACACTTCCCCCTGAAATTAAACAAGGAACATAAAAAACAAAGCAATGCAGGAAGTTAATCTACTATAAATGCTAAACTGCTGCATTTTGCTATAAACCTAGGGCCCTCTAAGCTATAAGAACACGTCGTGTAAATATGTACCTTTTTGGAGCTGCCTTCGGAGACCCTGGCTAAATGCCACAGGATGACATAGTGAGTGCACTGCAAAGCATGGATGACAATCTAGAAAGGACAAAAGTGAATGAAGTTAATTTCGCCTGTTGAGGGGGGGGGATATGGAGTCTCTGCAGCTTGTTGAAGGGCTGGTGCCACTAACCTGCTCTGGCATGTCTCCATTCTCAATGCCTGTATTTAGTAACTTGTATGTGCTGGTGAACAGGTCCCATTTGGAGAGGTCATGTGCACTGGGGAAGGGAGATTATTAATAAACATTCTATAAATTGCATCTAAAAAGTTTCGTTTATAAATGAAGTCTATAACTTTTTCCAGCCTCTTACTTGTGGAAAGCAGTGATCCTTTTGAGCGTGGACAGGACCTGATATGCGTCATCCTCGTCGAGTTCATCTCCCTGGGTCAAAGGTGAATTTCAGGATCAGAGCAGCACCTGCTTAACTGTCACCATGGAACTCTCCTAGAGGATGTCCTCTTAACACATGGACAGCCCCACCCGCCTACCTCCTGCAGGAAGTCCTCCAGGAGCCTGTTGAACTTGTCCACCTGCTCATCAAGCAGCTGGCTGCGCGCAATGTTAACCCTGTTGAAAATGGTGAACTCTTCATTGCAGAGGGCATGGTAGGTTTTGGAGCAGGTTTCCAAGACCTCAGTGTCAGTGTGCTTCGCCACGATCTCCCCAATCTGCCGTAACAAAGACTCCAGGTGCTGAGGGAATGAAGGTGAAGAAAAAGGGAAAAGCGTGAGCTTGGCTAGAATATCTCCATTCACATTAAATGGTCTATAAAAGCACCAACTGTCTGAATATCTCTTGTAAACTATACCAAATTTTATGCACATCTTTCAAAAACAAGCGATATAAGTTTTATCTAACGGCAGGTACAGTCGCCCCTTGGTGTCCATGGGGGAACAGTTCCAGGATAAATCCTCCTGTATTCTTCAAATCTATAGATTACTTATAGTATATAGTACACTACTGTTTAAGGAATAAAGTCAAGAAAAAAAACTGTAAATATTTCAGACAATTGTTGTACACAGAAAATATAAATTCACCACTCTCCCTTTCTTTCTCTTTCTCATGCACACACACACACACAAATACTTCATTCTTATGAATTCAGCGCAGTGCTTGGTGCATGGTAAATTCAAGTTTTGATTTTCCTGACTTTCTGGAACTTTTTTCCCCTGAATATTTTTGATCCGCGGTTGGTTGTATTTACGGATGAGAAATCTGCCAATACAGAGGTCTGACAATCTTTAAATGTATTTTCACTTCTACATCACTGGTAAACATTTTGAGTTATTTTAACCACTTTTCTGGCCCAACTCAGTCCACAGGTGAATAACCTATCACCTCCTAACAGCATATGGGATCCAAGACTCTTCAAACAACTGTGCTTGCCTATAATTTGCTAATATCTAAACCCTGAATGAACCCGACATGGAGACTTGAATAAATGTCAGGCCTGTTCATTAGAAAGTACATGAATAAGTATTTGTTCACACATCTTCCAAGGACTACTGTGATAAAGTATTATAATGCATACCTTTTCTAATCGCCCTGTGGTGTAAATTTCAAGATCAAAGAACTGTGGCAGTTGCAGAAGATTGGTTACCTTCTCCGCATCTACAGAGTACTATGAAAGGGAGAAAGAAACAATGTTACAGCAAAAATTACATATTTTTTAACATGCTGGTACAAACGAATTGAAACATTCAAATGAGGAAAAGAGGTACCTTTGCAAGTAACGGTGGCAGTGCCACAGCAAAGAGCTCTGTCATTCTTGTGCGATCATCAAGCTGGGTTTTTTTTTCCTTTGCTGTTAATACCTAGGAAATTATTTTACAGAAATAAGTCCCACAATAATAAAACACACAGACAAACATGTACAGAATGCATATAGAAGCCTAAATAGTGTAATATGCATGAATGTTGCTTGTGGAAGATTACAGCAATAACGTGTGTGACACGGCAGTAAGAGAGAGGCTCACCCTCTTCCCGGTCCCTCTGCCTACAGGGGGGTGACACTCGGAGGCCTGACGGATGGTGCAGAGCATGATCTCGATAAGCGCGGTCTCCTGTCGGTCAGTCAAGGCTAAAGGCAAAGACAAGCAACTCAATCGTACGCATTCATTACCATCCAAAACACCAATAGTTTTAGAAATACTTTCTTAAATTTGTAATCATTCACAAAGTCTGGTGCTTTTTAAATTAAAATTTTAATGTGTTCTATAAAATCTTGAGGGTATCAAAACCAAAGCAGTGATTTTGCATTAAATTAGACTTACTGGCTTTATGACTAGACCAGCTGGCTTCTCGATAGCATCAGTTTAAATTACTAAATTTTTCATAGTAACAGGCAGCATGCTGCAATTGATGCAGGTCTTCACCATATTCCTGCTGTGTGCCTTCTATGAGCCAGGTGTTTTGGTTAAAAGGACTATAGGCTAAAATCTATGTTTAATAACCAACTCATCATATACATTTTCAGAACACTAAGCATTCCCTTAATTTCCTGTTTCTTGTGCATGATATCTACAATCCTGTACTGCACTCGTGAATTTGCTAACATAGAGGAAACGGCTGATGTGCGAGTTGTGATACATGCGGTGTGAGAGGATTCCCGGAGTCTCGTGGATCACCTTCTTCTCCTGGCAGTGGCTCATCCAGGAGCAGGCTGATCATGCACTCCCAGTCTTTGAGGATATCTGAAGCACACTCCCACATGCTGTCCACCAGGTAGGCTGCATGCTCGTGCAGCTGTGCGAATCACACGTCAAGGAAACATCAATAAAAGCAGCACTGCTTGGAAACCTGCACTGTGCAGGAATTGCAGAAATACTACCACAGAAATGACAAAGCGCACAGTCATACGCTGGAGTCCTGCTATCCCCGGGCAACAGTACGAGAGAGAGAGGAATTTAGCTATGATTCCTTCACAGAAAGTGCCAAAACATAATTGGCTAGAAATCAAATTGTAAACAGCAGTCAAATAGACACAATTAATGTAACAAAAGATGTAATTTGAAATGAAGCATCCTTAAAGATGACAGTATTTTAAACTAGGGCTGGGCAAAATGCAAAATACTGACACTGCATGTTATATACATGCAGTTCTCACACCATGTGGACCATGACAGACAGGACATCAAATTGCGAGCATGGTTTTAAGTTTTACTCTGTCACTGAAATGCATCATGTTTGTCACAGATTTAACAAAATGAGTATGGAGAAGAAAAGCCATTCGCCTTCCATTGTACGCAAATATTTTGGATTCCATAGAGATAACCTTGAGCAAAAGCAAGCACAACTCACAGAAACACTACCAACAGACTCTATAGAGAGATCAGTTCTATTTCACTATAGTTTATTTTGTGCAGATCTTGCACTCCTTTTATGCTTTTTAAATATCTCAATATTGATGACAAAAAATTCACACTGTGATGACATTTTTCCAACACCGTGCAGCCCTAGTATAAACATGCAAAAGTAACTAGTGATTTTTTCCATTAATGATGTTTAATTTAAATTTAAAATAATCAATGCATCCATCTTCTGCTTAAAGTCAATGTCTTGGTCAAAAGAAATAAGTCTACCATTAATGTCAGAAGGTAATCTTTATGAATGTTAATTCAAGTTACTCGTAATTAAAAATTTCTGTCCAGTCATTTCTAAAACAGAAAAATACTGTACAACACTAATACAAAGAGCACATTTCCACCAAACCAGGCACCATATTCTTGGTACTTTCCCTTTTCCACTGTCTTCCGACCAAGCACCAGTACCAAAAGTTCCAGCACCTAAAGTATCAAACTACCTGTGGTGCCTTTTTGGTACTTTGGAGCAAATGACAGCCATGCCTCTAAACAAACACAATACAAGTGCCATCTTAAATGGGGGGGCGACGAGATATACAATATACAATAAAATATATACAATAAAAGATATAAAATAAAACAGATCAAACAAGTAAGTATAATATGGGCCTAGTGGGGGAGCTTGGTGCTGAAAAATTTCCAAACATCAAGATGTGATTTTGTTGTAATAAATATGGATGTATTTATAAAGCAAAAAAAAAATTACATTAAAAAATACATTTTCTCAAACCCATCTAGGAACATGATTTAAACAGCAAAGAGGAAAATAATTATGATTTTAAAGTGTTTTTTTTAAAAAACATATACTAGATAATCTAACAGGAATAATCATATAATTACGAAGCTTGCCAAGTCTTTCATATTACAGTAAAAATGTTTTAGCGAACGTTTTAGCAACTCTCTGTACTTTAAAGTATCTAGCTAACTACATGCACATAACATGCAGTGATGAACTAATACTGTACATCTTCGAGCCCTATAATATATGTCAGTTTTTACACCAGTGGAAAACCAACACCTTAATAAAATAACCTTTCAACGAGCCATTGTTAGCTTCAGAACATGGAAGATGCATAATATAAGCAATGCAGCGGATTGAAGCAAATTATGAATGACTTTCTGTAAAAAGCTCTACTGTCATGTGCCCTCTTTGCCGACTGAGTCTGTGTAGGCTTGGGTATTGTGTACAAGGTTTTAATCATTTGAAATAAGACAAGCAGTCATGAAAGCCCATACCACCCAAGCGTGGGTGGATCATAAAGCTGGTTCCAGGGCCTAACCACAAAGGACTCAAATACCTCTGATCATCATTGATGCAAAATTTCCATTTAAGTTACATGTGACTATTCTTTCAAGGATGAGATTTAAACCGGCGACCTCCTGATGCCGACACCGGAGCCTTAAAGTATTTAACACTCTCAAACACACTCAATGTTAAATAACTGTACTGCAGCCTTTCAAATAAAAAGTTAACTTAAATGTTTTTAAATACGTGTGATTTCTTCAACTTAGAAAACAAAAAATAAATTGAACCGTCTTTACAATCATGACATTACATTTTCAGGAGACTGGAAAAGCACACGGTGCTCAGTCAAACAGGGGTCACCAATATGGTGCCCGCGGGCACCAGGACGTCCACAAGGACCACACGAGTCGTCCTCGGACCACAACTCACCAGTAAGCAGTGGCTAAAATTTAATTTTATCCTGTTCTTTAATCACATTTGCATTTATATAGATTCGAAAATGACAATATCTAAAAAAAAAAAAAAAGAATTTAAAACGTTTATTATACATGACGTTTAGATGTGCTTAGAAGGGCTTCTGAAACTGGTAGCCCTTCGTACGGCTCAGTACTCATGAAGTAGCTCTCAGTTTCAAAAAGGTTGGTGACCTCTGCAATAAAAAAAAAAAGACTGAAAACATGACACCTTTCCTCCCTTCTGACCTACTTCAGTCTGTAAAAGTCTAAGCTTCCTGAGAGCCAAAAAAAGAAACAGACAGGTAAATATCTTCGACATTTATTAGCGAATGCAGCTTTACCTCACTTTCCAGGAAGAAAAAGACAGTGGTCTTGATGAGGTTAGCATTGGGGCTCTGCCGACCCCTCCGTTTTGACACCGCCTCCTCCTCGGCATCCCGATGACTGAAGAGTCTGCATTAGACAAGGCTGCAATCATCTCTGTCCTCTCAACACACAATAGGATGAAAGACTGATATTGCACTATTTTAATTAGCAATGAGTCAAATGGAAAATGGACAAACACCCCTCCACAAGAGAATTATTTACCTATTATGCACAATGAATCGGTATTCTTTGAAAAAGGACTGAAGCTAATGGTGCCAGATTTCATCTCAGTAATATTTAGACCATAGGCTTTCATATAATACTCAGTAGATAATGACCATCACTCACAGCCTTAACAGCATTTTAACAACACCTATAAATGGCTTCTTTATCCAATTCATGAGCACAGGACAACGTTTCTGGCTGTCTGCTTGATGGCTGTGGGCAATGTCTACTACAAGCCTCACATCTGCATGCCAGGCACATCACCCTTACTGATAAATGTTGCTCTGTGATGACAAGATTTACTGCACAGATGAAGCACGCTGATAGAAAAGTGAGTGAAATATACTGCTAAATGGTGATACTCACTTCTTAAAAAGGAACTCTCCGGCTGCTATAGCGACTGGCCTGTGAGCTGAGTAGACCAAGTGATAGACGCTTTCACAGTCTTCGGCAGTAAGGACTTCATCGCTGCTTCTGTAGAAAGAAGGTGGGAGTTCAGGTCAAGGAGAAAGAGCCCAAGGAAAAGCCAAAGTTCACTAAGTTTACTAAAAGGTGGGGGGGGGGACTTACTGTAACACAAGGGTAAGAAGTTTTATTGCTTGCACTGCAACGTCGTACTCCTTGTCCAGGGTCATTGACACAATACGGTCCTGATTGGATGGAAAATAAAGTCAATAGTTTGCACAGAATCTGAATAACTTCTATTATGGGTGATGCGGCTGGGAAGGAACTAGCATTTAATGCTACATTGGATGGGACCATACTGTGAGGTAGCTAACAGCAATGTCACGCGATATGTTTCTCAGGATGAAAGAAAACGACCAGCCAACGATGAAACAGCCTCCACAGCACAGGCATGCGTGAAGGAAGACGGCACTCACCTTGAAGCGGCTGGTGAAAAGCTCTAGCTTGGTGTTCAGTTCCCTGTTGTGGTAGAGGCCTTGCAAGGCAGTTAGACACTTCAGTCTCACCTCACCTTGCTAGAAACCAGAGGCAGAACATTAAAATTGGGCCCCTTCAATTACAACCACACAGCAAAACTAGAAATATTCCTTGGGAAGACGGACCCACCTTGTCGTGCATTGTCCAGCCCACGTACTTCAGATAACTGTCGTTCAGAAAGGCATCACTGTACATCTTCATCCAGACTCCAATCTCCTCGATGCAGATAGCACGGATCTCTGCTATTGCATCACTATGGGGTGACGAGGTTAACTTTAGAAGCCTAGACCCCCATTATATAACATTGTGCTATAGTACTATTCAATGTACTGTGCAACGTACTCTTAAAATCCACAAACCTAACTGCAGATCAAACAAATCCATATATTAGTTACAACTCCAGTATATTAAGCGCACTGCAGTGTATGCTGCTACTTCAAAATAGTTAAACAACTTAAAGGAAATGAGTGGCTTGGGGCAAAATCCACGTACCGGTATCTGTGAACAAAAACGCCTTTGAATATCGCATTCATCATGTTCTCAATCTCGTCTTGATTTTCTTGAAGCTGAAAGAAAGACACTGTGAGCCAAAAATCTTCAAATTGTTTCACAACTAAAAACAAAAATTCAACCATTTGACATATTGCCTAGGAGAGAAGAATGTGTTTTGTTGACTAGTACTTAAAAATGTATCAGGCTTTTGGTTTTGTAATGAAGACTATGCTCACTGCCATGACATTTTTCAAATTACACAAGCTAGCAGATGGTATCCCAGCAGGCAACGCTGTTATGTAACTCAAAGTTAATTAATACTGCCAGATAAACAGCACCACTCCAAGAGGACCCTGAGGACTGAAATAAAAATCCTAAACAGTCTCACCGATACACTCCTTGACAGACACTGCCTTTCCTAGCACAATTTCAGTCATGCATTTAATCTACAGAAGAAAGGTTGCACTTTTTCTTCAAGGCTGGCATAAATTACAGGTTTCAGCTTTCTTACTGTAATACAGTAAACTTGTCTTCTGAGGAACTATCAAGGAGTGCGCTTAAAATAAACCATAAAAATTCAAAAGATTTCTAACTAGCAACACAAATGCTTTTGAAATATTGAGCAAATACATAGTAAGAAGCGACTTTAAGGATGGCTGACTAATTTACCTCTTTACGTTTCTGCAGCAAAAGCTCCAGTCGGTCGTTTGCCCGCTTGCCGATGATCTTATTCCTCTCCGCTTCGTACTGTCTCTGCGTGTTGTCCATGTTGATGCTGAGGTTGAGTGCCACATTCACCAGGGCCGTCATGAGCTTCATGGCTGTAGGATTGAAAGTCAGGGAAAGGCCATGAGTCAACGAAACACCAGGGAGCTTCAGAGAGGGAAACCCGGCCAAAATATCCCCACATACTGGCTCGACATGCTGCTGGGTCTGACCTGCTAGTGTGCTGGTGTGACGGAAGGCCCGGACCTGGGAATCTGACAGGCCCGTCAGCAGTGAGATGACAGTGTCCATCATGTACTCATCGTAGATGATGCTGTACTGACACTGCCGAACCAGCACCCCGATGAACTCGCAGAAATTGGATTTGAATTTCTTCCACTGTGGCCCAGCTATGGTTAATGGGTAGTCGCCACTGTCCTAAACACGCATACAAAACCGTGTAATGTGCAGAATCTAGACGGGCAACACCAAGTTTAAAAAGAGAAAAACAATTGAGCATTGCAAGATACTTTTATTGAACAGAAATAGGCTACCAACTGAATTCCATCAAGTATGTTAATACCCGGAGGGGAACTTAAGCGCAGAAATCAATGTTGATGGAACAATTTAACTGAACCCCAAAATATGTGAACATTATTTTAATTACCTTCATTCATTTTCATTAACACTCATTTAAATGTTCCTACATTAGGTAGCTGCATTACTGATGCATGGGTGTTAATCCAAAACCTTCAATTATAACTGTAGGCGTTGCAATTTTAAAGCAGCCTATTATTTCTCGCAATTTAAATTAAAATTGCCCGATGCGTACCTCATCAAACTCCTCTGTCATCTTACGGATGATTTCTGAGTTTTGCATGTGTCTGAACATTTCCCCACTGACAACACCTGACATGGAGAGGAGAGCATTCATAATTTACTCCAACTGCGAACAAGGTTATACAAAGGGACATAAGCACATATTGTAGCAAAACTGAAATATACCTTTACATCCCGAACACTGGATGAAGAAGTTGATTAAGTCGAGAAGTGCCGTATCTCTGTCATGCTTGTAGGACTCAATCCAGTCATCAACAACAGACTGCAAATAAACATTAGATTTAATAATGAACAACTTTGTCAAGCTATAATATTTACTTGTAATTCAATATTTTCTGTATAAACTGTTGCGTTATGTGCTTTCATATGGTAGATAAGGACCCTTAAGCAGTTTGGAAGGGAGGTGCATCTGTTGGACACGGACCTGCATGGCACTCTTTCCCAGCTTAACCACCACTGACCCGCATGGCACTCTTTCCCAGCTTAACCATCACTGACCCACATGGCACTCTTTCCCAGCTTAACCATCACTGACCCACATGGCACTCTTTCCCAGCTTAACCATCACTGACCCGCATGGCACTCTTTCCCAGCTTAACCATCACTGACCCGCACGGCACTCTTTCCCAGCTTAACCACCACTGACCAGCACGGCACTCTTTCCCAGCTTAACCACCACTGACCTGCACGGCACTCTTTCCCAGCTAAACCACCACTGACCTGCACTCTTTCCCAGCTTAACCACCACTGACCTGCACGGCACTCTTTCCCAGCTAAACCACCACTGACCTGCACGGCACTCTTTCCCAGCTAAACCACCACTGACCTGCACGGCACTCTTTCCCAGCTTAACCACCACTGACCCGCATGGCACTCTTTCCCAGTTTAACCACCACTGACCTGCATGGCACTCTTTCCCAGCTTAACCACCTCAAAGAGCATCATGTTCTCCACGCCGTTCTCCTGGTGATGCCCATTGATGCGGCCGGCTCCTCCACCCTTGACCCCAGCCCCACCTTTGCCCTTCTCTCCAGGAGCCTTCTTTCCTTTCTTGGTGCTCTGAGGGACCACAAGGGGAGTGTGGTTAGAAAACAGCAGACATTTCGCGCAGCCCAGAACTAACAGTGTCAACAATGGCAAAAGCAAGCGCAGTATAAATACCAGATCCTATCAATCAGCCCTGCAGTACACACGTGTAGCTTTGTACCTTTCCTTTGCCTGGGTTTGCATTCTTCCCATCAGGATCTTCAAAGTCAGTGTCAGAAGAGAAGTGTGTATCAGTTTCCCTGTTCACAAAAAGGTAGCATTAACAGGTATCAAATTTCCAAACACCGCACAGTTCTAGAATGTCACTGCCCATTGATTTGTGTATATCACACTGCATGAAAATAATACTTACTGATGAAAATGAAACTCTGCTTGCAATTCTGGTGCTGCTATCATTTCTTTAACATCTTCTGTAGCACCTCAACTTTTAAAGACTTCAACTCTTCATAGACAATGGTAAAACAGAACTGTGTTTGAAGTCCTGCAAAAAAAAACACATTACAGATAATTATGCAGCCATTCTGAGGGAAGGCTGTTTCAAATTTTTTGTTTCAAATCAAGTTTGTCAGGCCTGTTTTCTAGTAACCAATACAAATTTCAACAAGTCATGCAAGAACTGTCATATTACAAAATCATGTAAAGTTTACAAAAGAAGTTTTTTCCAGAATTATATAATACACATCAATCTCTCAAAGCATAAATTTGCAGCTAAACATTACAACTGGGTGCAGTTATTTTTCTAATTTTTAAAAAATTAAGTTAGTATGAACAGTTCTGCTGATGCCCCTATTCACAGCACATAAAAAGGCTGGCATAATCCACAAAACATTGTTAGGATATCTAATACGAAAAACAACAGTGTCAATAGAACTTTACAGGTGGTCAGGATTGCATGAGCTGCCATTAAAGTGAAAACAAGGTTTTGGCCACTAGGGGTGCAATATTGCACTCCTTATGAGCTCCTGCTCTTTGCCATCAACCCCGTGATATTCTGCAAGTGCCATAAGACAGAACAGAAAGACACATTAAGGAAACACGCATTTAATCTACAGTTTTTCTAATTTATATTTTAAGCTTTACAAAATGGTTAGTAGTGGAGGAGAACAGATTGAATCCAAACGTTCTTTGAAGATAACAGGAAGTGTTCAGAGCTTCAAATGGGCAGCTTTAGAGTGGTAGTTTTAACCCAAGTTGGTATAAAGATCATCTGAGGTCATGACTGCTAAGAGAAACGCAGAAGCACAAATCCCACCACTACCCACAGCCTGGGAGAATGCAACATGACCTTGTCCAGTCACCCAGTGTTAGTCGATTCGAATAGACTGTTGAATTAAGCTGGATCGTTATAACTTTCCCTGCTGCAGAAGCATTGGAAGCTGAGAAATGGTCAGAAATGTGAAACGCTACATCGCTAAAGGAAACTGGGTGGGCTTGCTTAAGAACTAATAGGTCAATCAAATGGCAAGGGTCCTAATTCAAACAGGACCTAAGAGTGGATAAGGACACAAAATACACATTGTAGTTGAGGAGGAATGGCACTGTTCAATAAGCAGCAGCCACCAAAAGCACTCCAAACTACCTCTTAACATTCCTTCAATTCAAAGGAATCAAATGCACAATAAACTGTTTTCCTGTTCGGCCTCCACATGTGGTAATCTTCAGACTACCATCAGATTACAACTTGATAAGCTACACCAAAGTCAAAGACAGTCCCATAAAACAAGAGACAAACTGCAAGCAAAAATTGGTCTCCCTAGAGACTAATTCACCACTGAATGCCAGAAGTATGGTGTGACAATGAAATATTTTAAAGAAATCTGCAACTAAACTCATACTTTTTCCCTCCAATATAGGCCATTTTAAATGAGAGAAAAGTTGATGTGGCGGTGCACAACTCCGAATTATTTGTGGTTATTAAGAGATCATGTAACAAATGAATATAAACTTATTGATACCAGGGGGAGATTCTGGTGCATACAGCACAGATAATCATACCTCTACCACAAAACAGACCAGATGCAGATACAATACACATAGTGCAAACTAGTAAACACAGCGCAAAAAAAATTAAAAATTACAAGGCACACCAATAACATATTTAGAAAAGTAGAATATTTGCAGGCAATGTGTCTTACAGTCCTCCAAGCCAGAGGCAATGCAGATTGGAAACATCATACATCTGCCTGCCAAATTCAATCAGCTACCCAATTCATGCATATAACCTACAATAATATTAATGAAACTTCCCAAAATTATGACAAACGCCTGAAGAGAATGTACAAGCTACAATCCTAATTCTGCAAGGAGAATCAAGACCACTTAGCTCTGAAGTCAAAATTCCTCTTCCCTGTTGCATACTAAAGGTCACGATAGCATGTGTCAGTGATTCTAGAATGTTTTTGACTCAATACAAAAAGGTTCATGTCTAGTGACACAGACAGTTAGGCACTTCTACCATGCTACAGGCACGAGGCGGGGAACAACACAGGATGGGGGGCCAGTCCATCGCAGGGCACACTCACACACCATTCACTCACACATGCACACCTATGGGCAATTTAGTAATTAGCCTCTTTAGCATGTCTTTGAAGATACCCCACGACGACATGGGGAGACGTGCTGACCACTGTCTGAATTTTTAAAGTTTCAGTCGTTAGAACTTAAAATTAAAGCAAATGTGGAACCGTATGACTCCATGAGTTGCACTGTATTGCCTAGGGCTGTTGTGATCACATCACAATCGAATTGCGATTATATCACGCATGCGCAATAACCACCAGGACTTTAGATGACAGGTGAAATAAATGCCCCTAAGTTGTCCGGACGCCGGCTTTTCGGTATGTCACGGACATTTACTTACACCTACAATTTGATAAGCACACTACTAATCTGCTTAAGATATTAATGAGATACCTATTGTTGCGTCCCATAAGTCAGGAATGCATATAAATTCGGTGTATCCTTATGCTTATTAAATTCAGTTTACGGAGAAGACCACATGCTATTGTTTTAGTAAATCATGGAAGCGATAAGCGCTGAAGTGGCACTGAAAAAAAGAACAGCTCAGCAGCTACATCTTTTGAAATAGGAGAAATTGTGGATAAACAAGATAAAAAGATGTTGGTGGTGTGGTGGTAATTTTTGCAATTTAAAGTCCCAAATGTTTATTAAACATAAGAATATGCTGAATTTGGGCGTCACAATACGCATCTCATGAATATCTCGGGCACACCACTAAACTGCTTATCAAACTGTGAGCATAAGTAAACGTCCATAAAAAAGCCGGCGTACAGACAAATGTTTCACCCGTCATCTAAAGCCCTGGTGATGACCCTGCATACGCCACATAATTGCAATTCCATTGTGCCGTGATCGCGACAGCTCTAGCAATGTCTCAAGGGTTTAAAGCCGTATCGACTCTGCATGTGGTGTTTGTGCTCTTTCCGAGTCATATGGATTTCCTCTTACGGTCCACAGTCCAAAGTTGTGCAGTTATATCACATAAGACGTAAAGCTGGGGTAGGTGGCATCTCTGGACAGCCTGTAGCCTTTGTTTGTGCGGACCTGAACATGCATGGGCATTAACGCAAGTATATAATATCAAGATTCGAAATGTATTAAGAATTAATAGGTTTATTATTGAAATTTAGACATTTACCATTTTTACAAACTGATATGTAATGATCTTTAATTGAAACTGCAAACAGATGAAAGGCAGACAACCTGCTCATTTTTAACAACAGATCCTATATCATAATTAGCCAAACACAGTAATCTGTGTTTAGCCCAAGATGCGAGAAACCTTACAACAAAGATAATCTAACTTACAAGTACAGCCAGACAATTCCCCCCTAAACAGAAGACAATTTTCAAGAGAGGTGGCCTACCCACCCCCCACATAAAATTAAAAAAAACAATTCTTCCCACTGGTCTCCCTCAAGTACTGAAGGAAGACTCAAACTAGATAGCTGTATTCTGAGTACCGAAAAGTAGATAGTGGCCTCCTAGGAGCCACAAACACAACAGTGGAAAAGCCGTATACCAGACAGTGCAGTATTTACTATTTGAACAAATACCAATTTATACACATCTGACAATGTCAAGAAAAACTACATGGAAAGGGAGTGAAATATACCAGTCAGTCATCAACAATGACTTTCCGTTTATCAGTCAGATTTGTAAAAGGAGAGGATTTGGTAAATGATGCAATATACAGCTTAGAGTTCAACCAATTTCAAAAAGACACAATAACAACGTAGCAAAGAGATCAAAGAAATGGGACTTGTTCCCCTCTTCCTAAGTGGACCATGATTTCTGCTGTCTGCTGATGCAGAGCAAGGCAGCAAAGGCAAAGAGAACAAAGCTACATACAGCAGACAACCAAAACAGAACAGCCAGTGGAAAGTAGTCAGACCTACAGCTAACACTTCATTCACCCGTCCCTAAGCAAGCATGAGCAAAAACAGTAGATTATGGACCTTATACTGGGCAGATAATTTCCTTGCATTTTTCAATGATCAGCTTAGACCATGCTCTTCATTTCCTAACTGAAATATTTACCTTCCGACAAACCAAAAATGACCCAACAGAAAGGAAGCTGACTTAGCCGAAATTACAAATTATAAAAAGGTTAAATCAAGCACATTGTAAAACAATTTTATTGTACTCTACCCTTAATAATGCTGAGATATATGGTAATATATTGATCCATCTCACAAAGTTTGACCTTATTTTGGCAGTCATTGACTATTTTCTATTACAATTTTAATCACTGAATTTCAGTTCATATACATACGCAAAGAGCCTTAGTAAATTTTTATTTGTCCTCTTACTATGATATTGGAGAACTTTGATGCACTAGATGCGACTGCATGTCTCTATTCTGTCAGGTAATTCCATCACCCGGCCCATTTCTGACAGATGTTCAGGTGATTCCAAATAACTTGCCAGTGTAAATTTAGAGCTTAAAATACAGAGATGGCAAGCAGACCATTTGTGAAAATTCCGATGACATTCCGATGACGGGTACAGGGTGCCGACCGCCTGAGCCACTCACCACATACACATTTTAAAATGATGCCTGTGCATCTTTCTCAATTTGCACCAAAAGAATCTTACGAAATCAAATATTTTTTTCTTTTGAGCATATGGGTTCATTTGATTTTTGCAAAGTTCTCATACATTTTGAAGTACCGTTTTATGTAATTTGGCCACAAATTAGAACAAAGATTTTTTACTGATACAAAGAAGCGTCAACTTGTATTTGCCCTGTTCCCTTTAGGCACTTAATGCCTATGGTTAGTCTATTCAACAAACTGCACAAAAGCAGACAAACTCAGACTGATGGAAAACTCTGGTGCATGTGTGTTTGAGGGGGATGTCCACATCACCAAACCAATTAAGTTATTATATACTCCAACTATTACAGTGATGGTTATCTTGAATATAAAGGGAAAAATGTAAAGAATGTTGATAGTCAAAATAACCGTACATCGAAGGACCTTACGGCATTGCATTTCACTATTTACTATGCATTTAAGGAAATGTTAAACACTAATAGGCAAAAAAATATTTGAAAACCTACCCTTTGAAATGTACTGGTCTAAACAGCATAACATAACAATAACAATTAACCAAGTTAGAATTTCCATTGCTGATATGACCTATCACCTACACAGGGCTGGTTATCAATAAAATGCTGGTAACTACTATTCCATTATATACAAACCACTAACAGCATTACATCACATCATTTGTCCAGTACATTTAGTATAAAAATGTTTCAATGTGCAATGAAGGCTTAAACGTTTTAACACCAGCAAAGTCTCTGGTAACTGGAGTAATAAAGCAAGCAAGCAATTACACAATCTTGAATTACACTCTTATAATAGTAGCTAATGTAATCTTAAATTGCCAAAATAAGTAGGTGTACCAGCCAATGCAGGGAATGTTTTATTTTTTGGTTTAGACACACCTTAAGATGCATGATCTATATGCCCCTCATCTTTTTAAAAATCCTTTTAAAATGCTTCACTTGAAGGGTATGCAAGTCATCATATATTTTATTTTTCAATTACTCTGCAAACAGATTGACAGGAAATATCTGACATGCAGAAGAAAAAATTAGAAAAACACCATACAACAGATTTAAATATAATTACAAGTTTCATCTCGTGCTTTTCTGACAAAAGGGAATCACGAGTACAAAATTTATATTTAAATAATACCTAACCCATTTTCCCCACACGTGGAATGAGTGACAAGTAGTTCTATTATATTACAATTACAGGTAACGCTGTCTCTAATGACAGCACAACACCACAGGTGAATTTCCTATACAGTAATCCCTCACTTATCGCGGGAGATAGGTTCCAAGGCGACCACGATAACTGAATTTCCGCGAAGTAGGGACGCCATATTTATTTAATTATTTAACGTGTATTTGGACGTTTTTAAATCCTCCCTGTAT
>JAODUD010000002.1:22719369-22732060 GCA_026784285.1 Stomatorhinus walkeri
TTGTTCTTAGACTAGGAAATACTACTACTACTGTATATTTAAAAACCCGCGAAGTCGTGAATCCGCGATAAGTGAACTGCGAAGTAGCGAGGGATCACTGTACTGAAAACAGGAGAATAGTTAAGCTAACGATAAAAATAACTATGGCTGGTTTCAGTCTCTACGTGGTTTGTCTTCGTATGCCCCACATTTTGGCAAAACTATAAAAATATGAAAATCAAGGCCTGTACATTATTAGGAAATCCATAAAATGTATTAAAATGATTGTACAGTATGGCTTTAATATCTTTATTACATACACATTTCTGTGTCCAAGTCTTTTTTTTTTTTAAAAAAAAAACAACCATCAATACACTGCCTGCCTGAAATTTGTCTATGTAATATGTTTAACACGAATACTTTTCAATAAATGGAAATAACCTCGAAGTCCAAAACTGTGAGGTGGTGCAACTGTCCAAACTATTGAGCAGAGGAAGAAAACAGAAAATGTGTTAATTTATCCATCCATCTTCTGGAACCACTTATCTTATTCAGAGTCATGGGGATTCCAGTCTCTCTCTCGGGGGCTACGAGCACAAGGCAGGGAACAACCCAGGATGGGGAACCAACCCACCGCTGGGCTCACACACACACACCATTCACCAACACAAGCACACCTACAGGCAATCTGGCAACTCCAATTAGCCCTGAAGAAACCTGACGATGACACGGGGAGAACATGCAAACTCCACACACATGGAACTGGGGCAGAGTCTTGGACAATGGTCCCAGAGGTGTGAGGCGACAGTGCTAACCACTGCTTCATCATGCCACTGCTAGGTAGTAATTTGAAAAAGTTGCAAAACACTGTGGTTTTAAAACAATTCACAGTACATCAAATGTCAGGTGGTACAACCCAGAAAAAGGGCTTTTCATTTAAAATGTCATTTTACAAAACAGTGGTTTGGATATTACATCATAAAAAGACGACCCAGAATAATTCTCATGGTGCAGGGAAAACAGATAGAGATAGAGAGAGATAGATAGAGATACTTTATTTATCCAGAAGGAAATTTAGGTGTCCAGTAGCTTATACACAGTATACATATAAATAGGTGCACAGAACTATGACATTCACGAGCACATGTATACTGCAACAATACAAAGGAAAATAACAGGAGGCAGTGTGCTATACAGGCCTAAACACTTAAGTCCATCACACTCCTCCCCTTCCATGTGACGTTGAATAGCTTATAGCCTTAGGGACAAAGGACCTTCTGAGCCTGTCTGTTCTGCATGACAGAGACAGGAGCCAATCACTGAACACGCTCTTCTGTTTGGAGAAAGTGGTGTGCAGAGGGTGGCGGTCATTATCCAATATTGAGAGCAGTCTGCTCAGGGTCCTCCTATCTGCAACTGATGTCAGTGATTCCAGCGCCATGCCCACCACAGAGCTGCTTTTCTCACCAGCCTGCCGAGTTAGTAGATGTAAGTAACCAAGTACTGAAATAAATTATTTTCAATTCATGGCCTGCACAATTTCCATCAAGCTGTACAACCCGTGGAAAACATAAAAATATTGTAATATGATCATTTTAAAAGCAAATAGTTTTATGTATACACTTGATATGAAGGACAATTTTTTTGTGCAGGTGTCCAAGCAGATGCCTGTTTAACTTAAAATCAGCTTGAAATGTCAGGTGGTACAACCACAGATAACAGTACTACTAATAAATACAAAAATAAATATATTTTATGAATGTCTAATGCTTTGTGGGTATTTAAATAGTTAAGTTTTCATTTTGAAAAAATATTCCCTATTTCCCACCTATTTGTCAATGTGTTTTAATAAACTGACCGCAAAAGTGACCCAATCTTCTGCTGCTTTTCATGATTAGCTTCAAAACTGTGCATCAACTTCCCTATCCTCTAAAACGGTAGATATGACAAGTGACCTTAAAATGCAAACTAAGGGTATTTGATAAAATCATTGGCATACAATTTAACTTCAAAGCATATAGCTATCATTTATTTTTCTAAGTCAGCACCAGGACAGACTCGTAGTTAAGATAAAGTATTTTCTGAAAGTTAAACACAACTGAAAAAATGTTGATGTATAGATCGTGGTATGTCCCTGCGAATTTTTTCCAATAAAAAAAAACATTTCTTTATAACTTGGTATAAGCTTGATTTATGTAAAAACTGAATAACCATTCAAAACAAAAGAGCAGCTAAATGTGTCAATCGAACACTGTTCACAGTATTGGTTGTCCATCTGTGGGACAACTTTCTTTTTCAGACACTTAAGGTGTATAGCATGTTAAACAATATATTATACACAAAAATTGTGCTGATCTTTTACCGATTACAATTCGCTTGCCATAGATGCATGTCCCGTTTGCAATTAATCATTTAAGCAACCATTTGGAAGACTCCAATGTACATTACCTACAAGACTAAATGATTTCATTTTCAAATTCAGGACCTTGAATCGTGACTACAGATTTTAACTCTGCATCTTGTCTGCATTCTTAAGACACTTTGGAGCTACATGATGTGAAATTCTAATAACAATATCTGTGCACATCCAAATGTCACATAGCAAGGACTGGGACTATCAATAAGCTACAGTAAAACATTTTTACCCCGTCATAGGAAACAAAGCTTAGCAAGCTTTCATTTTCAACATAATCTTTTATATCTTAATAAATTGCTTTAAAGTGTAACACCGCTGTTTTTATGCGAGCTCTGCATGCGGTCTCTGAGCCAAAACAATCATTTTCGTCCTTGCTGTCGACTCAAAAATTACTAAAAGTGCTGTGTTTGAGAGAAAGGAAAACAAGAACGAGGAGAAAAGCAAACAATGAATTGGTTACCAAAAGACAATCACCTTCTGCTGCAAAGTCAGTATTCCATAGAGACAATACTGAGCAAAACTTTGCTGTTGGCAGGCTTTGTCTTAGAAAACTCATGGCAACAGCAGCAACGTATTTGACAGACCTTTGGTATAAAACTTCTAGTGGACCATAGTTTATTTTAGGTCAATTTTCAGCTCCTTGCTTTATAAATATCGCAATATTAACAACGTAATTTAAGACATTTATTTTATGCAGTAAAGGGTTCAGATGGATTTCAAAGTACTACAGATTGTCAATCTAGTTTATTTATCCCAGAAACTAAATCATTAACATGACCCTGTGTTCGAAAACTAGTTATCTATAGGACTGATTTAATTCACCTATCCATTTCCTAACATGCCCTTATTAAGCCAAATCAACATATTTCCTGACTAATAAAAAAAATACACTTAAATTACCCAACCTCTGCCTACACTTATACCTTGCAATGACAATAACACCCAAGTTATCAAAAGTCAATTTCACCTGTTTAGCGATTTCTCTACAATCAAATTTATCTGCCACTTTAATACTTTTACCAAACACCCTATATAGCACGTTAAATTACCCACAGCCAACTTTTCTCTGAAAAGACCCCATTTGCCTAAATGGGTATGATTCCCCCCCCCACCCCAGTAGTTACCTGCTCGACACCGGAGTCCACCTGTGTCGATCATAGAAAATTTGACAAGGTAAAGTTTTAAGGATAGGCATTAAAATTCCATGGAAAATTCAAGTGATCCTTCATGTCAATAATTTAACTGCTACAGCAGATTTTTGTGAAGAATTGCAAAACTTATAACACTTGTTATAAGCATACCATACTTTCAGCTCTTAGCATGGACAAGCGTCACACCATGTATTTGTTTACAACTATTTCAAATGAACAGCAAGGATAAATCTTGATTTAGTTCAATGTCTTACTTTTATTTATTTAATTAAAAACAGAGATTACAATGGAAATATCAATTTTAATGCTTTCACAAATACAAAATCCCATTTACTTACAAATAAGCTCTTCGCACAAAATTCTAAAAATACGCATTTTTCAGTACCAAGCCAAAATGTTCAGTTTAGCCAAATTCAAGTTAATTTTCAGAATCATCTGTCCTAAGCGACGTACATGTGAGGATCAGAGAAGGGTCAGCCAGCGTTTCTGAAGCACCTGGGATTAAGGGCTATGCTTAAGGGCTCAGTGGAGACATAGTTACTCTGTCGGACATAGGATTTGAACTTTCCAAACACAGGGACAAACCCCTAATCAGCCTAGCTACACAATGCCCACAGATCTGTAATAAGGAAAGGATTGTTCAACAAAGCATGGTGACTTGACCAATTTTAGTATGATTCAGAATTATACTTACATCAAACATTTGTAACAAAAAACTTGTTGCAAAGCCATTCAGCGGACAAAGGAGCAAGAGCAATATCTTATTGAGCTATGTCAAACACCTGTAATGCTCAGCAGTTATGAACTACTAAATTCTATTACCAGGGCACTTGATAGTGTAATAAAGAACTACAACTCCCGTACTAGAGCAGCAGAGCCTTTTTTAATGTTACTTCTCAAATTAATCTTTTAAAGAGACACCTAATTACTTCACCATTACATTTTTAGACTATAAAAACACTTTGTTTGAAAGTAAGACACTGAGCCAAAATCAAAATGAATCCACCTGTAATATTGCTTTTGTGTGGGAAGTAGGGCTGGGAAGATAATTTGATACAACACAGTTTTATATACAAAATGGCTTGATGTATTGATATACCAATTTAATTTAGTTATTGTAAATGTAGACAATATGGTTTGCTGCAGAAAGGCAGGAAGAACAAATCGGGCAGTGCCAGAAAAAGTAACATGATGTACACGCAGACTAGAAAATGTACCGTGAGGTGCAAATCAGACAGGTGGTATGGATTGTAAAGTGAGACACCCTGCAAAGCCCCACCCACAAAAAAGGCCAGATAGTGAAATGCAAAGAAAAATGCAGAGCAAATGGAAATAAAGAAATATTGCAAAGCTAAACACATGTACGGTAAAGAAAAAAATGAGTGCCAAAAAAGCAGAAAGGAAAACTATCAAAAACAATTCTCAAAAAATTGGGCAAAGAAAAAAATCTAATACCTTTACTGTTGTTTACAGTAAATACCATTTTGTTTACAGGACTATATGGCCGTCATTTCACTCCATACATTTCAACATGGAAGGATGGATTGATGAACGGACATTTCAGTTTTACCATTTTTACCCTTCTGTGGTTCATGTGAAACAGGTCAGCAGAGGAATAAACAGCACTGATAAAAATGTTGTTATACAATGTCTTATTTTGAATATACCTGATCTAATCGTTAAATACTTGACATTTATTTAGATTTCAGGCACTTGGATTTTTAGTTAATCTGCATTATTTGTAAGAGTTTTTTAACATGTTAAATTAAGTCCAGCAGAGATACCATTTTTGTGTTTCCCATTGGAAAAAATTGATGTGAATAAATAAAATTCATTCGGACTTTCTGTCCCAACTTTTGAAAGTATTTTAGACAAATTATGATATTGAAATATGTGGAATATCAATACAGTGACCTAGAATATCAAGAGTTTTAGCAGCCATATCAACCGGCCCTAACAGGAAGGATACATTTAAAGCTCATTTACATAAGTTAGCCGCATACATTTCTATGACATACATAAACCACAAACAGTACTAATTCAGATAGTCATCCTATTAATGATTAAACATACACTACATCTTAACAGTAGAAAACCACAGCTAAATGAAATGTCTGTGAAAAGTATGTAGCATTACTGTGAAGCAGCATCTTAATCTTGTTTGGTTAGAACATTATACTCATCCTTCTTTTGAAAACGTACTGCTATTAAACTTAAAATATTTTTGAATTTGTACAAGTACCTAGGAATTCTTTGCTTCTACATTCTATACCCAGCTCTCCATTTACAGGTGAGAGTAAGTTCTATGGAGTAACACAGCACAGACACAGCTGGCACGCAGCACGCCTACAGTAGCTGCATTTATAGGCCTTGCTTAAGGCCCCAGTGATGATATGATTAAACTGCTGGCCACAGAATGTGAACCCACGACCTTCTGGATATGGACATGGTCCAACTTCCTGTGTCACACGTTGGAATTTTACAGATTTTTTTTTTTTTTTTTTTTAAACATTACACAGCTTAGCAATTCCACTATATCATGTTTCCCACTCAGATAAAGTTTATTTTGTCTGTATGGGCAAAGCAGTTTATTTTCTTAAACGCAAAATGAAGATCAGACCATGGTAAATAAGTATCATGCAAAATGTATTAATGTAGTGTCTAATCTACCTTATCTGAAGCTTTATCACAAATGAGAAAACTGGATGACAAAATCCACACACTACAGATGACTGAGGCAGCATTTTAATGACAAAGTATAACTCAAAATTCTCATCTTCATTTTTTGCAAAAGCAATCACATACCGTTTATTGCACCCCCGAAAAGAAGTTTGATCAAATTGGTAGGTAGCTAAAATTAAGATAAATTAAAGTTTTGAAAAAAATATTATTCAGATGTTGCAGTACTGCAACTCAGTATTAATACTTATATGGTTGTGTGTGTACTGGAATTATGACAATTTATACTGTCAAAATAAGGGGAAAAAAGTCAGCATTTCCAAGACTTTCATAAAAATCTACCTTGTTAATTGTGCGGTTAATAGATCTCAAAAGATATTCAGAAGAGATCAGTGATACTAATACCCACCTCAGATTTCAATCTAAACATATTAAGTGTGATGAACCATATTCATTATGTGCTTAAGAAAGCTTTTTTTAATGGTGAACAGAGACGTTAAAGACCAATATACTGCTTTTTCCATAATCAACCGTACCAGGTTCTGTTCATTAAACATACTGTATACACAAACAACTGTTGCTTTAATCATGAACTTGTCAATGAAAGGTTTTACTTAACTTAAATATAGATTATATGCAATGCAAAAATGGTTGGATTATGGATGGATAAAATTGAACACAATTACATGTGGCTCTACAACTTTCATTGTGGTAAAGTGATGTGACAGCTTATGTTTCTCCACTCTGCTTCAGTAAACAATGGGCGGTGACAACCTTGAACAACAGTGGATGGCGTTTAGTACAGAAACAGAGAAGTAAAATTCTGCGCTCTGCATCAGTGCGTCTGTCACGCCTTCCTGGCTGTTCATTGGTCTTTGCTCCCCCTGTTTCCAAGAGACTTCAGCCAAAGCAGGAAGGAAGTACTGCCTTCCAACTCCATATAAGGCAGCGCCCCGTCCGTGCTGCTCCTTCGTTTTAACCAATCACGGAAAACTTAACATATGCAGACGTAAACAAGCCAAAACAGCAGGACCAGAAAACACGGCCATAACTGCTGAAATGACGCATCTGAAATACTATGGGAATTTTCATATCTGCTCGGGATTCTCTCGGAAAATATGTTTAAAAAGAAAAGGAAACTTATTCACTGCGTACCAAGGATGCGCATAAAAATAAACGCGGCCGATTAAAATCCCGGGCAAGAAAGTTACAGTAGCGCCACCCTTTCATTAAAGATGACTGTTTCCAAGCACATTACAGGGTGTGGCTAAAACGAAATAGTGAATATATATATATATATATATATATATATAAACCAAAATTGAAGTCATAGTGAAACACGTCAAAGTACGACAAGAAAGCGTAATATGTTGTCCTACCGAGATACCCACGTTTAACTGTATACAAAATTCGATCCAGAGAGCGTCTTGTTATTAAACTTAATTTCAGAATTAACATTCATCTTTATTTTACGTGATTCACTTTCCTCGTTTTCTTTGGATTTCATGAGGATACATTTAAGAACTAAAAAGCAGAGGAAATTTCTGAATCTTCTCACAACTATCTCGATCTCCGATTTTATAAGGAAAGATGCCCATCCAAGTCCTTCAGACACATTCGTCTTCCTCTTTGAAACTGCTTAAGAAAATCAAGTGGTGAACAGACTAACGAAAAAATGACTATTTAAAAGATGACTATTAAATGCTGGTGAGTGTGGTACAACTGGAAAACAGAGCTCGAAACGCAAAAAACACAAAGCCTGCTAAAATGGAAACGTCTACACTAGCGGTAGCAAGTGAGCTTAGAAAATAAACGCTTATAAGGGAGACCTTGACCTAGATCATGCACGCTATTACAATAATTGCACGTACATTTATTATGTTGCAACTGACATGAGATCAAAGAACTAAAATATTTTTGGTAAATTATAACAAACGAATAGTTCTTTGGGCAAAATAGATAGTTAAGTTGTCTAAAAGTGGCGCCAAAAATCTTCAAGGCTTACGCACATCACGGCGGAAAACGGCGCTGGCAGGCAGGCGAGCCGAGCCGACAAATGCGGGATAAAGTTATTGATACACAGCAGCCGAACTCACAAAGGCATCCCCATTCAGCCCAGATTAAATGTCAAATGCCCGCTTTAAGGCCTAAACCGGTGCACCGACAAGCTAAACGAGGCGAAGCGCCCCACGTAGCTATACGATCGCGGAGAGAACTACCCGGAGCTGCAAAGCCCGGTCTGCCACTCCAGCAGAAGCAGGCTACTTAAATACCCCCGCTAACCCACATCGCACACAGCATAAGGTGTCGAGAAACGGCTCCGGATTCACCCGGAGCTGCACACTAAGCTTAAGGGCAGAGCAGCGGGCTGGTGAGGGCAGGGACGCAGTAGGCACGGTGCCCGGGCGGCCGGTGGCTCAGCCCGCCGCCTATGTATGCGCTCACTAAGGGCTAAATCTTCGCTCCCGCCCGCAGTCACGCACTCCACCGACGATCATCTCGAGTATCACAAGATTAAACTATGCGAGTCTCACTTGCGATGATAAAACTGAAATCTATCCGAAAGTTTAAAAAAAAAGCTAGGAAAAAGCAATCGGGGGAGAGAAAAAAAATCTCCATTTTGAAGCCTGCCCAGCAGCTGTTCTCTGGATTCTCCATCTTGGCTCGCTGTTAAAACGCGACATTTCCTTTTTTGTATATCGACGCGTCCATCGCCGCTTAAAAGTAAATCGGCAGGAATCCAAAAAAAAGCATCTTAAAAATCCAGCAGATTCGACTTTCGACAGTAAGGGACTTGGAGAGCACGATCTCGTTTTCGAAAAACATCTCGTCCTTGTCCTCCATCTTGACTTGGAGTTAGTTCCGATAACTCCGCGCTGTCACGTTTGAAACATTTCCGACATCATTAGAGGGATAACAAATGACTTTCTTCTCAGAATTAAAGCCTCGCCGCGACCGCCGAGCCCCGAAACGGCCCCGACCGCACACATTTTAAACGTGACAGTGAAAGACCGAGGCATCTTTACGCGCATATCGCTTCGCCTCGTCCGCTTTCCTGACACCGAAACACGAACCCCCGACACACTGCTAGCGGCTAGCATGCTAGCAGCCAACAAAACACCAAACCAACAAACTTCCAGAACGTTCTCCGCCATTTTACAACTTACCTCGTCGTCGACGGCAGCCGCGGCGCACTCCCAGCCGTCGCGCGTTTAAAAAAGGTTTCGACAGCTAACGTCCTGATTCTTCGTAGCTATTTCACAGACGAGTTTGAAAGTGGCGGTCAGAGGCCGTTTTGGACTCTCTTTACCCCGCTTGCTCCGTTCGGTTTGTTGTTTCGATGATTGAGGAGAAGGGAGAGTCGCGCTGCAGAGGCGCCACCTGGTGGTCAGAAGGAACGCGGCTTGCGCTCTGGTGACTGTCTGACATCTAGCGGAGACGATGCGCTTTCAGTTTACAGTAAAAGCTCTGTCTCAGCCATGTTTGAAACCCCGCGGCTTGCGTACGTGCTTCACATTTTTACCTAGAAGTATTGCCGCTACAGAAGCACGTTAGCAAATATTGTCGTGCTTGCCCTGCAAACGTCCAGGTGTTTGCACAGTATTTGAAATAGAAACATTAAATGGGGACTGTGCATGTTTGGAGTTCCATATCCACTAGCATCACCCATGTTTTTTTTACATGCGCAGATATGGAGATAGTGTTCTGTTGTGAAAATTTATGGCAAATAATAGTCATAAACTGAATGAATGCTCAGTCCAGTGTTTCACACATTATTGAAGCTGAACCAAATTGACTGACTCAGGATGTTTATCACTTCTATGATTTTTCTATTATATTTTATAACAGTTCTTTAAAATACTGTGTATAACCTAATAATATCTTAAGTATTATGCGTGCCCCGGTTTATTTTGCCACTACGTTGTCCTTTGTCCCCAGACTATTGTTTATACTATCAAGCTATTATTGCCACTCTTAAGCCTTTTGACGCTATTGATTTAAGAAGAAACACTATATACACAGGTCATGCAGATTTCACCATACCAACTGAACTGTCCCCCGAAGTCAAGTCAATGCATAGCTATTTGTTTGGCCTTTGTCTGCATTAACACATCTAATTATTCCTTAACATTAGTAGTTAACATTGGTTAAATCGTTATTCTCGTAATCACGTGCTGTCTGTTTTAGTGTGTTGTGTAATCTGTCACGAATACAAACGAGGTTTGTATTAACTTCTCTTTCTGCAGAGTAATCCAAGTACTTATCTGTTAAAGTTACCGTTATATCATGCGCTTTCGACGTCTAAGTGCATTGAGTTCCATCAAGGAACTCAATGCATTGCTTTTAACATTTCAACCACTCTCACTGGGACTTCTACTGAGGATGTTTCTATCAAGTGAAGAAGTAGGAACTGTATTAAAATACGTTCTGTAGTCCAAAATAAAGTAAATATAACTTCCCAACAGGTCAGGCAAATTAATTAGTCACAAATATTTCTCGATTGAACTTATACATACAATTATTTTACTAGGTTTTTTGTCTGTTATAATCCATGCAAAACTGTGATAAATACTTTGATATGATCGGGATGAAAAGATGGTTAAGATAAAAAAAATAAGACCAACAGTAATACAAGTAATAACGACAATTTGCTACTACGTGCCTCAGCAGCAAATACCATGAGAAATATTTGGATATTCGACTGGCAGACTGAAAGACAGACAGATGGTGGCACTGTAGCCCAAAAAATACACAACACATGCCTCTTTTGGGTTATAACTTCTGTGGCCTATAGACAAAGATCTTCTCTCTATAGATTCCATAATTTCAGGCAAAAAGATATTCCGTAGTTCCATATGTTGAGCCATATTGCATTTTTGGCCATTTTGATTTTTAGTAGGCATCTCTTTGGTGCCATCTGATTGGCAAAAAATCATGGCAAATGAAGCTCTTCAAAACTTTCCATATCTATTATATTTGCCAGCCCATAGATCTATGTAAACATATGCCAATCAATTTAAGATAAAATAAAACTGTTAATTACAAACTGTTTTCCATTTCCCACTAAGTTTAGTGTAAAATCCAGACACATGGAGCACAGGGATCAAATACACAAGCCTTGAACCATGATGCTGTGGTGCAAACCACTGAGCTTTGTCTTTCTTGTTGATTAAAATTACAAATTTGAGGGAAATTACTTTATATATGTATAATGATCTAATAAAAAGGAGGGGGGGGGGTCAGCTGGCAGTAAAAAAAAAAAAGGGTGTAATCCTAATTTCTGGAAAATAAGATATTGCACAGTAGAACATGAACAGATCAATTAAGCCTGATCGCTAAATGCACAGCTAAAATGGCTTCCATTACAGTCTCTCACAGAGTAATCTCTCTCGTCATTCTCTTTGTTCCCTGGTGACATTTCTGACGTTCATTATCTCCATGCATTCCGTTAGCTGGTGCCATTTTCACTTCATTTAAACATTGCTTGAAATAGACATGGGGGACACTGCACCCTGAAGCTCCACTTCAGCAGTGCTTCCCGTCTCCCCATTGCGGACTCATAGGTCTCCTTCTGTATCACACATGGTTTTAGACAGATAACCATCACGACGATCTGACCCTTTCTATATTGTCACCTCAACAGTGAAACCATGACCGTATCTCAAACCTTTACCATAGTCTACCATAATTCCCATACCACTGCTAAAATAACCAAATCCTGCTTCACAGTCCGTCCAGCAGCTGCTCGTCAAAGCACTGCTCATCCCTTTTGGTCAAACCTGTTTACTCTGCAGCTCTGATGCAATGGACCATAATAAGTGAGTACAAAGTCAGAAAAAGAAACAACTACTACAGGGTACATTTATATTCATATTTAATAGTTAGGAAAAAGGTCCCTGCTCTGGAACACAGAACTCTGTTCCCCCTTTATACAACATAAGCAATTACTATACAGATTAAGTACACTACCAGCAAAAATGTTAAATATACAATAATGTGATATAAATATATATGTGGTTATTTAGGGTATTTTCTCTTTGATAGCTGGGAAGCATTTCAGAATAAAAGATTGCTCATTTTAATAAAAATCAGAGAATTAAAAAAAATGGAGGCATAATTATGTATAGATTTTAGAATCATACACCAGTCAAAATCATACTGAGAAGCATAGATTACACAAAAATAATCTTGATATGACCAGAGAATAATTCCCAGATCTTGCAAATAAAAACTGAGCTTTCATTTACCTCATGCTACTGTAACTCAGTCATCTCATTTTTAAAAACCTATTTACAGCACCTCCCCTTAGAAATGGTGGTGACACACAGTCATTAGCAGCAACTGGGAAGATTACTGGGGCATTTATGAGCAAACAAAACAAGAAAAGAAAACAAAACAAAAAAAGATCTCAACTCGTCAAGTAAGGAAAAAGGCGACTGTGACCAGAACGCATTACATTGCTTTC
>JAODUD010000002.1:22741901-22752440 GCA_026784285.1 Stomatorhinus walkeri
GTAAAAATCTAGGGAGTAGAAAGTACAGATACTCGTGCTAAAATGTACGAAGTAAAAGTCGAAAGTTGGCACAAAAACAAATAGCGAAGAAAAGTATGGATACTCGAAAATTCCACTTAAGTACAGTAACTACTACTGCACATCTCATTCATTTTTTACCTGTCTTTTGATATCGTGTTCATTATTCGCTAAGATTGTTAGTTATCAGCAGAGATGGAAAGTAACGAGGTATTTATATCAGCAGAGATGTGAAGTAACGAAGTATTTATATATAAGTATTTATAATACTTCGTTACTTCACATCTCTGCTGATATAAATACTTCGTAACTAACAATTTTAGCGAATAACGAACACGATATCAAGAGACAGGTAAAAAATGAATGAGATGTGCTTCCCAAAAGTCTTCATTATACGATATTTAACGGACGGAGGAACGTAGTTCCTCCTTGTCTCCTTCCCAGCACCCACGTGAGAAAAGCAAAGACTGTCGATAACATAAACACTGATCCCACGTATTTTATTTGTGCAATATGTTACATTGTGGCTCAGATGGCTTCTGAGTTAAAAAGAACTTTGTCACTTACGCACGTAAAACGACAGTCTTTCGATAACAAACACAAAACAGCTCACGTTACTCACACTACAATGGGGAAAACAACGGAGAGGTCACATATTAAACTTACCCGATACACGTAGTTGGTAATCATAACGGGACTAAGAACCACCTTGCCGGAGTCACAATATTACTGTCACATCAGACATATGCAAATGTAAAAAATAACCTAGTAAAAAATCATTCTAAATACGCAAAAGTCCCCCAAAAAATGGACTTATCAGTCCAAAATATATAAATGGGCTCAAAACACGATCTGGCCTCCTTGCAACAAAGAACAATGGTGCGCAGCAGTAGGAAACATCATATAGACCAGCGACTTGACTACCTGGACAGTACTGTCTGCCATTTCTGGACTCTGTCATTGCTGGTAGTAAAGGGTAATTCACCTTTGCAGGATGTAACTAAGTATAAAACAAATTTGAAAAATTCAGTTACATTCATGAATTGGAATCAGGATTGAATTTGCTACACCCTGCAGAATGTTGAATGAGAATTCTTTTTCATATACAGTACATTTTTTATTTACAGCACATTTATGGTTACCAATAAAAGATTAACCTGAAGTTAAAAGAAATGCAGTCAATTTTTTCGCAAACACTGCGCCAACACTGTACGCCCTGCATAACATTCTTTTCTTAAAGGTTTCCAAAACAATATAGAATGTACCTCAACACTACCCCAAGCCATGCCCCAACACTGCGCCAACACTAGACTATGCCATGCGGTTCATTGTTTATTTTTATTATTACTCTGTATTTGTTAATTTGTTCGTAAATCGCAAACTTTTAGGTTGCAACATTTGTACTATTGCGTAACTTTTTGGTGAGCAATGGCTACCAAAATGATAGAGTACAGTGTATTACTCGCTATTTTCAATTAAAAAAGCACTATTGTCATGATCCGCCCATCCAAGCCTCCTGTGTGCCACGCCCCCTCATCTCTTGTGTCTGATCCCGATTGAAACCACCTGTTGTCTATCAGTGCCTGACTGTGTTTCGTATTTAGTCTGCGTCTAGGTCAGTCTTCCCCAGATACGTCATTGACGTTACTCGTGCTGTTAATCCTGTGTGCGCTGTGCGTAACCGTGTTTGTCCATTAAACCCTGCTTCTCGTCCTGATGCCTGCCTCCCGTGCCTGCTTACCTGCTTGTCCACCCAGCACCGTGACAACTATCACCAACAAACGATGCTATCACAGCGAATGCGAGACTGAGATTGAAGCGTTACCCTTTGTTTCCGTTGAGAGACATGCCGCGTGACTCATTTCCGCACCCGTACAAGTTATCTTAGGTCGTGTTCAAGGCTCTACTTCTGAGATTCAGATCGAGTTCTAGGTAATTTGTTTTCCTAACTGGTTGGTTAGACTTTTAAGAAATTCGAGTTCTAATGAGTTCCAGTACTGAAGTACCACTTTATATAGCACCAACATTTACAACAGTTGCTCCAAGGCACTTTACATGGGTGTGTTATGTTACATTACAATATTAATAAGACAGAATAATACACTATTATTACAATGACATCCATAACATCCAAACGTTCTTCAACTCCCTGAAGACAGTCTACAGCCCATCAAGATCAGACTGCTCCACTCTGCTGTCTTCAACAACCAATCTGCAAAGACCTTGACATATTCCCCTCAAGCAATGAGATTATGAAAGCCATCCTCCAGACCAACTCAGACAAAGCATCAGATAAAGATGGCATACCCGCTGTGTTATGCAAAGCACTATGTCCTCATGCCCTCAAGGCCTTTCACAATATATTGCAGAGCATCTGGGAGGAGAAAAAATGCCAGACGACTTCTGTGACACCCAGATTATTTCACTTTACAAAAACAAGGGTAGCAAATCAAACTGTGGGAACTGCAGGGGCATCTCACTCCTCTCCATTACTGGCAAGATCCTCACTCGAGTCATCCTCAACTGACTCATCGCTGAGTCTGAGGACATTCTTCCAGAGACACAGTGCAGCTACAGCCCAGGCTGAAGCACTATGGAAATGATCTATGCTTTGAGGCAGCTGCAAGAAAAGTGCATTGAACATAACGTGCCTCTATACTCTGTATTTATTGACTTGACAAAAGCCTTCAGTACTGTCAACAGGAAGGCTCTTTGAACAGTCCTTGAATGAATTGGATGTCCACAGAAATTCCTGAAAATCATCCAGCTTCTCAATGAAGGCATGACAAATGCCTTTGAGATCAGCAGTGGAGTGAAGCATGCATGCTCATGCATGCTGTCTCCTGGTGTTTAAGCCTAGGGATATGGGTGCATATTCGATATCATCTTGATGGTTCCCTCTTTGACCTTGTCGCCTCATCACCAGAACAAAGTGCCATCACTACCTTCTTCAGGAAGTCCTCTTTGTCGATGTCTGCACACTTGTGGCCCACAAAAATCCAACCTACAGCTGATGCATGACCACCTCTCTGAGGTATCAAAGCTGTTCGGCCTGACAATCAGCCTCAGCAAAACCGAGGCGCTCCACCAACCTGTGCCTAATACCAACTTTCCAGCATCAAACATCACCATAGATGGCATTCAGCTTTCAAATATTCAGTCATTCAAATATCTGAGAAGGACCATCTCCCAGGATGGGTCCCTGGACTATGAAATCAACACTCACATCTGCAAAGCAAGTTAGGTGCTAAGGAGACTTCAGAACAGAGTTGACTGTTGACAAAGCTGAAAGTGTACAAGGCTTTGGCCCTCCCAACTCTTCTTTATGGCTGTGAGTTTTGGACTCTGTATTGCAGACAGATCAAGAACCTGGAAAACGATTGCATGTGTGCGCTTTGATCCATAGAGGAAATCAAGTGGTGCTACATCATACAGAGTCAAACGGCATAAAATCCGTATTCATCAAAGCTCCACTTCAATGGGTGGAGCACGTCATCCGCATGGAGAAGCATCATATGCCCAGATGCCTCCTGCATGGAGAGCTTGTGCACAGCAAAAGACACCAGGGCAGGCCAAAGAAATGCTTTAAAGACTCAGTCAAGGACAACCTGCAATGGTGCAAGATCCAACCAAAGTGGTTGGAAAAGTATGCCAGGGAATAGACCACGCCGGTGAGCCACAATCCAACAAGCCACCACCCTCTTCGAGGACAACCAATGCCAAAAAACCACCTCAGAGCACAAAGATGAATCAAGCTATAACACATCATCTTCAGATCCTAAAGATAACCATGCTTTCACAAAGGTGCCATTTCATTCAAAACCAGAATAACCACTGTATTAAAGTCATGTGTGACATCATTGACATTTGTACTAAACAGAAGTTCACATTACCGCATTAATATATTTTAGGGAGTTTCTACCATTTAGGTGACGTGTCATAATAATTTTCTCCGCCATAGTGAAAGAGTGTGGTTGAATCACAAAGGTGATTAGAAAATGGTTGGAGGAGGACTTATTCAATGGACATACAGATGCATGATGAACATAAACACTATGTAGTAATCATGTCTAGTGCATGATTGTGCACATGCTTTGATCCTGTTATGTGCTGATAACATTCAGGAGAGACAAGAAGCTTTTGCAGTCTCTATGTCCACATGTATATTGAAATCTCCAAATATTATAATATTCTGTTATTAAAGTCAGAAAGACGTTCTCCAAATTCAGTCAAACTATGTGTATGATCCAGATGGTCTTTTGCAAATTTTATTCTTAGACTTTCGGCTGAATAGCAACTAAATCCATGGTCCCACAAAAAGTATTCAATCAGAATAAATATACAATACTTTTACAAATGTGAAATGTAAAACAAGGGGGACACACCCTTAAACACAACCAGTTCATTAATATAACATCCAGATTTCTGTGTGTGATATATCACCTTAAACAAAATAATGACAGAAACCAAGTCAAATCAAATCAAATCATAGCAATTCAATGGAAAAAAGCAAATCAAAATTACCATGCTTCAGTATGTCAAGCCTTTTCATTATACGCCTTCCTCAATTTGCACAGTTACAAACATCTGTCTTCTTTTTTTTTTTTAAACTGGACAAATTCAACAATCAAAATGAAGAATTAAATCTATTACTACTTCCGTAATTACTGAAATACTTAAAGCTGACAGTTTATAGAAGACTGTTTTTCCTACTGGGTGCCACTCACCTTAATTTTTATCTAAAGCACGGTATCATATAGGGACCCCCACAGAACCTCTAAATGCAGCTGCTATGCCGTTCTGCAGCTCAGCCCTCCACGATTCGCTTAAGTATGGTAGCCAGGCCGCCTTTAGCCATCTGCAGTGGGGTCTTTTCCTCCTTATTCTCAATATAGATACTGGCTCCGTGTTCTACGAGCAGCTTGGCGGCCTCCACACGCTCTTCATCACAGGCCAGGTGTCTGAGAGGATGTTCACAGATGGAATGTTACTCAGGTTAGAGGGTTTGCATAGACTACATTAAACTGAATGCAGAATGCAATATGCAGAATGAACATGTTACCACATACAAAAATACCTATGCAGTGCTCACAGAAAGTCTTGGGACACTTGCATTATTCAGTAAATATATTGCAAATATTATAAAAATTTCAACAAAAATCATTATTCGTTTACAAAAAATACATATCACATTAAAAACAATCAGTAGTTTTAAGTAAAGCATTCGTTTTATGCAATAATCAATTAAAACCCCTTTTTAATTACCAACACATTTTTAATAACATAAAACACCAAATATTTGGTTTTTTTTTTTATATTCCTTTGGGAACCAATGACTACAAGAGCAATTAATACTCAAACGGCCAGAACAGAATTGAATGACTTTGTAGAAAAAAAAACATAAACACTTAATAAAAACATAAAAGAAAATGCCTGTGCAGAACATATGTGCAGATATGTTAAACACTGCTTGTCCAATGGACTTCTGTCGCAAAACCAATAAATCTGCAACAATTTTACAAAGTTATACTAACATCCTAAGACTTCCCGAGAACACTGTATTTGAGAGATTCTTACCGCTGCTTCATGTATAAAGCATATAGAAATGAAGCAAGAACCCAAAGTCTCAAGAGCCCCCCCCGTAACAACAAGATAAACTAAAGACGGAACAAAACAAGGAAAAGTACAAGCCAAATATCTCATCCTACTCACAGGGCTGTGTTTCCTTGGGAATCCTGGATATTTGTTGAAGCACTCTGCTTCAGGAGAAGCTCTATGAGACGGTAGTTTCCTTTTGCAGAAGCTCTGTGCAGGGGAGTAGAGTCCAATTTGTCTGTGGAATTGGGGTCGGCTCCATTTTCCAGCAAAATAAGGGCAATCTATAAAAAGAATTTGCACATAAATCAAACATAATTAGCAGATCCTGTTTACTTGCCATAAGATGATTTTTGTTCACAACTATACTACAAAATAAGTATCTCATTCCTGTGGTATACCTCTAGATATTAACAAGCATGTAAACAGTAATACGTATGTGCCGCACAGCATATATTTTATAAAATGGGACATAAAAAAAAATCACCAAACCAATACAGTTTGAAACTGTCACATACAATAGTGTAAAGATAAAAATCAATAAGGTTAAAATAACAATAACAGTAAAATATCACAATAAAAATTAACAGCAATGATATCAGGACTTGTATTTATGCAAGGCAATGATCTGGAAGATGTAAGATAAAAATTTAAGAATAGGATAAAGAGCATAATGTGTCATATTAATTATTAGGCATCTTCATTTAGGGTGGGCACAGCTTGAGGACAGTAATGATGGATACTCAAATATAAGAATACAAGAGTATTCTTATGAATGTGCCTATATTTAAGCTTTGTCCAAAATGAAATACAAGTGAATAATCAGACAGCAGGATCAGATAGTATCACCTAGAGGAACTAGGGTACTGGGCCGTGGCCAAGGGGGCATTCTGCCAGGCATGGGTTTGAACTGGCGACCTTCCGATCACAAGTCACATTCCAAAGAGCCACACACCATCCAGTTTTGGTCACAGTGTCTTAAGCGTGACCCTGCCTATCCCTCACTTCTATACTTTGCTTAGTGTCCATGTGGACAAGGATACTGGTGTGTTCCATTTGAACTCTGAATGTGAAATTTGGAGTTAGAAACTTGATCTGGAATGCCCCCTGAAGTCGGAGCTCCGACTCGGAAAGTCAAAGGAAACGCAGCAGCTCTAATGTCAGAATTCAATTTGGCCCCACCCTTCAGCAACATAAGTGAAGGCTGTAGATAAACGCTGCTTATTAGCACTCATGTCTCATTGGAATCTCATTAAATCAGTGGGACACACAGTATTGTCCAACCGCTATCTGTGGACATGTTGCTATGGTGTACTTCATAATGCGTTGTTATCCACTAGAATTGCTTAAAATGTCCCTGGCTGAAACTGGTATTGCTGAGTTCTTGTACTTGTACTCAGATGTGATGTCAGCTCTGAGTTTGGCGGTAAATGGAAAGCAGCATATGTATGTCATTCCATTGGATGCCCTACCTCATATCTGTCCTTAGAGGCAGCGTAGTGTAGTGGTGTGCAGCCATTCTGGTTGACCGGGTTCAGCTCTGCTCCTCTGCTTATCAACGCTCTCACGATTTCTTCTCTGCCAGCAGAGGCTGCGATGTGTAGGGGTGTCCAACATGCCTGAAATGTCAGGGCAATATATTAAAATGTGATGGATAAAAATGGCGTGTTTTGTATTTCTCAATTATTAGTTTTTTAAACTAACTTTAGGGATGATTATGGAATAATATGTTATGAAACGATAGATAAAACTCACACTTACTTACATCATCTTTAAGATTCACATCTACCCCAAAATTCAACAGGAATTGTACTATATCAGTGTGACCCGCTGAACATGCCCAGTGAAGAGCGGTTCTGTGATCCTGGAGAAAAAAAAATACTGATCTGACAGAAAGTTCACCGCAGCCAGTTTTTAGCAAGTTACCAGACAGGAAACCACCTGACTCAGAAACGAGTTTAATGCTTTGTAAACATCATCATTTGTACTAAAATAGCATACACGTTGGCCCATGCAGCATTTAAATCGCTAGTCATTTAATCCCAGGACCTCATCCATCCGGCTCACCAAACTGTCCTGGAGCAATTCTTCAAGAGATAACGATGTAATTTTAATGATTCATCTTACCTGGTCTGTTTTGGTAGCCAGTGATTTATCAGACAATATGCTCTGTTTTAACTGGTCAAACTTCCCAGCATAAGCAAAATTGCAGACCTCTAAATTTGACACTGAACCTTCCATAGTTACTGCCCCAGCAAGCGGACGTTATTTTCCCCTCCGGTTCACATTTTGCACAGGACCTTGTGTCGGCGGCGTTACAATCATAGATCTACACAAACTAGATTCGTGACGTTTCAAATGGCGCACTGAGCAAATAGAAAACTATGCCAAGTTATATACGTATTTTGAATAAATAGAACTTCCTAAATACGTTGAATAATTAAGAAATTACCGTTAGCTATGATATCGTTAACGTTACACCGTTATTAAGCTTAGCAGTGAAGGGACTGTTCGAACGTTAGACTATCTTTAAGGATCGCTTGATTTGCTCTAGTATTTATACGTCTACACCAATCCCAGATTAGGAATTTAATATGCGCGCCGTTTCCGGCAAACTGCAACAGGAACCAACGTTTTCTCGCTTTGTTTCTGGGGGGATCTAATGCGGGAGCACTTGCATAAAAATACTCTAAGAGAGTTGGAATCTTGCGTAGGAACATTAGTATCGTGGTTGAGACTGCACGAACGGGAGACTATTGAACTAAATTGTTTAAAACCATCTAGCACACTCATGGCCTCAACAGTAGTAAGTTCAGACGTTCAGTTGATTTTTTGTTATCCAGCTAGTACCTGTTGTTTGTACTGGTTTGCTTCTCAAAAGTACAGTACCAACGCTTTGTTACATCCCGTCAGCTAATTCATGCATTTGTTAAGATGGATGGATAGATGGATAGATGGATGGATGAGTGAATGGATGGATGGAATAAGTTAATTGCATCTGAGATATTTTGTTTATTTAAAAAAAATGCCGTTTAATTGTTAACTGTAAATATAATATCGAAATAATGTATGACACGTAATTGGGAACATTCGCTATTTTTTAAAATGTCCATAGACCCCTAAAATGTGTTGTGGGGAATGTATATTTGTGTTTTCATGATGTATTTACGCATACAGTTCTTATGGCCTCAGTGGGGAATTCATTGGTTAACTGGGTTTAGCCAACATGAGCTTAAAAGATGCTACAGTGCAACTGACCATTTACCACATTTTTTTGTAACCTTCAGGACTTCAGGACGCGCGTAGATCAGTCATGTAGATATTCTGAGGAATTTGTTAATATTTATTATGACTGCGTGGACAAGAAAAGGCGGGTATGTGTGTTATTATTGTCTCACTCCTTGCACACTGTGCTGTTTTATCTTTATATTATTTACACTAATATACATTTAATTAATTATGTCTTTTAAAATCAAATTTACACAAGCACCTTACAAGACTATACCTGGACAAAGCCACTCTCGTATGGAACGGTAATGCAGTCTCTGGCCACGATGCCCTAGGTGAATTTTTTGAGTCCCTGCCGTCAAGTGAATTCCAGGTTCACACACTGGATTGCCAACCAGTGCATGGTAAGGAAATGAGCAGGCCTGCATTAATGATTTCTGTTTGTGTTATGGAAGGCCTGAATGAATGATTTCTGTTTATGTGTTATGGAAGGCCTGAATGAATGATTTCTGTTTATGTGTTATGGAAGGCCTGCATTAATGATTTCTGTTTATGTGTTATGGAAGGCTAGAATTAATGATTTCTGTTTATGTGTTATGGAAGGCCTGAATTAATGATTTCTGTTTATGTGTTATGGATGGCCTGAATTAATGATTTCTGTTTATGTGTTATGGAAGGCCTGCATTAATGGTCTCTGTTTATATGTTATGGGTTATTTTAGTAGCTTATGGTACAATGACCCATGTAAAACTTCATTTTCAGATCAAGCAACCCAAGGACAGACAACTCTGTTGGTAGTTACTGGAGGGTCTGTCAAGTTTGATGGCAACAAGCAGCACTATTTCAACCAGAACTTTCTTTTGACTGCTCAAGCATCACCGACAAACGAGCAGCCTGTGTGGAAGATAGCAAGTGATTGTTTCAGATTCCAAGACTGGGCCAGCTGAAGCTTTTATATATATTTATGTTAAGCTACTCTTTATAAAAACCATTACCATGTGAAATTTGTGCATACAATCTTTAAATATTTGAATACAAAGCCAAACACAATGTCTCAAATACTTAAAATTTATTGTACACAACAGATACATTAACCAGGAAAGGTGTGTAAGTATCCCATTGTCAAACACAAAAATCACAATTGAATAAATAACAGTATTCAAATCAAAAATTAAGAAAAAAGATTGCATTGGAAATGACACATTACTTGTTTACAATGTTTGGCATTTTATAAACCCTGAGGCCTCACAGAATGCATTTCCTTCTTGTGTCATTGTTTTTTCCAGTGACACCAGTCATGCAATTTGTCTTTAATTTGCTGTGCCAAACTTCACAGGTGAAATTTATTAATATTTTAAATTGGAGAGGAAAACGATAAAATAATTTCACCCCCCCCCCCCCACCACCCCAAACAAAAAAAATGCAGCAATTGTCAGACAGGACATTCTTTGCATTCTTTTTGTCAATTTCTGAATCTGGTTAAGAGTGTATTTTGTCTATTCTCAATTTGGTGAAATCTGCAGGCATGCAAACAGAAAATGCCCAAAATACCCCAAATCAATAGGAGGGAATATAAACATTGAAATTTAGTGTCCCTTTCATGTGCTTCACAAAATCATAACCAAACTATTTCACTATTTTAGGCACTTCTAGACACAACTTGTTTGCACATTTTCTTCATTTCTACACACACAAGCT
>JAODUD010000002.1:22757762-22791825 GCA_026784285.1 Stomatorhinus walkeri
TTCATAGCAACACTGTAAAATCACCAAATGTGTTGCCATCGTTTTCTTAACTAGACAACAATGTATTCCCCAAATGGCCCCCATAAACTCCCCCCATTTAATCCTAACTTCTTCTACGCCCCCCAGCCTCTACAACCTCTCGCCCCCCTACTTGAACCACCTGTCCAAAAAAGTCTTTATTCAAAGCCTGACTTTGTGTGACTTGTCTTAAAGTAATCCGGTTCAGTAGAGCTGCGTCTCTGGCTGTCCTTTCATGTACCACCACTAAGTAACACTTCTTCAGTTTTGGTGCAATTTTTCCCTGCCTGGGAAATACAATTAAGTTTCTTTATATTCCACTGCAATATTTGGCTGCATAGCATGAATGCCTATACAAAATTAAATTTTAAGTATCACACATAGCCAGGTCTTAACCAGTGTGGAAGTAATATTGGACATTGGTAGGCCTGGGAGGGGAGGCATATTGGGTCTGTTATGTCGTAGGCCTTTGGCAAGAAGAGATTGTTTTGAATACTGTGTGACCTCACTTTGTGATAGCTGCTAAAATGTTACGCAATTGATCGCATAAGTAATCATGTTAATCATACTAATGTTAATCATACTAATCATATGTTAACCATGTATTTTCAGTGATTCAGGGACAATACGTCAATGTGTTAATCATTAATCAATGGAACACCCAAATATTAACAGTGTTTCAATGTCATATAATTAAAATCTATATACATTTTTCAAGTAGAGTTTAGAAGCCGAGGCTGACTCCAGTAAATTGTGTAAAATGGGTGAACTTTACCTTGCTACCAAGGTGAACCAATGGAGTAGGAGAATTGTGTTTGTTATATGTTTCAGCTTAGTTTGTTGACATTTTGTGACCAATCAGGACTTAGAAGTCCTGGGAGTTATGGTTTATCTACTGGTTGTTCTGTGTGCTGGGTGTGACTTGGTACCGAGTGCCTGATGGAAAGCGCTGGAATAAAAGAGATTTTCTTTACTCACCAAACTAAGAGGTCCAGACTTTTTCTAAGTGACTCTCTGCACTATCAAAGAGGTTGATTTATAATTTTTCTACCACAACAGAAGTCTTCCGTTCACAAATACAGTCTGTTCTCCAGTACCAGAGTTGGATAATTCATAATTCAGGTCCAGAAAGTAAAAATCCTAACCAAGATTTTGTTTCAACCAACCAGTTGAGTACTTTGTGCCTGTGATTCTTCATACTGAGTTGGTTGGATCTTTTTGCTTTCTGGACCAGAACTATCTACTCTGACCAGCACAATACCAAAGCACATGCATTTCTGGTTGGTCCATAATCCACGAGCAGAGCAGGCGGGCGAGGGTCATGCATGTGCACTTACTTATTGCAAAGCGGTGCATCATAGCCCATTTTGACCTGCTTCAGTTTATAGTCGTATCCCAGCTGAAACAACGTCCTCTGCACGTAGCCCATCTCCTGCACTTTGCTCATCACGTTCTTGTAGATGCGGTCCATGATCTCCTGCGAGTTAAACCAAAGCCTACGTCAGCCATTGATTGGTGCCTGGTCAGAGGGTGGTGGTGAGTAATGGGTCGTAGTTTAGGCCTTATAGTGACCCACATGGACGTGGGGTATGCCTCTCAGAGCCGGATTGGGTCTGGAGGTCATGAAATCCATTACGCAATGCCAGCCACCAGCTGCCAACTGTTAGCAAATGGACTTGCGAGACATGAACATTTATTCCCAGAAATGATTGCGTCAATAATCTTTAAGGATATCAAAACAACATGTTTTCCGCATGCCAAAAAATATTTCTCTCTAACTACTAAATAAACACCAATAACGAGAATGTCTTGTTCGTCGTAAACGCCATTTGTAGAGATCCTTCTTCCTGGAATGCGGCTATGTGGATCACAGCCCGCTGTGAGACAGTCAACCATGATGCCCAGGTGTGATGCTAATGCTAATGCTTGAAGTGCCAACGGCACGATGAAGGCACAAGAGAACTACCTCAGAACTGTAATTTAAAAAAAAAAAACACAAGATGGCGTGCAGCTGACTCTTAGATTATAATCATTACAGCCATAGAAGTCTGTCAAGGATGACAGATCTCATAATCAGATGCTCACAGCAGGTCTGATTTGAGCTGATAGCTGTTAAAAAGGCTGCCCCAGTGTTCTAGCTGCTTTAAGGCAGGGGGCTTGCAGTAGAGAAAGGAGATATGGGTAGGTGGGCGGTGGGGGGGGGGTGGTCTTACCGGTACAGCTGCCATCAGAGTGGGTTTCAGCACAGAACAGTCTCCCTTACTGCCTTTCTTGATCTTTGTTGACTGCAGGGAGCAAGTAAACAAACCCATGCATCACGGTAATAAAAATCAGCCAATAAATTAGAAGCAAATACTGTCTTTTCCCTTTTCCCAAAGTGAGCTTCATACCCTACCACTGTTTATTCTCCATACGGTCTGTGGAATGCAAAATCTGCAGGGCATTCATGTTTACTGCTGCTCAATTTTATTAAAAATCTACTAAATCAAAATAAAACCCAGCACGGTCAGTCTTAGCTACTCAAATTAATTTGCAGCTGCAGTGCTAAGTGGTGCTCACAGGTTTTGTGTCAACAGAAATATCATATTACCTCTTACTATACAACCATCATGTTGTAATTTGATCAGCAGACTCTTCAGATATTGGGAGTCACCTGGTCAGAGAGTGTCTGAGGAGAGGAGTAGCCAATCCGGCAGCCGTACGTCACACACGAGATCTCAGCGGTCATCTCCAGGACGTGGGCCAGTGGGAGGTAGCCAATGTACGTGTCCTTTGGTCTGGAGAAGCACAGCATCACATTATAGGCAGTAGCGGCAACAATGCATGAATGCGCTGGCCGAACGAATTCCGCAATGTCACTGCGTGTTGGGTTGCTTTCACTGAGGCAGTTGTGCAAGACGGTGTCAGTGTGTTACTGCGCAATCAGACTCACCCCAGGCCCGGAATCCTCTCGCATTGTCCCGTCATGCCTGCGATGAGGTTGCTGTGGATGATCATGACGCCCTTGGGCTGGCCGGTGGAGCCACTGGTGTACATGACCACAGCCAGGTCGGAGGGTGTGGGTCTCTGAAACTCCCAGTTCACTGAGGGGGAGAGAGAGGACCCTCAGTAAGTGATCACTCGGAGCCAAGGCCGGACTTTTGGGTGTGGGTCTCTGAGACTCCCAGTTCACTGAGGGAGAGAGAGGACCCTCAGTGAGTGATCACTTGGAGCCAAGGCCGGAGTTTTTGGTGTGGGTCTCTGAGACTCCCAGTTCACTGAGGGAGAGAGAGGACCCTCAGTGAGTCATCACTCGGAGTCAAGGCCGGACTTTTGCACGGGATTAACTTGGCTAACCCAGGGATCTGAGTTGTACGGAACCCCATATTTTCTGGCTGTTACAGCAGCATTTTATGCAGTAGGTAAGGCCCCCATCCCTTCTAAATTTAGCCCGGCCTAAGCAATTACGATACCACCACTATGCTATAACATTACAGAACTTCATCTACTCTATGCTTTAAAGTTATATGTGGAAGTTTGGGGACCCGTGACCAAAATATATGCTTTACTGGTTTTCTACACGAAAAGGGGAAGAGACCAAATATTATTTGTCTTCAAATTTTAATGCAGAATTACTACTTACTTGCTGAATTGAACATATTGGACGAAAATGGAGGCATGTAGAGGCATTTGGGCACTCTGTCAGTCAAGACTTAGTATTTTACAGGCTGTGATTTCTGCCAAAGCAGATGTTACTAACAGTCCTTCTATATTTGCAGTAGGTTGTTTCCCACTTCTTGCAGAAGACTTCTATATTAATAGTGGCAGGTCATCTTCCGCTGCATGTTTGAGATCCACTCTCAAATATAGTAATTCAGGTTTGGAGACTGTCACGACCACTCAACAACAGTCTGTTCTATCTTGAATGAGTTTAGGCCCCAGGGTTCTTCGCACACTTGCAAGACCTTTCCATACTCAGTATTATGTACTTTTCTCACTAACCCACATGATATTTTCCCTGATGCATAGCAGTGGGAAAAATGTTCTTGAAATGCTTTTCTCCAAATGTACCTTCTTAATGTTTAAATGTCTTACATTCTCTATTTATTGCATTTTTTGCAAATCTCAGTGTATGTCCCATGCATCACAGAGCTGAAAATGACAAAGATACCCTGAATTTTAGCTATAGAATTCCATTTTTAATTCATCACACCACAACGGCTATTTGCAAGAAGCCCCTGGCCTAGCAAAGTGTTGTTTTGCATTTTTCAGATGACTTATGGTGAGATTGCAGATAGGGTTTATTTTTGATGACTCTTCCATGCAGTTCATATTAACCACACAATTAAAGCTTCCTACAAGACTTCTGCAGTCATCTGGGGAGACCTTGCTTCTTGCACCTGACAAATTTACAAACATCTATTTCTTACATAAAAACTTCAAAAAACTGCATCCGTTTCCTTGTATTTGAACACTTCAGATGGCAAGCAGGAAGCCTATATATGTATTTCTGTCTTGTTGTAAGAGATAATGATCTTTATTTCTTCATCCTTATTCAGCTGCTTAGTGGAACTGGAACCCATGGTTGAGTTTAAACACAATATTCAGAGGATTTATTAATCTGGAAATGCCTAATTAATCAAATATGTAGAGTTCAGAAAATAGATAGCAGTTGCTTGTTCAAATTTTATGCATTTTCTCATTTTTGTTTACTGCAGAAGTTTTCTTATTTTCATATGGAAAAGCAACAAAACTGTAACTGGTGCTGGGATACTCAAACATTTGATATATTTTAAGTGTACTTCACTGGAATTAGCAGTCTCATCTGCTCTATGCATTCATGCCTGTCCATGTTTTGTTTACATTTATGCACTAGTGAGTTAGCATTGCAACAAACCTACAGCACTGCAAGGACCCATGGTGCCATGTAAAGATTGGTAGATAGTTAGAAACAGAGTGCAAACCCAAGAAAGTGTGAGACAAGTGTGACACAGGTTGCGCAAAATCACTTAATATGTAATATAAATTGATAGGAGTGTAAATGTAAATTCTTAGGCAGCCAAAGGAAATGATGTCTAAGTGATCTGCATGTTGGTCTAGAAGTATGACATTACATCTGTCAGAGTGTGTCAGCTTGGCTTTTTCAAAACCTCTGCTAAAGTCACCCCAGTGTTTGCAGAAACTTTCCAATACGCTCATGTCCTTTTTTATCTGGACCGCTGGTATACTTCATATGGCTAATCAATACCTCACTGACTGTGTAAAATAATTAAAAAATTATATAAGTGAGCTTGTTGTAAAATTTCATAAACACATAGAACAGCTGAAGTGCCTCTGAGCAGAGATTTGGGAACTGAAGCAGTGTTACTGCTGACTTGATACCAGTAACTTTTAAAAAAAGAAGAAATTCTTGCTGGTTTTTATTGTTACTCTTACATATGTTCTAATGCTAAATTGTGTTTTTTTTTGTTCTGAGCAGATATACACTTACTACCCAAATAAATAGCTTTAAATATTTGCTTTGACTGCCTAAGATTTTTGCACAGAGCAAGATGTAAGATGTGTCAGTCTGTTTTACATTCTGTCCAGAAGTGTTTTATGGCTAGTGGTGAGGCATGTTGTTTTAGCAGGCAGAAAAGATGCCTGGCAGATTTTTGTATCACACCAAGATGGGAGTAGCTGGTGAATTCATGTGCTGACTGGTTAAGAATTTCCATTTCTTTTCAGCTTGACATGCATAGAGCACCCAAGCTAGGTGAACTGCACCAGTGCTGGGGCCAAACTCACGGTTCTCAGGTCTGGCTCCCAGCTTCTGCACCTCATGCATGCTGTGGATCTGCAGTCTTTCTGAGTAGCCAGAAAAACTCGCCTTCTTGTTGTCCACGTAAATGATGTGCTTCAGCTTCCGAATTTCAGGCAGCACATTCTGGTCAGAGAGAAGCAGAGGTTTTGCAAATGTCTATGCAAGGTCCAAAGAGACCACGATCAGAACACAGATCCTGTAGAACATTTTGCTTATTATTTATACTTATAAACTTACATGTTGAATATAATGAGGTGCAGGATTATACAAAACTAACCAGCGACAACTTGGTAGTGAAGTTCATTTTCGTATAACCACACACCTCAGTGGTTCACCCCACTTTATCATAGCTAATAAACAAAAAATTAAAATAAAATAAATTAGTCACAATTAATTTTTCAGAAAGGAATTATTCCAATTAGCATTTAATAATGTTCCAATGTGCTCTAAAATATAGTCCCAATAAGGGTAGAACGTCTGGTCAGGCTACTCAGAGGAAGCGGCAAGTCTGTTAAGTTATCATCGCAAACAGTCAACAGACAGGTGTTCTGAAAACCAAGGAAAATTATACTGATAACATGAACTACTTATTTGTGAGTAAAATGTCACATGGGTTTTTTTTATAATTACATGTTTAATAAAACATCAAAACACATTGATAAAGGCTGCCGTGACTACCTGAACTGTTACGCAAAAATAATCAGCACCCACATGACATCTCTGGACCAATAAGAAAATAGCATTTACCAAAGCCGTGGTATAATTCCAATTATTGGCACAAATGTATTCAGTAACCATTTGATACAAATTTAAGACTTCTACCAGCTACATAGAACATGTCCTGGACTGGCAATTTAAAGCACCCGGGAAATGGAAGTGTTGAAGCATCGCTGTTAAAATGTAGGTGCCAAACCCATAACATTTATGCTTAATCTAATGACAGGCCCATTCTCATGATATATCACCGTCACTACTATCATAACGCACAATAAATGGCTTCCTTTGGAGAATTGGCCAGAAATGGAATCACTCATGAGGCTGCCAATCAACATTCAACAGCTGGGCTGACATCTCACCTTCAGCTTGGTCTCCAGCAGTTCCATGCTGGTGATGAGGTGGGTGACCCCGGATTCGTTTAGCCCGTACGCCACAGCTTCTTCTCCCAAAGTTGCGTATAAGGTCACCACTACAAAAAGCACAAAGAGACACTCATATTTCCATAGTCAAGGGTAAGGGTACATTAACTGCACACACATAAAACACTTTAAAGTTTCCTTCAGAAACATGGAAGTAGGTGGTATTGTGGTGTTTACAACAGTGCTTCCCAAGCTAATCCTCAGGGGGCGCCCAGCCAGTCCTCATTTTTGCTCCCTCCCAGCTCCCAGCCAATCAAGAACACCAAATAACCCAATACGGTTATGTTGGGAGCTGGGAGAGAATAGAAATGTGGCCTGGCTGGGGTCCCCCAAGGACTGGGTTAGGAAACACTCGCTTAACAAAATGATGAAGGCCTCGCTCCTGTAGTCTTAAATGTACTTAAACAGGATATTTCCAGCTGTGTAGATGACAATTAATTTGGAAATTTGTAGTAAGTAAAATGTATGAAACATCTGGGTTGGATCCCTTCCTGTCTGAGGCAAGATGTTTGGCCAGACACAAACCAGCTCACGTTCACTGAGGGGGTGGAGGGGGTGATTGAGAAGGGTGCTTATCGGCTCCTGAACTCAAGCACTCTGCCAAAAGCACACGTGAAAGCTTTCAGTTACAGAACGATCAGAAGCCTGTGGAAACATTCTCTGATCGCTGCAGATGTATCGGCCAGCTAAAGCAGAGTGCCGCCACGCTCACGGGGGAAGTTGCGCCGGAAGCAGGCCTGCGCGCTGATCATCCACTCAGCCCGCGTCTCACAGAAGATAGCGATGGTGCTCTTGGGTTGTTGGCCCAGTGCCGCCAGCCCGCTGCCGAAATGGCTGATGGCCGTCTCCGTGTCTTTGTAGCTCATCCAGCGGTACTCGCCCAAAATCAGCTGTAAGGGAACACACACGTGAGCCAGACTGGACCCATGGCCGGCCCACGGTGAAGGCCCACCATGAGCACAATGGTGAAAGAGGTAAAGACGAGGGGGACTCTGCACCTTCTTGAAGATCTTGCCGTTCGGCTGCATCTCATTCTCCTCGCTGAGTACCTCGCGGGTGCCCAGGCAGTCCCTGTCGGCGAATCGCTGCAAGGCGTGCTCAAACAGCTGGTCCAGGGTGTCCATGCCGGGGAAGTCCACAGTGGCCAGTGAGTGGAACTGGTCTACGGAGCGATATGGACCCTCAGCCACGCGCGAGGTGGGCCTGGCCTTTACCCGCTTCGCCGCCGCTTTCTTCGCCCGGGCTTCCGTGAGCAGGTACCATGGCACGAAGGTGACGATCGTGTACATCCACATCAGCAGGTAGACGGGTAAGAAGACGACCAAGTGTGCGTCGACTGTCAAAGTCATACTTTCGGGGGGAATGGGAACGGAACGGAACGTCTTTGACTGAAGGGACGGCGGTTTTCGTCAGAAGGCGCTGCCCTGACACCCTTATATCAGCACTGGGGCTAAAGGCCAAGAGAGAAACAGCGGGGAAAACAACAATCACAAAAGAGATAATGCTAACAAAAACAAGCCCTACGTGCTTTGGACACTTAGTAACTGCTGAGCAAACAAAGTAAGGGGAAAAGACAAAGGGGAAATTAAGGGGCGGGGGATGGCAGTCACATACTGCTTAATTCATGCTGCCTTAAAAAAGGAAACGCTTTTACTTTCGTGATGTGTTTCGCAAACAAATTTTAGCACGTGTAATTTCCTCCATTTTTAAGGAAGAGGAAAACAGGCATATAGACCAAATGTTTTCTTCTAAGGTTAAATGACTATTCTTGATGTCAGAGCCCATTCTGATTAAATAAACTGTTTCATATACATCGTAGTAATAAGAATAATACAATTTAAGTGACAAAAGCAAAAGCAAAATAGAAAATTCTCTGTTATAACCCACTTCTGCATTTAGGCTCCATGAAGCACTCAGCTTTTTCAAAATGTTACACATCCTTTTTAACAGAGAAACTATTTGCATAAGTGTAGCTGATAGGTCACATTGCTCAGATCAAGCATTGGCCATGATCACAAACAGCACAGCCAGTGTTATTTGGGCTCAATCCTGCAGCAGAAGTAAATACTATTTAATTAACAGAGCTAAATAACTAGAAATAATGGCTGGCAGACTGCCGAAAAGCCACGAAGCTATCATGGAAAAGATATGAATAAGTAACGTAACAAATAATGACCTTTGATACTATCAATGATACAGTATCTCTGAATGATGCAGTTACTTAAAGCATTCAAATATTACCCTTCAGCTTTGTTATTGTTTAACCATGGTGATAAAACACTCATCAAATCACTTACTATGTAATGGTATTTTGATCTAAAGTAAATATAACATTTAAAAGCCGGTATTTGTCAGAATAAACTGCACCACTGAACAGAAAAAGACTAAGCAATCATACAGAAAATTTCCTGGTAGACTCTGAGTCCCTTGAGAAATGTCACTGGATTTAGTATAAACACTTATAATTACAGAAAGCACACAGATGTAGTGCCAACAATCTTTTGTTACCGTGGCTTGAAGACTCTGCATGATAGGATATTACCGTAGTAAAGAGATAAATCTGAATGACAAGATTAAAAAAATCCTTTACTGCATGTACAAGACCAAGTTAGTTACTTACGGAGCGATCACTCAGCAATTCTCACAAATACCACTGCAGGGAAGAAAAAGAAAAACAAAATGTGTCAAATATCTTGTCAGCGATTTCTTTATAACCTCAATGAAAAACTCCACAGGACATTATGAACCTCAGCACAACTCAGCTCTGTGTGTGCCGCTATTGATGTATCCCCAACATAAGCCCTATCGACAGGCACGTAGCCAGGTAACAAAATTTTAAAATCTACCGAGTGAGACTGATCAGACGGATTGCCAGACACCCCACGATACTGATCTCTAGCTAACGACCTGCTTGCTGACACTGGATTCAGATTGAATGCGGCTTAAACACAGAGACAGAAGAAAAAACACGCACACATGTACTTGCGTGAGATAAGATTTGTGAAAAGGTAGCACTTCCACTCTGCCGTGTCTTTACACGAGCAGGTGACATAACAGCATGCTTTAGGTTAGGTGTTGTTTTATTTATTGTTTTGTTTGTTTGTTTTAAAAACCCCATTACCCGCCGGCAGAGGCATGCAACTGCAAAAAAAAAAATCACAGAGACGAAACTGTGCGTTCCAGACCGACGATCAGGTGCAAAGCACCTAGGTGTTACCCAGCTAACAGGGAACATTCCCAGAACTTCAGCAAAGGTAAAGTGAATGTCTTCTCAAAGCTGGCAGAGAACGTTCTTGCTGTAACATTAATGGAATTTTATTTCCATGTGTTACATTTTAACAAATTGTCAGCATGATAACATTATTACCTGAACATCCTGTTAATGCCATTAATGTTGAAAAAAAACACGGTTTTGTAATAAAATATTACTTTTTAAAAGTGATATATGCGTCTACTGCAAAAATGCTATCCAGCCTTGAACCCATTACCTTTGAGGTGTAAAGCGACAGCGTTACCTGCTGCAGGACTGTGTCTGGCACTGGGCAAAGCCAGAAATTACACCATGACCCAAATGGACACCGACAGCTACACGGCACACCGTCATTTAACCAGGTTTCAAACTTGCCTCTCACCTCAGAAAAAAATGTTTCAGCACCCTCACTATTATGTAAACATGTAAATCTCATTTATTTACTACCATTATAACTGAAAAATAAATTGCTGAAACTCCAGCATGTTTATGCTACAAAAAGCTTCTATGGATTTATTTGCCCATGAACATTTGTCAACATTTGCTTAAACAATCACATTTTTTTTAATTACCGCTTTTGATTTAACCTTAAAAATCTTCAATAAAGATTAATAGCAGATTAATTAATTGCAGGTAAATGATCTGAGGCTTTTGAAAAACTTTATTTAAAAAAACATACTTCCCAGCAGTGTTCACTGGTAAATCTAAAGGCCTGTTGTTCCTACAATTCAATCCATAAATAGCCTTTGAGAGTCCGGCAGCGTATGAAGGGTCATCCACAGATCCAGCAGCAGGGATTATGCATCCGTTTTAGGTCTTCTGGTAGGAATGAGCACGTTTACCCTGGTGCACAATGCAGTGGGCATCCAAGCACAAAACCAAAACCTCACCAGACATTTTAGCACACTGTCAAAATAATAAAAAAACAGATCAATACTCAGAAATAGGATAGTGGGAGGGAACGGTTACACCCAGGAGAACTCGGTTGAACAGACTCTCCAGTAGGACACCCATTTAAAGAGCCTTGTCAGACATGGAGGTCGCTGTAGACAGAGGTGTGAGTTTTGAAAATAAGACCATGCAAAGTAATCCCAAGGAGACTGGGCTGCTCACCACCTTCCTTCGTTTCACAGTTTTGTTGTGCCTTTTCTTGCCAGTGGTGATCGTCTGCCTTTAGAGTTTCACGGTTTGTCTCCGAAACGTGACAGTGACAGCCTCCCCGCACAGGCGCATCCCCGCCACAGCGCGCAGTCAGACGGCACAGGTACCCTCACACGTTTCACTTCCTCTGGGGTTTGAATGACCCCACGTGTGCCTCTCCTACAGGTGCTGTCTCCCTTCATCAAAGGCTGCTGGGTGGCCCTAACATGTGGGAGTCCGTTCAGGTGGAAAATGTCAGTGGGCTTTTATTTCAGTAAACAGTCATCCGTATAATGTACTCATGTTTCAGAGCATCCAAAATGATTATGATTAATTAATTTTTTTTTTTTAAAGGAAATATGTTGCATCGTTCTCCACAAATACCACCTTTGCGGTTGCTCAGTGTGATCAAAGTTGCACGAAACACATTTTTGTAATTAAGTCTAGTCTAATATTATGACTTGGGCCAACTACAAAACGTGTTTTTTTGTTGTCAAGACAAAACATTACACCTCACTTTTCTTTTTTTGAAGAAAGACTGGCATCAGACCTAAGGACACCCATGGGTTTAACATAAGGTAACCATCATATTTGTCTCCCATTTATCATATTAGTATGTGCTCTGCAGCGTTTACATAATATACAAAACAGTACCTGACAACTGATACATATTGCATATCTTAATAATCTGGAAGAATTCAGACTGTCATAGGCATCAGGTTGCACAGTTGTTGTGTAAGTATCGCCAAACACCAGGCTTCTGTAAGCATGCAGCATGTTAATAACTTGTGGCTGACCTTTGGGATAAGGGATGTGAAAGACTAGACAGTAACACAATGTAGGCAATTTAGTCCTGATTCACTGTGGCACTTAAAATATGATAAAAACCAAGCACTTGGAAACTATCCCTTTTATCCCTGAACACCCTATTGAAAAGGTTGCACGTACAGCATTTTACAAGGCTAAAACATACCTATTCTAAATATAGCACAAGGGCAACAGAAAACCGACCGGAGCAACCAGAGCAGGCTTCTTTACGAGTGAACAGCTGCAGCACAATGATTCCAGGACACATTTCCAAGGGAAAACACCACAAATGTGACCTATTACTTACAGCCAAGGCACTCTTCAGTCACAAGCGCAATGTGACATTTAGGCCTATTAATGCAATCGTCTGTGACTCATGGGGCCAGTCTGTCATCTCGCCAGACAAAGGCAGAGAAGCCTTTCACTTTCTTCCAAAATGGTGATACCTCTCAAATAATGGAAAACTAATTCCCCAGGTACTGTCAAATTTGGGGTCTAGAACTTTGGTGTGCAGTGCAGTTTTCATGGGGGATACAGTCTGATCTACCGCAATGGCTGCAGCAGCACTACCAACACAAATTCTTGATGTTCCCCATTCGCAGACTCGGTCATGTCACTGACCCACATTGTATTGTAGCTCCTCAGGCCTTCATACACTTTAGCTCCAGAAAGTTCTGTAATCCAAGAATGAACTATGGCAACTACACATCAACGAAATTTGATTCACAAAAAGATTAATCTGCCACACCCTGCCCCCAGTCATTCAGTGCTCAGATATAAAACAAACAAAGCCCTGAGCAAAAATATTTAATATTCATCCATCTTTATCCTTATATTAGAAACAACAGAGAAACTGTCATTTTAACAGAACAGATCACTAATTGACTATTGTGAAGAACTATATGGACAAATGATGTAGCCTAAATTAAACAAACATCTACATTATTGGTTATGGAGGAGCACAAGTAAAATGCTCGTGTGAAATTTGCAAATTTGAAATTTGGAGGAGGGGGGATTGTGGACGCCAAGTGCAAAATGAAGTTCTGAAATGACAGAACCCTGTAGTACTTGTAGAAGGACAGCGGCAAACAAGAGATTCAGAACCTTCACCAATAATGTACCGTCATTTATTCCCAAGGATGAATGGGGACGCTAGAAGACTGGGACTGACTACGAAAATAATAATAAAAACAACAAAGAGCAGCTATTTGCAAGATTCTCCACCTACTCTTCCAACTTTTTGACTTGGGAAATAACTCGAATCTTTCAATTTTTCTTCCAGCACTCACAGGAATGTAATTACAAGCAGGCTGTTTGATAAATTCGGTGCATCCATATGCGAGGCCATTTTACTTGGATAGGCTAAGCAAATAGTTCTTATAAGAATAATGCATCTTATAAGCCTAGATCTTAACATAGATATTCAATTATGTAAATGCTTTATTAACAAAGCAGGAAAGGAAGTATGAGAAGAAAATAAATGAAATCAGTGAAGTTGTATTGTACAGTTTATTCAACAATTCTTCAATTTTTCAGTCTCACTCTTTTGATGCCTTTAGAAATTTGAATCATATACTCATAAAAATAACTGTTCTGAATATTCAAAGCTTTATTCAAATATTAACACAAACGCCACGGGCATGGGGATGTGCCCCGGATGACAGTTAAGCAGTGTGTGTGTGATGTCCAGGTGCAGACCTTACTACACCTAAGCTAGAAACTGCATTAAAAAAAACCATGAAAGCAAATCCACCAATCAATTATCCACCGATCAATCCATCCATCCATGGGCATGGATTTGGGTCTGGAGGTACTCCAACCAACAATGTAGGAGTACCATGCGTGTTTAGCGGGGCAGGGGATTCGGGGATGATTTCGTCCCTACCAATGTTTAGACCAAACCTGTGCCCTTGCATCAATCCATCCATCAATCTTCCAAATACTAGTCAGAGTCTATGGTGGATCTGTAGTCCATCTGAGGCAACACAGGGCAAAAGAATGAAGTATACCCTGGAAAGGATGCCAGTTCTTTGATCGTACATGAATAATAAACAAACTAAATAACAAATATTAAAAATTCATTCATTAATGAATTCATTCAATCATTCATTCATTCATCCATCCATCCGTTCATTCATTCATTCAGATCATTATTCCAAATATTTACCGTGCTAATAGATATTTTTAACAAATTGAATTAAAGCAAAACTAAATTACCATAATACCTTGAAAAGACCCCACCCAAAATGAATGTGTCCAAGTATTGATTAGGTTACGAGGGTATTTACGGTATTTAACTGTGAACGCCAGTACAATGTGGTTTACAACTTGCATATCACAGTCAAAAAGGCCTATCTCACAATTCATCAAGGACAAACGTCGCCCTTTTCCCCAGCTTAGATAACCTGGCCGCTAGTAACCTCGCCAGACACATAAGGCGCAGAAATAAACTCGGGAATTGCATGCGACTAATATCATTAAGCGGGTCTTCTGTTAAATACGCAACAGAATTCGCAGAAGACGCATTCCGGGTACATACGTAATTCGTAAAAAAAATTAATATTTCACATACATTGCAAACATCTACGAAACATTCTTCAACATGTGGATATCAGCATCATGGTAGCGCTCGCACATCATCTGATGCGCCTGCTTCACTACAGCGTATTGCTGAGGTCCCACTGTTACTTAATTACAGCTACGTTTGAATAAATTAATCATTTTATATCTGTTTAAATAATATGGGACAAAGGCACATACCTCTGATTTATATATTATACAAATACTATTATAATGGCTTGAAATGCTATTTCCCCACTATTGTTAAAAAATCGTTTGCATGTGTAATAGGATTTAACTAAATTCATTTTTAACTGCACAAGTGCTATAAGCAGAATTACACGAGAAGTCATCACCATATATGAATACTGAAGATACACGCTTTACAATCACAATTTAACATCCATAAAAAATGGGTCCATGGTGCACGGAAGAAACACGCGAAGTTTAACATGAATGAATTATGAAAATGAAACATTTTATATGATTATGGTACAAGTGTGAGTGGCAAGAACGCTAGTAAATTGTTTCTATTTAATCGGTTTTGGTATGTTGGTTCCGGTTGACAATGGTTCAAAACGTTAAACAATATATGGCACACAAAATATACAGCAAAATCCTTACAAACAGTACAATTGTATTTTTGGAAGACCGAACTATGTCTTGCTAAAATGTGACTGAGAATAAATATTAAAGAGCAGGTATTAAAATACAGCATGCGCTACATAGGGCTCTATATACCGGCATCCTTACCTTGAGCAACAACACGCCTGCTGATCGTTACGCTGCAACCAGACATGACCGACAGTAACCTCACCATTTTCCTAAGGAACTAGAAAACCCGGAAACACCGACGTCATCTGACTCCATTTTTCTCAGCCAATAAAGGTGCAGCAGCGACCACGCCTTCGTCTGATTCGTTTGCCGGTTTTCGGCGGCGGGTACCCACATTTCACCAGTGATGCGTCATGAAGCATGTTCAAAAACGGATATCAGTTATGTAAATTAGTTAACAATTCAAACAGTTTAGCCACGTGGTGTCATGATTAATTCTGAGATAAGGACTGGATAAGGACGTAGGTAAAATACTGGAGCAAGCTCTGCTTATTTATTACAGAGGCGTAGGGCTATAATGCTGGGAAAGCAAGCGAACAAGGAAGGAAAGCACGTTATCATCGCAGGGCAGACACAATCGGTAGCTGCTGAAAATTTAAATTTCTATTAAATGTAAACAAATAAATAGATAAAATACAAAAAAACTATGGCCATTTTACTTTGACAAAATATTTTCTTAAAATACATAATTAAAATAATTTTGCTGTTGCATTGACATAGCTGTAATGTAAACGGTTAAATTAATTCTAAAACATTATATAATCGTTTTCTAAAAGCTTAAAAGTTGCATGAATGAACAAGAGGAGATCATGCTCGGATCGCTCAATGTTATATACTCAAGTTAAGCAATAACTTCAGTCCATAAACATGCTAACTTAGACAATCAGGTTCTTCCTCGAAAAACCAGATTGTCCAAATGGAAATTAAAGGTTCAGTGCATGTCTGTAGTTTTTCAAAAACTACTTGTAAATCAAATGAAAATGGAGTAGCCTGTATAATAATTGTACTGAAAGTGCATTAAATGTGATTACTGCTGTTCGTGACAAACATAATCAGGCCACAGTTAACAACAATGGTAAAATGTAATTAAATTGGGTTTGAGTGTTTTTTTCTCCAGAACAATCAAGTAATACTTGTTATAGTGGATTTTTTTTATTCCAAAGTTAATATACAACTGGATGTCAAAGCACATGCTGCAAGACAATTGGTACATGATATGAAAACAGCCTATAGTTCAGAAAAGAAATAGAAATATCTTTGCATTAAAAGAGGAAGTAGACATTAAGGTCTTTTAGGTAAATGTAATCCTCATACTACAGACACCATAATAAATTCTCAGACCTCAAAAAATGACCTTAGATATTCAAAGGATTATCATTTCTTGCCCTCTACCATGATAATGTGGTAACCAAACTTGGTTTTGACAGGAGGGTCTGTGTACACAGGTTTGTCCATAGTGCTGACAGGGAGGGCAAATGCCGCATCCTGAAATGCCCCCACCATGGATCCTCTGGTCATCCAGCCAAGGTCACCCTGTGACACCCAGAAAGCTCACAGTCAGTACTAGCTGAGTTAAGTTCAACCAGTAAAAATATTAATAAGCCAGGGAACTAATGTGGAACGAAAACTTTCACAATACTGAAACAGATTTTTCGTCCACCGCAAAAACTGCATCTAAAACATAATATTTTTGCAGGAAGTACAAATACTGAACAGTAAATTATACATAATGGAAGATTAGTAAAAAGTACTACAGACAACTTTAATGCATTGAACTGTAGCTCAGCAGTTTGAAACACTTACAGCACCACCTGGTGGGAGAGTAAGTTAAAGACATTCATGAAAGTAATACAATCGAGATTATGTCAAGACCTGTGGATATTTTTGGCTGTGGTCATACCTGGTGAAGTACAAAAAGGAAAATTTCCATGTGATTTTCATAATACACACTGCTGTCACATCAGAACTAGCTGCCCTAATATATTATATTAATACAGCAATCACAAATGTTCTGGTTGTTGGAACAATTAGGCTAATGCTTTAGATTTTTGCAGTCACAGCCATTTTGCGTACCACCAGAGAGAAGGGCATTTACTAAATGTATAAAATATAGAAATGAAAACCAACAGGCATTTCACAGCAGAATCGTTCTCTCCCCTACCCCTTGTCTGGCCTTGTCTTCGCTGTACTGCAATGCCACTTCGCTGAATCGCACGCCGGACTTCAGCTTCTCCATGGCCTCCATACATTTACCATGTTTCTCACAAAGGATGTGACGTACCTGGGTGTAAAAGTGTGTAGAGAGTGAAACAGCAGACTTAGCAAGCTCTCCCATTCCACTGCACGTCACGCCTCACCATCCAATGGTCTCTAGCATAAATGCACAAATGAAATACTATTCAGAAAACAGTCACCTCAGTGATCATTCCCCTATACACTGCCCAAATAGCCATTTCACAAAGACGAAAATATAACACACAAACCAACTGTCACAATGGTTTCCTAGAAACTCAGGGCAGAGGCATGCAGCCTACCACAAGGCGTGCCATTGTATAGAGTACAATGGATATTCGATACGAAGTTAACTTTCCCGATTAGCATCACTTACAGCGATGCTATTCAATTATGGTCCAAAGGGGCTAATTCTAGAATGCCTTTCATTCCAGCCATGCCAAACCACCTGACTGAATTAAGTGCCTTAAATGAATCAATTTAACTCACATGTTTAACTTCACAACAACTGCCATTAAATTTTCTAAATGTAGCTGCTCAGACAGAGAAACCGATCAGCTGCTGATATAAAACAGCTTAAGTAACCTCTGCATACACAGAGTGGCACTATTGGTTCGAGTCCTCACAATCCATCATGTTATCAGGTATACACGTTTTTGGTCTTTATATCTTTGACCAGCCATGCTCAACAGATTAAAGGCATCACACATTTAAAATGGAGCCACAGCAAGCCACAAAGTTTTACTATAAGTTCTCATCTTTTGATCGTCTGTAACACAAATGCATATTAAAGGGCAAAGACATTTACAGACACCCGATCGGTTTTACTACACAATAAGTGATGGTTCAATAGAGTCAAAATTAAGAACTTTAAAGAGATATCGCAAATTAGAGACTTCTACATCACAGACTTTAGTCAGTATTTGGCATAAACATTTGCCTTAAAAATCAAATCAAGAGCTCAGTGCGACCTGCTTGAATGAGAAACCAGACCAAAATCCATGGGGGTTAGACCAGAGAACCCCTAGTTTAAAAGAACCAAGTAACCACTAAATTCATGCACACAACCAGTGACCGACAGACCATTACTGCTAATTCATTCACTGCAAATTTACATAAAATGATACGTTTGTCGGTTTATAGCACTGTTATAAAAACAAATCGTTTTCTCCAAGTTGTTTTCTTGTGCCGGGCTCACAATGTACACAATGTGTATTTTGAATATTTAAGGGGAAATTAAAAACATTCCTAAAAGAGGGTTTAGAATATTTTGATGCGGTTAAATATTTAACGTGATTGCATATTTCTAGTTAAATTCATTTAAACGATGACATACATATTCAGGGACAGTAGAAGGCTATGCAGCGCCCTAGGCAGCCGCCCGGTGTTCTATCGACCAACACTACCTATCGAGACGTGCTATCGAGCATTTCTGCGCATGTGCAGTTCCACCGTATTGGGATTAAGTTTTAGGGGTTGGGGTTTTTTTTGGGGGGGAGGTGAGCACTACGGTAGCTTAACTCGACAAAGTAGCTCAACTGGTCAGAACACCGGCTCTATAGCAATACAAGAAAACACAAAATATGGGCATGTTTTAAATAGTGCTCAAACCTTAACAGATGTTCCCCCCTTAGGGGTCTTTTCTTTTTCTTTTTTATCGGCCTCCCCGCTCCCCGATGCACCTGCGCATGGAAATGCATAGGCAACAAATTTCGATAACAATAGGAATCGTCAAGAAAATAACGCCATTTAATAAAAACAAACAACCTGCAGACTTGATAGATACCGATAAAACAATACGACATTTCGAAGCAACAGCACGTACTGCGAAATTAAACGTTTCGTTAAGCGAAAAAGCCAACAAGCTCGCTAAAAAGTATAAGATGATAATCGATCTAAATCATTGGTATCCAGAAGCATTACGATCAGCGGTTACACCAGCCACTCAAACGAGAGAAAAACACAGTGACTGAAATCAAACAATCTATCCCCATGTTTAAGTAATCTGGGAAGTGACATAAGGCACCTTTTCCACCCTTGCCACCTTTTCCTTTCGGTGGCATTTCTTTTCGGATTTATCGTATTTATAAATAAATGAAACACAAACACTATTAACAGATGTGAAGACCACACCGCCTTCCAGTTGTAAGACGTAGGCCCCCGGATGGGGTGTTTGTCTTAAAGCCTGATTCAATCGATCAAAAACTGTAAACATTTATACAAATATATGTTTATAACGTATGGATGTCGTTTTTACAATTAAATATTATACTATAATATTACATTATAAAGCTACATTAGTATATAAATTGCTACAGGGATACACCCTGATTACCCGATGACGTTCAATAAAGTGCCACAAGTTGAAAGGACCCTGTGTGCTAGTCTAAAGTAATGCAAATAGCCTACCTGTGAAATAATGTACTTCAAAATTGTAAATTCAGCTCACGTTGGCAGGTTGACATTCAGTAATTGGGCAAACTGAAACGAAGTTCACAAAAGTTTATAATATGGTGCGTTAGGCAGCCTTTTGTATGAGGAACCGGAATTTGCCGTAATGTGCAAAGGTTGAGGAGTCAATCTGTATTCCAATCTGCCATTTTGTCTGCTACCTATCTATGAATGTGATGTTTAATTCCGTACATCGCTGTGTTCTCTTTTCATGTGATGTAATAAAACTGATCTTGCGGATGATTGCTATTTCTATGGAAATAATGCAGCATTCATGTTTGGTGTATGTTACAGTTTCTAATGTTTCTATCATTTTACACTTCTTGATACGCTTTTAAAAGAAATAAAACACACCGTGACCCATATTAAGTAATTACATTGAAAATTAATATTTGACAATAAAACATGACTTGGATTAATTGAAAATTGATGATGATGACAATCACCATCATTATCATCCCATCATCCCCCTCCAGAAGACCGGTAACCATGGTGACGGGGAAACACTACAATACAGGTGACGCCCACGGAGTACAATGTAATGTCGCTGTTTCGTTTACTTTTTCCAGTTATTCCGTTCATGTAAGCGTGCACGTTGTCTTTGTACTTCTCAAAACAAAGCAGAAGTGAATAAAGGTACTATTAGGTATCATCGGTAAATTTGCAAGCTATGTCTACGTCTGGTCCCAGCTAAACAGGAATTCTTGGTAGCTGTTTTGCTCCGGTTTTAACGGTAAGAAAAAAAAATCTACTAGCACCCATTTTTGTGACGTCACATCCACGCAACTATAATGGTTTAAAATGATTTTAAAAATTCCTTCATAACTGTGCCATCTTAACTTATTTCGCATATATTGTAGGTAATTTCATAAATGTCCTTAATTGATTGACTCGTGCAAGAAGTAGTGGTATAACTCCACATTTAAACTAAATTTTTATTTATTGGCTTATTGTTTATTTCTTTTTTCTCCAGGGAGATAGTTTTTAAGTAATAGTATGGACATGTACGAGAATATTCTCACCATTGGCAGGGGAGCAAGTGCAATGGTGTTTCTGATGAAACATGTCGAATCAAAGAGGCTGTACGCAGTCAAGAGAATACAGATCGATAACCGCCGCAAAACGAGAAGCAAAGAGGCTGTGCTGCAAGAAGCTGAAATACTTAGGAAGCTCAGGCATCCCCATATTGTTACCTGCGCTGATCACTTCTTCAATTCACAGGATGAATACATTCACATCGTTATGGATTATTGTGATGGGGGTACCTTAGATGATCAGATCAAGAAAAGGAAGGAAAAAGAACATTTTACAGAAGACTGTGTCATGGGATGGTTTGTGCAGCTCACCATGGCTGTGAACTATATACACACTGTCAAAATCCTTCACAGGGACATCAAGACCACCAATGTGTTTTTGACAAAGAAGAGCATAATAAAACTGGGAGATTTTGGAATTTCAAAAATAATGAGCAACACATCTGACATGGCCAATACGTGTATTGGAACTCCAAGCTATCTGAGCCCCGAACTTTGTCAGGATCTCCCATACAGCTCCAGGTCAGATATTTGGGCCCTTGGGTGCCTCCTATTTGAGATATGTGCCCTCAGACCACCCTTTGATGCAAAGAACCTACTTAGTTTGTTTTACAAGATCGTTAAAGGGGAATACAGCAAAGTACCCGAAGTGTATTCCGAAAACCTGGTATCTTTAATTAAGAGTATGCTCTGCATAGATCCAGCTGAAAGACCTAGTGCCAGTTGCATACTGAACATGAATTATGTACAAGAGCACCTTGGATTGTTTATAAAAGAACAGGAGATTCATCTAGGAAAGTACAGCCCTTATTCAAAACACGGACCCAAAGAAGATAGCGCTAGAGATGGACCAGCAGGGGATCACTGGGACAGGACTGTAGCCTTGTCCAAGCAATACAAGAAGAGCTGCTACAGCAGAGCGAAATCCGCCCCACCAGCCATGCTTAAAAATGGCAAGCTGGAGGACAGGGAGGGAGTGGAAACGTTAGCTGATGGGGAGAGAGAGGAAGTGCTCAGCGTTGGGGATCATTCCAGCTACACTGATGACTTTGACGACGAAGGTAGCCTGTGCTCCATTGAGGAGAATATTCTGGAGGAGGACATGAGGCTTGTAAATGTACCCAATTACCAGGTCTCAGAAGACCAAGATGGTAAGGAATGAATGGAAAACATAGGTGGTTCTGAGCCGTAATGCTTAAAATATTTTTGAGACCTTCAAAAATATTGATTCAAAAACCATTTAGGGATTCATCCCATATTTTGATATGTATTTTGCAACCCCCACTAGGCAAACTTTATCGTGAGAGCCCCCCCTGCCCTTCTGCTGGGCACAGTTTAAAATCATAATTTGAAATGTGGGCTGTTGCGGAACATCGTAAAGTAGTTCAGCATTTTAGTCACAGTATATAAATCATGTAACCAGTACTGCATTGAAGGAAACAAGCTACATGACTTAATTCTTTGCTCCTTCTTGCAGCCAGACAGGATGAGGAGGTCCTAAGCGAATATCCCGATGACTTTGAAGTGGCAGAAGCTGACGATGTGGCAGAAGTACTCAGCAGTGCGAGGAACGCTATGGAGGTGAAGGTCCGAGATGATGTGTTTGAGGAAGAGCTGCAGTACCAAGCTGGGGCCAGTATGTCCGCCACTATAAAAAGTCTCAAGGAGAAGTGTGTTGGTAAGAAAGTTATACCATCATTAATAATGATATAAATACTTAAGTAAAATTGTTTTTTTTTCCAGATGAGTGCAGGTGAATACTATTTGAAAAGGCTTAAGATTAAACAAATGTAAAAATTACTGAAGCAAATTCCAGCATGAACATTAAACACTGCATGTTAGGTGCTAAACAATGAAAGATCCTTGGTCTGTGTAATTTATTGAAGTTTTATGTGCTAGGAGTTAAGCACAAAAAAAAAACGATTCTGAGTCTTTAAAGTGTTTTTGAGTGCAATGCGTGTTTTGACGTGTTGGGTTACGACTGTAAATTTAACTGTGCTTGCAGAGGATGTTGGACCTGGACTATATGAAGAAATCAGTTCTCACTTCATAAATGGACTCAAACCAGATGACCTACAGCCACATTTTGAGCACAGGCTAGGACCAGATCACCTGGAAACGTGTTATATTATCTACAATATCGACCAAGGAACAACGTGAAGTAACATCTGTACTGGTGGGAGTCAGCAATTTTTTTTGTTGTTGTTTTTTTACTTTCCTTTCTAATGATGCAGCTTTGAATTATAATGTTTTTCTTTCCCATAGTGAATCTGTTGCAAAGGCTAATTGTTTAGGCTTCAGATTATTATTATTAAAACTTTCTAATTGTTGAAGAATCAGTGAAGCTTAATGGGCGGGTGCAACTGGAGAGATGTGTAAGACTTGCTCAGGGCAGGACCACGTGATAGGAGGACTGGGGGAGGAATAGGGACTTTATTTGTGGATGAGTTTAAAAAAACAGCTGAAAAGCCAGTTCAAGGTCAACGCGAGGAAATATGCAAAACAGGCACTGAGTTTGGAAAGGACTACAAAGTAGTATGCATGTCAGGGTTAGCATTTGTCTTCTAGGTCAAGATAAAATTAAACGCAATGGAAACTTTTAAATGAAGGGTAATAAGTAACTGAGAGTTTTTTGCAGAAACTATTTCATGAATTAGTTACGGAATATGTTCAAAACCTTTATATTCCCCAGAATCTAATGTTTACCATCTGCATCAGAAACTAAAAATTCAGCTTCGAGCCCCCCCAACAGACACCACTACCCATATTCTGTTTTGATAAGCATCCCTTTGTAACAAGTAAACAACATCATATTTGTATTTCAAAAAGATATTGAGCACATTTACAGACAAGCTGTAACTCTTCATTTTGTCAAAGAACAACAAACCAGAAGTAAACTTGCTCTATCATTAAAGTCAAAATAAAAGTTTTGATGGAAGAAGTTCAAATATATTGAAACCTGAATTTATTATATACAAAAACACATATAGCACTTCTATCCTACAGTTACAACCACCTGCTGCCGAAGTGTAAGATTTCCCAAGCACATCCTTTGACATTCAAATGTTTTAAAAAAGTATTCCTGTTGGCTAAAAATATGAAAAATGTATAATGGTTCCACTGCCTTTTAAAGAAGTCATTTTTATAGCTACATACAGCTGAAGAACATTTTCTATCACTTGGATAATGACTGTTTGTATAGGCTATGATGGCAGTGTGTGCAGGAAGACTGTATAGAAACTATATAGAGCAGGGGTCTCCAACTCCGGTCCTAGAGAGCAACTATCCAGTAGGTTTTCTGTCCCACTTGGCTTCTGATGAGCCACACCTGCTCCTGGTATTTACCTAAGAACAGGATTGGCTCATCAGAAGCCAGGTAGGATAGAAAACCTACTGGACGGTAACTCTCCAGGACCGGAGTTGGAGACCCCTGATATAGAGAATATGCAAGCATTATTTATTCTTTTCTCTTGTGAAACTATTTGAAAGTTCCCAATAAATATAATTTTCATGTGGGTCCTTTTTGTATTGATAAATGATAGAATTTAGAGCGCTTAGCATCCCAGTTCATTAAACCAGTTAGGACCAGAGATCGTGTAGTAATCCCATCCATGGTGTGTTTTGAAGCCTTTTTGTCATCGCTGAGATATGCACACGACCTCACACATTTAAACAACTCAAAACCAGTTCCACTGCATCCAGTGCTCTTTTTCAAAAACATAACAACAAAAAAAATGCTTTCATTCTTTTGAGCTCCATATAGATCAAACAGCCTTCCAAAATATCCATATTAAAATATGTAGATATTTGGAGAAACACATCTAAAGCTAAATGCAGTTCTGTGCATGTCCAATAGGTGGCAGGCTATGGTCACAGAAATGTCATTAAAGTCAAAACTCAGGAGACCAGCAGAAACCAAACAAGCATTTTCAATCCCCCCATCTGATTCCACCTACCCTTAGTGGGTGACATTACATTTTATCATTTTTCACACATGTGTTATAGTAGTGTGTGCAAGCGTTAGGCTATTTCACTACTAATAAAAAGGAGATTAATTGCAAAATTTAATCAGTTGTAAGGAAAACACAATATCAGATAAATATAAATGATCTGCCTTTAACACTTATGCAAACAAAAACTACAATACAAGTAACAAAATTGCTAAATATTTGGGCAGGATGAAATCGTAACCTCTACTGACATGGTTTAGCTGCAGTGTGGGTGAATGGTTTGGGAGTCAGTAAGCTGCTGGTTCCACCTGCGATGAGGAGAGCATCCGTTAGACACTGCAGTGTGGGTGAATGGTTTGGGAGTCAGTAAGCTGCTGGTTCCACCTGCGATGAGTAGAACTGTGAAAGGAGATCATCCGTTAGACACATGTCCTCAGTTCCAGCCTGCAGACACCCGGGGTGGGTTGGACTGGCATACTCCATAAATGCATTCCTGATACGGATGCCAGTTTTGCTTTGGTCCACTACAGGCAGTAATGAACAAACGGTCTACACCTATTACCATTACCACATGGCAACAATGAACTGTGCAGCCCAAACCTCCGCGCTCAGTGTGTTTACGAACCTATCTGCAATAACAGCATTAACATATCAAAGCTGTTTACATAGCAGTAGGTAGATGCTGCTAAATAAAATTAACACCCCGGATTTCTGCAATGACTTAAAGGGAGATCTGAGTACCATGAAAAATAAGAAAACAGCCAGGCTTTTAATCAAAAATCCGAACACAGTGGATTAGTCGTTTCAGAGACCATTAAAATCAATCACAAAGACAAAGTACCTAGCAGGAGAAAAATATAGCAGTGCTGGTGAGAGTCTGGTCCCAAAAGAATTAGAGCTATTATGTAACTGGAAGACTGTGGGGACACGCCCACCAAAGGCATTGGGATTGACACACGTGATCGTGGGCTTGATAAGCTAGCTATGCTCGCTGCAAACTAACAGGATCCACAAAAGACTCCTGGGCTCAGATGAAGCATTAACTTTAGACTGAATGATTCATTTTCACTACTCATGGATACCTGAAAGGATATGCAGTATCTTGGGGGGGAAAATTTTCAAGGATTTTCAGAATCCTTGAGCATTTTTCATGCTGAAGTTGGTAGGTTGAACTTCCTCAAGTGTGAAAATGATTGACAGAGTTACATCAATCCACATGAAAAATGATTAGCTGTCTGTGTGGAGTATAATTAGGGGCGATATCCCTGCCTTGTGTCCTGTGTTTCTTGTGAGGGGGACCTGGGGGAATCCCAAGATCCCCCTATAAGTGCTCAGGACCACCTTAAGAGAGGAAATACATGCCTGGGGGTTACCAACTGTCCATAGGTTTGAATGTGTCTGCCCTGCAGTGGACTGGTGACCCATCCTGGGTTATTCTCTGCCCTGCAGTGGACTGGTGTCCCATCCTGGGTTATTCTCTGCCCTGCAGCGGACTGGTGTCCCATCCTGGGTTATTCTCTGCCCTGCAGTGGACTGGTACCCCATCCTGGGTTATACCCTGCCTTGTACCCATAGCTTCTGTGACCCTGGACAGGGCAAGTGGGTTCAGAAAAATGGCAAGATGAATTGTGATCGTAAGGCCATTTAAAGAATTCCCACACTGCCCAAACCAAAGCCATCCATCTTCCGAGTGCATACCCTGTAACAGGCCATTAAGCGGTGAGTCCTTCTCAGGGTCTGCTGCTCAGGGGTTCATGTGTTCTGAACCTCTTATAGACACTGGTCCAGTTGGGATTGTAAACAGAACCAAAGGATATAGGGACGGGACACAGAATAGAAGGATCTCACCTTTCAGGGTGCAAAGGGACTGAACTGGGGAGGGCGTAACATAATTTCAGGAAGATACACAAATAAAAATTAAACCTGGAGGTATATAAAAATGATGGAAATAAAAATAAACATCAGCGACTCCTCAGGTCTTCTGAGTGCTGTAAAAAAATCACCCATACGGAGTTCCATAAGTGAGGGCCAGGTGGACTGATGCAACACAAAACATCCCCAGTCACCTGACTGTGTGTTCTGAGATGCCAACTCACATCCCAATTACAGTTTCACGTGCGTAGATAATAAACAGTGCTCGACGTCCCAATGCTCGTTTAATCCTGTAAAAATGTTGCAAATTTATTGGTTTTATAAGTCCATCGACAAACAATGTTTAACAAATCTGTACATATCTTCTGCACAGACATTTTCTTTTTAATGTCATAATTTTCTTCATTGACTCATTGAGTTCTGTTCTTACCAGTCTGCTATTAATTGCTATTGTGGTGACTGGCTCCCAAAGGCATATTAAACACAAATGTTTGGTGTTTTATGTTGTTGGGACGTTGTTACTAATTAAAAAGCACCCAAAGAATCAGCTTTTCAATTAGTTTTATACTATATATAGTAATGTAAAGAATAAATGAATGAAGGAATGATTTTTGTTATAAAACCAATATATTTGTAATATTTTTACTGAATTTACTTGACTTTCTGTAAGCACTATATAATATACAATGTACATTTAAATGCTGATGTGGAGTAAAACTAAGTCTTTTTTTCATGGGGGACATTGTGTAGGGAATCCATGTCGAGATGCCAGCATCTGTCTTCCACAGTGGAGTCAGGCTACTTTACATTCATGTAAATCAAGCCAAGCTCATCAATGGATGATCACTCCAGAGCCCTAAGTTTTTCACAATTTACACAATCACCACTAGAGGGAAAAAAAAAGCTCTTTCATATAATATTCAGGCTGCCGCACAAAGCACATTTCCACTCTTCCACTTTCCATTTCTCATGGAAGGACTTCAACAAACAAAACCCTTAAAATATCCACACGGGGTCACCCTGTGGTATGCATCTATCTCCAACTTGTGTGTCAGAAAGCCGGGGAGTCTGTTGAAACACAAAATCGGCATGGCTGGCTATCACTAAGGCTCAAAATTTGCAGCTTCAACACTAATAAATGTTTTGTGGTGGCTCTAATAAATCACTTTCAAACCAAGTCAGTTGCTGTTTTCAACTTGTATCAGGATGGATCTTATATTTTATGAACTATTATTAGCTCAGCCTTTTGCTCTTTTCTATTTCTAAATCTATGAAATTCAACCAAGAGGGTATATAATTCAATTTACAAACCTACAGAACCTCTCATACTAAAAAAAGAACTGTAAGCTCCACTATAACATTGTGTAAAGGACAGATTTAGACAAGATTGCTGTAGATTAGTTTTCACACAGTGGTCAGTGTGCAGTTTTTTTAGATAATAATAAAATGAAATGAAAGCTTTCACTGATCATGTTTTCTGGACTGTGTGCATTCAGCTGTTCTTTTCAATGCCCTGAGTGATAGCCCGTGCATTTTCAGGACGGGGCAGGTGCAAACGCGAGACAGCGAGGGAAACGCCGTCAGCGATGTCATTCTCAGTGACGCAGCAGCAACAACTGTCTGATTGGCAGATGACAAGGGCCTCGCAACAGTGAAGAGATAACAAGGCGCTGGCAAGAAACCCATCTGGAGGGCTGCAAATGGGTCCATAAAGTGCTGCTGGAGTACATAATTACCCTTCTGCAAACAGTGAACAAACCTGATTATGGCTCAGTTTTGTAGAGAAAAAGACTCATTTTATAAATAAAAAATAATTGTGGTATTTCCACATCCACCCGGTCCAATCTGTCATTTGTCAACTCAAGTTCCATTTCTTCTCTCTCTGCTTCACTGATCACTGACTGTCGTTTTGTCTATTTGTTTTTACCATGGTTTGAATTAGTCTGCTGTCTTTGCCATGTTACTGGCCATTATACTTCTTCGTTTTATTTGTAATCATTAAGTTTTGTTTGTGTACCATAAACAATCCCATTCCTCTGTAAAACATCCTTGGGTTAGTGAAAGATGTTACATAAAATAAAGTTGTTTTTTATTGTTTGTTTGATATGTTCTCTGCTGGGTGAATAGTTTATGCACTGATGACATACTGCCACACTGATGCAAAGCCACTATTTTAATGCACTAACTCACCGGCCTGCAGAAAGTTTAGAAGTGTGTTTGAAATGGAAGTTCTGGATAAAACTGCACAGCCTACAAGATGCAGATCATACCGCTGTACTCACTTCCCATTGGCGCTGTCCTCAGCCTCTCAGCCAGCTGTGACATCTTTGATTAGATTCCCACTCCGATCTTAATGAAGGCAGAGGTCACAACAATGACACAAATTAGACATCTGCTGCAAAGCAACTAAAAAGCCTCCATTTCACCTGACGCAGGCCTGTGAAGCAGGCAAGACTGTGGGAAGAGCTCCTTAATTTCCTCCTAGATATTTAGTTTGTGTGGATATGTTTAATCGTGCTTAATTACATGATAAGCCATCTAGCTGCCTGAGAAGAAGCTTTAATCAATGAGGATTAATGGCCACCATTTTTCAGATTTACTGAACTCTCCAGTACTGATACATTTTCCACAGTACTTTAATGTAGTTTCACAGCTTATCCATTGAATGTGAATAAAACATTCCGCTATAAATATTCCCAGCCAAAGCGATCACTTTTTGAGTTTTAGATGTAATAATAATAATAAAATAGCAAGTCGGCTCGCCTTTCAAATGTGAGCTAAAAATGCAACAGTGAGCAAATGCTGTTCATCATTAAGGGGTATATTTATGTGGGAGGAGATAGTGGCATTTAAAGGAACACTTCTCCTGCCACGTTTGACAAGTTGGCTACAGGGAAAGCAAGCATTTTAACTTAAGCATGAGTGACAAACATCTGTCCATTTTTTTTCCTCACAAGGTCCTTGAAACATCAATTTAGTAGTTTTCTTGGGGAAAGTGTCATCCAACATTCGTTAATGAACCTGTTGTTTCCTATGATGAGTAACTCGGCAGTGACAATTTTTGGTTTATTTATTAAAAAATAATACCCGCTATATAATTGAAAAGGTGGATTAATTACCAACACTTGACACTGCCCTCTGATGCTTAAACAGACTAACAATAATATTAGCTCACCTATTTGTATATACTATTTACTAAGTGCACAAAAGCTGTTGATTTTTAAATAATTATAAAGCCATAATAATATTTCCAAAGATTATAGGCAGTAAAATAAAACCGGCAAACATGAGTTGTAAATTAAAAATCATAAATGCAATATTTTGATTGGCCGTGCAGTGCCTTTAGGATAAATAGTGCTCAATGGCGCAGATCAATGCCAAAGAATAATAACCTTTGGTAACACTTTACTTAAAGCACCCATGCATAATGCATTATAGATACCTTCATAATGCATTATAATGCATTCATACAGTATTATAAACACAGCTATAAGTATCTCTAAAGAGGACTAATATAGCCATATTTATTATGCATTATGAATGCTTTATGAAACTCATCTATAATGCACAATAGATACCTTTATAATGCATTATAATCATCAATATAAGGATGAAGTATGTTTTGCATAGTGCGTTATAGGTGAGAGCATCATAGAGCATTCATAATGCAAAATAAACATGGCTGCAATGTGTTTTGCCATTTTACATATATTTATAGCCATGTTTATAATATTTTATGAATGCATTATAATGCATTATGAAGGAATCTATAATGCAGTATGATGACTGCTTTAAATAAAATGTTACACAACATTTGATTTCAAACAAACATGTTAATAAGCAAGTACATTCTTCCTGAGCAAAGCTGAGCTAATGCACAATTTGCTGTATATTTTTAGCATAATGCTCTTGCACTTTGCAGTCTATAGTTTCCACCAAAGGCAATTAAAATTATTAAAATTATGTCACTAACGAAGCTCTTTGTTTCAATTCTGCATTTCTCTGACATTCACAGCTCTTATCCATTTTAATCTGTATTTTGCAGATTAAGGCCGGCTGACACACTGTGCTGCGAATTCTTTCATCAAGCACCTTAGTAATTTGTGTTAGTTTACTTAGCAACTGCCTAACTACACCTGGCAGATAATCGCACCCACTGAGGCTCAATCTCAACACAGACAGCTGGCTAAACACTCGCTCTCCTTATGTTTGGCTGCCATCTGTCTCTACTGAGAGGTTGGTGTATGCTTCTTATAAATCTAGTTCCTTACCTGAATGATAGCCAATCTCTTCTTCCTTCACAGGGAGAAGATAACATGGCATAACATACTAATCAGTAGCTGAAGGCAGATTTAAAGCAAATTCTTTTGAGTCTGTGGTCTGAAATATTGATAAGGAGTCTTCTGGGCTCTCAGCAGTGGAAAGCAGACTGAGTGTGAGTGTCAGAGAAGTGATGTAGTAGCAGCAAGGGAAAAACTTTCACCTGCTGTGAAGGGTCTGATGAGACTAAACATGTCAGAAGAGATGCTCTCCCAGTTTGGACCAAGTTACTCTCTCTGCTCATCACTTGTGATCAGAAAAAAGAGAGGATTGTATCAAACTGAACCTTCTGGGCATAGAAGCACTCCAACAACCATGTCAATAATTACATCTTAATTAAATACATGTGCTTCTGAAGCTTTTCAATGTCCACTCCAGTTACCAGAATGCCATCTAATTATGCACCCAATCATTCCCATAACAAACATTATAAATTATACAAAGAGTGTCACACTAAATGAGAGCCATAATTAACCGTAAAATGTAATACCATGATTCAATTTCTTTTTATCTTTTAGGTTCATAAATTACTTGATCTCTCCTAGCTATTTTGTGTGGCAGGTATCATTAGTAAAAATATGATAAACCATCAAATAAATAGATAACATTTCAATTAATATGTTTATATCTTGGACTTTCTGTGAACCTTGCTATGGTGTTGGGGTCGGCACCAACCCGTTTTTAAGTTTAAAATGCATAAAAGCACCACATAAATTTGTGCACTGCATCAGGAACCTCTATTTAAACAAAATAAATTAAAACAAAATCAAGGCAAGGCATGCCCGTGCATGTAAGGCTCGATAAGACCAATTCAGTTTATTTATATAATTCTGTTGAGGTTTATTTTACCATTATTTTTTAATTGAAAATGAGAGGTATACTGTCAAAAGAAAGATCCAGAAAACCACACCAAAAATATTAAAACCAATCTTTTCATGGATAAGGAAGCCTAACAAGGTAACCAAGACATAAGAAACAAATTGGATCATAAATAATTGTTTTGAGGGTATTTCATGGCCGATTTAACACACGAGTCAGCACCAACCTGTTTAAGATGAGAGATAGGAACAGATAGTCAACATAGGACAAAGGAACGGATAGAATATTGATGGCACTATAGCAGAATTTTGTTGCAGGCAAACTCCTTTGAATGAAATGGATGTCATCATCAAATGCATATAAATCATTTGTGCTATAGAATTCAATGTTTACACATTAGAAATGACAGGAAAAACTAAGAAAAAATATATATGTCAAGATGGTACCAAGCAGTTCAGTTTATGACAAGGTTTCTTCAGACATGAAGGGTGTCTATTGAACTTGTCTCCAGTGTCAGAGAAGGTCTGCAAACTGGTATGAAGAGCTGTTTGTGTGGGTGGGTGTGGTGTGGGGGTGCCAAGGCGGGAGGGGCTGGTTCTCTGCTCATCGTTTCTTCTCTTCCACCTGAAAGAACGACCACTGTTTTCAAGACCTTTCCTTAATCCTTCTCCTTGTCGGATAACACCGAATAGTGATGCCATGAAAGATCTCATAACCACATGTTTTCCTTGCTGAATTCTTGATATAGCTACAGCCTTTATCGTACAGTATGTAATAGCTTCTGACATAAACATTTTAAGCTTTATAAATATTACGTGGTGCACAGCTCATAAAAGTCAGATACAGAAAATTAAGAATGGCAAGACATTATCCATACTTGAAATCTCAAAAAAGTCTAAAAAGACATAAAAGGTAAAAGTTGAGCCCCAATTCACACGATTACTTTGATAAGTCCTTAAATAATAAGTAGAGTAGAGGGATTTTTAAAAAATAAAGGAAAAACAGTGTCTTTCAATTGTCTTGTTTTCGCAACCTAACAGAAGTCTTAGAAAATATGAACTCAGTGGAATTTGTAGTTAACCTTTAAAAGTTTCTCAGAATTCCCACAATGCTTTGTGTACAGGACCTGACCTTTCAAACTGGGAGCTGTGGAGCTTCTTGCCCTCACAAAGGTTTCCTTGAAGTCTTTCTTTTTTAAACTTTATAACCTTGAATTCCATAGTTATTAATATGCCCTGCATAATAGACAGTGGGCACGGTTTAATTAAATGATGCAGGAATTGCATGATTAGATGGACCAGCCTGCACAAGCATGCCATTTAGAACTGTACATCTCTCAGTTAGTCTGCATAATACTGACAAGTTTGCTAAGATTTTGGTCATGCCAGTTACAAATTTTAGTTAATGATGCATAACTCTTACACTTACACGTACACACTATAAGCTATCTTAAGTTACAAACTGAAAGGAAAGTGATGCATTCAACAAAGAAATATCTCTCTGTAAAGCAGAAAATATTACCTATTTGACCAGTTGTCAGGGACAGGTCACTTGTCAAGAAAAAAAAAGATAAAACTGTATATTTCAATGCTGCATGAATGACCAAAACATTATTCACTTTATTCATAACATAAACACTTCATTCTTCAAAAGATGTTCTAACGGCAAGAATCGATGTTTATTGATGTTTGAAATATGAGCTCAGAAAATCTGAGCAATTCTCAAAGTGTCAAATACAACTGCAGTGCCACTCCTGTGACTTGAAGTACATTAGGAATTCATATTCTCCAATTTCAAATCTTGTTCTTGTGGCATTTATCATCATACTTGTAAGGTGAACAGGCAAGGTTGAAAAAGGAAAGTAAAGAAGAGTTGAACCATTATGGGAGAAGCCTGGGTAAAATTTGTGCTGTACTTGTGATGAAGACATGGGATGGGAGAAGGTGGACAGCGGAAGGGACTTCTGTGTAGGTCTTCTCTGATGGCCTCCTTCCCGAGCCCAGCACTGGGTCCGCTGGTTACCATTCCCTCCACAGCCCCCGTAGCCATTCTTTGCCGGAGTCACGCCTCCAGGGCAG
>JAODUD010000002.1:22807099-22824611 GCA_026784285.1 Stomatorhinus walkeri
AGAATGGTCTTGCGTGGCTCTGACCACAAGATTAGGTCTGGCCGGAGCGACGTCTCTACAATCTCCCTGGGGAACTGGAGCTGCCTCCCCAGGTCTACCCTCATGATAACTATCTCGAAATTTCGACATAAATGTTATATAATTTTTCCCCCGGTGCCGGAAATGGGGTTCCATATTTAATAATGTTCCAATGTGTTATTAAAAATATAGTCCCTATAAGGATAGAACATCTGGTCAGGCTGCTCACTGGGAGCAGCAAGTCTGTTAAGTTATAAAAACCTTTTGTAAACTATAGAAGCCTTTTGTGACATTTTAGGCAATTCAAATGGTTCAAATAAGGCCATTTATCCTAAAACCTTTGATAATTAAATATAATGCATGGCTGTATGAATGAAGCAGTTCACTGGCATATTTCAGGTTAGTCTGTGGATACTGCAAAGATTTGTAATATCAAGATATAAATGATGATTAAAAAAAACCAAATAGATAATTATATTTCTTTAGCCTTAAAACTTCAGTCTGACACTGTAATGATGTAAGATGTTTTGTTAGTATAGTCAGCTTCAATGACAAATGGTCTTAAAAATACTGCATTTTGCACATACCAGTAGTTCCAGGTTGGCTGTTAACAAAAAGAATTGGTGTGAAGCTTTTCTTATACCTGAATCATGTTATATTAACTCTCTGTGTTCCACCTTCCTCTCTGTCCTGGGTTATTCCTTGCTTTGTGCCCGTGGCTTCAGGGATAGACTCTGGACCCTCGTGACCCTGCATAGGACAAGCCGGTATAGAAAATGGCTGGATGGATTGATAGATGGATGGATGGATGCTGTACCTTCCATGGTGAACCTGGGGTCAATCCTATGATGCACAAGGTACAAGTTAGGGATGTATAACCAAGAAAAGGCAGGTATGTGCATCTCCCATATTTGTGTCCATGTTTCCTTCGTTGTTAGGAAAAGGATGTGGGGGGGGAGAGATACAATTAAAGATGGTTCATTTCAGTGTTCAATGTTCATTTCCAGTGCATGGCTCATTTGCTTTGTGATGTTTAATGTGATATTATTTTATATAATTCCTAGTCGGAGAAATACAGGAAGCATGCACAGATGTCGCTAAAATCTCAATTTTAAAAATCTCACATTTAATTAACACTCAGCTAACACTGCTTTTCAACTGCTGGAAAAATTATGAAATGTATGGGGTCCTGATACCAAACAAAAAGAAAAATGAAACAGCAACTAACAAATCAAAAGTAAAATTTAGTATGAGAGAGAAAATAATTGATAAATGTACTGATTTTAGGATCTAACTGCTAAAGCAAAAATAATATAAAATATGCAAAATGAAATAATCTTGAAATTTGTTGACCACGCTTAGGAAGTGAAGGTCCTCTATACAAGTGACCCCAAAGCCATACATCTACATTAAATGAACTGGAAAATAACTTGCAGGTTTAGTCTAACAATAGCAGAGCGTGAAAGCAGAAGGATATAACAACAGCACAGCCCCCCCTCCTAAATGCATATCTTCAAAGGTGGTGCCAGATGAGGTGGACCCTGAGGATACCAGAAGCACTCGCTCCATCACCCCACTGCACCACTCGCAGCCAGACACTAGGGTACGTGTGTCTCAGAAGACAATGGGCGCTTCCTACTGTGTGCTAGTCTTCTCCCTTATGCCCACTGGTACCCTCTGTTCATCTATGATTCATTGTTATACAACTGCTTTCACTGTTTCTGAGGCCATATGAGGACTGACTGACTAGTAAAGGTAACTGAAACCCAATATCAACCGTGGATAGTTTCACAGATTTTTAGCCAACTTCCTTGTGGAATCAAGACACAAATTTTGGATGTATCACTAGAGAAGCGGGATTTGCGCATGCATAATGGGAGATGATATAACAAAGTGGCGTTTTCCAGCATTTGCTAAAGACTCATGGATGGCATAATAGGGCTCTGATGATGCTATGTGAATTAAAATCCCATTCAGAGCACACATAATGACTTTCAAAATAGGATGTCCCTCCTGTGCCAGCATAACATGTGTAAATGAGAGATAAATCACAGTGTAAAATGAGTTATGCACTTTGCTTATAAACAGTCCTTTTCACTGGAGAGTAAAACAATTAGTCTAAGTTCATAATACCTGCTTACCTCAAGATACCAAGATTACATTAAAAGATATTCCTGTCCCAAATGACTACTCACTGTTTGAAGAATGTGGCAAAGGACTGGGGGTTACAAACAGTCTATGGCACAGGGGTTGGAAAGGGAAATTGATATGAGGAACTGAGAGCAGCCAATGGGGACAAGCCTTTGTATTTTACCCTTACAGTGACGTTTATGTTCCTGCACTCTTGAAACAATGAGCAGGGCATTCTTCTACCCTTGTATACAGTAGCATCACTATGTGATTATCTTGAAGTTAACCAAGGATTCAGAACCATGTCGTTAGGAACAGAAAGTAATTAGCTTCTTCCCTTAGTTGGTATAAATCAGTTTTGGAAATGAAATAAATTTCAAAGTCTTAAGCATCCTGTCCAGAAAGGAGCCCTATTCCATGATCAAAGAGCCCAGGTGTTTAATTTAATCAATTAAGCAGTAGACTAGTGCAAGTATACCTCAGAATTATAGGGTTTATACACACTGTACAATTGCTTGATGATCTTCTCATATCATTCATTTATTTATTTATTGATTGCTCAAGCGGGTTGCGCATGCTGCTACTTACCAAAGTTTTGAGGAACATATATGCCAGATCTGTTATGTCAGTGTTGCTCAACACATTCGGTGGAACCTTCTAAGCAACCAAGTCCTTGGGACCCACAGCTGAACCAGGTGTTTTCGATTGTTTTTTGCAGTTGTGCTAAATGTAGGCTGTCTGGGGCCCCTGGGAACTGGGTTGAGAAAGGCTGTTGTTTACGTTGTTTAGACCATGATGGAGTAGCAGGGGTAGCTGTAGACTTCCAGACCGCAGAGATGGAAAATTACATAACAACTAGGTAAAACTCAGCCTTGTGTTGGTTAAGCTTTCTCAGCCAAGGAAAGTCATGAAGTAATTGGACTGAGGATGACAGTTTTCCTATCCGTCTCCTTCTCGTACATCTGCTGACTGTATATGCTTGGTCCGAATGATAAGGTTTGGGTGGCTTAGAGAATCTCCAATTGGATGTTTAATATTATGGCTTCTATTTGCAGGCTTAAATCTGTCAGCACCTTTCTGATTTAGAGATTTCTGGATCTGACAGATTCCCCCCAAAATTTAGTGAATTTTACTTGTGCAAATGCATGCCATGCACCTGTTTCTGTCTGATGTGTCAGGACAGACTTATGTAAGAGTTATATGAGGTAAAATAACATCCTAAAAAAATCGCACTATAGCGCCCGTAAGCCAATGAGATTTCCAACTACATGTATGCAGAGTTTGAAGCACAGCAGCCTTGGTAGTAAAGATATGTGTGGCTGCAGCTCCGGATTATTTTTCACAAATACATGCAGTCAACAAGTCTTTTGCTCTTTCTGAAGGCTTTGCTAATACAAGGTGAAAATTGGACTTAAAAATGCATCATGTCAAAGTGCATTAACAGCATGCTGAAGTAATTCGTTCCGGTTGGCATGAAATGAGACTGCTGGTGTCAGTGGACATCCCTTGTAACATTTGTGAGCAGGTCTCTTAAAACCTTGGTAAAGCACTTCTCCTTTGTTACCAATCCTATCTTCAGCTGCTCTGCATAGCCCAGTAAGAGCTTGCCAATGCCTTCCATTCTCAGCCCTTATTACGGCCAGCTGGCCCTTACAATTGGACTAGCACTAAGTCAACATCAGGCCCCATGCTAGCATGGCAGAGACGTGAGCAATGACTACATGGTACAATGACTACATTTTACAATGACAACATGGTACAATGACAACATGGTACAATGAGCTGTAGACCAGCTTCAGAGAGGTTTTCCACAAGTCTCTAATTGTACAAAAAACGGTCTGGGCATCTGCTCATGAAATGGCATCTTGGTGGGTTATAAAGCATATCACTTGATTTCTTTTTTTTTATACAAGTATTCTATTGTCACATGTTAGGCTTTTAGAAGACCTAGTAACAGTATTTTTATCCCAGAAAGAACACGTGGCAATGGATCTTCATAAAACATGTGATCATTCATGAATATCACATGCAAACCTATTACTGAGAGACACTCCAGCCCAAATAGTCAGTACATCTCCCATTGTGAAAGAAATAAAAGCGGCAAATGTTTATAGACATCCAACGGGGTGCATAATTGAAGCAGTGGTTAAGACTGATATATTTTGATTTGATTTTTAGGTAATCAAGGAATGAGGTCTCATCTTTCATGTGTTGCAAATCCTGAAACTGATATACAGTGAATGAAGCCCAGCTGAAACAAAATCCAGATCTGGAGACTGAGATCAGATAGAATGCGGTTTTACAAGGAGGGACTTCCGCCAGATTATAACGTATTGTCAGAATCTGCCGAGATCGTTTTAAATAGATTCCCATCATTTTCTGTCGAGCGCAGTCATAAAGACCCAGGGCTCCCACGGACACTGCTAGCCTTGATTGATTCCCCCTACTGAGATTAATCTCGATAGAACCCAATGGGGAAATGATCTACCGCCTGTTTAGATTCTCGTTTCCCAGGATTTCTGCCCCCCCCCCCAAGCCCACAGGCAAGATGCCAGGACTTCAGACTGATTCGCTTCACTTAAGTAAGGCAGACTTACACGAGGCATTCCAACAGTTTCTAGTCTACCCATAAAAAAATCTCCACATCCAGAAGGGTGACAGATTTAGTGGTCGTAATTTGCTGATCGCTATGATTTTCTTGTGACAGGTGTGCGTTGTGTGACCCTGAAAGAAGATTTAATAACTTGAGTAAATGGTGATATAAAACAGAACGAATCTGCTCTCTCTTAAAGCGTGGTGGTGAAAATATAGGGGGCATGAAATGAGAAATATGATCATTGCTTTAATGTATAGACAGCTGCAGCGGGTGCTGTAAAGGATCCAGCTCTCGGCTCATTAATTCCACCTGTGCAGATCCTCAACAAGCCGGGTTGCTCACACACACAAGCACTCACAGTTCATGCCGGCTGTGACGTTAAAAAAAGCTACTTCATCAGGCTGCTCTTTCATTATTGAGCATATGTGGTCATATGATGTAGCAAGCAAACTACATTTGTTCATCTCCTTTGTAGAGAAATAAGTGGGTGCCTGTTCACAGTGACGTCGCAATAGAGCTACTGCAAGGCACTGTTCCCGTTATTGACTATTTTTAATCATTAGGGCTGGGGAAAGAAAATGACAATTGACTAATCCTGTGTTCAGGTGATCAGCTAATCCATTAGAAATAACGGGTTTAAAGAAAAATGCAAATGCTTTACGCAAAAAGTGTATTTTTAAGTCACAGTTGTAGCAAAACATTTACACAGTGTAGAGAATCTCTATTTAAAATGACAAAATGGCACAGATCCGCCGACTCAACCATACTTAGCTTCATCCGAAGTATGTGGAATTGTGGGAGGCTTCTTTTGTCACCAAGATTTCATGGAAAACTGCATTACTGTGACATGACCCAAGCCTAGAAACTACTTTAAAACTGTTCATAAAGAAAGCTTTACTGATTCCACTCTACTGATTGTGTTTGTTGCAATACATCTGCCCTCGGCTGGTCTGGTGAGATGATATTGCTGTATGCATGCACCGGCCGTGATCATCTGCGTTTACGACAAATATATGTACACTGGAGGAGAGGTGGACATTCAGGTCCAGAGAGCACAGATCCAGACCAAGATTTTGTTTCAACCAACCAGTTGAATACTTTGTGACTGTGACTCTTTATACTTAACTGGTCTGTGGAAAACTGGAAAATTTCAGTATGAACTAGGCTTAACACCCCAATAATATCATTGCTAGATGTCATTATATACAATTAATGCAGCAAGTTGCAAAAATGTTATTGATCACAAAATGTGTCTTCAACTATGTTTATTACTTATTACCAACGTTATTGATTACTTATGGCAACCAATCCCGAATTTATTGTTCTCCTGTTGAGGCCAGTTCACCATGGTTGTAAAATGAAAACAGTGTTACTGCGAAGGGCTGTTTCTGTTGTTGTGCGTATCAGTGTTTCCCAACCGGGTTCTTGGGGACCCTCAGATGGTCCATGTTTTTGCTTCCTCCATGCCACACAGATTTTTGTTGGTAGTAAAAACGTTTTGCTGGGAGCAAAAACACTATTTAGGGGTCCCTGAGGACGGGGTTGGGAAATGCTGATGTATATGATCATATAATGTGACAACCAAACCACAGCTTTTATTCCACCAACGTAATCTCACTTGAAAGATCTAATATACTACTTTGTGAAATTTCTGTTCAATTTACACAAAAAACATCAAGCAATATCATTATAAACATTTATAACAATTCTTGCAGCCATGTTACCCGTGAGCATACAACATGCAAAAGCGGGGTGGAGTCTGGTTGTTTACAGTCATACTAATGAAAACTTCGTGACATAGGTATTTTCAGCTGTCCGTCGCACCCGACCAACATACCAATACACAAAGCGTTCCCCAAATCTAATTAATTTGTTGTTGTACATCATATTAGATGCTAGAGTGACAAATGGTATAATGAGTGGCTGTAGAACCTCTAATTAACGGCTGTAATTAGAAATGTAATTATGGTGTGCACTGACTTCTTGCTGATTGATATAACAGGGCTGCAATGAACGTCATATTTAGCATGTGGGCAATGTCAGCCATGTAAGGACTTCTCATTGGCATGTGCAGAGAATACCTCAATTTTGGACAAACCTAGATGGAAATGCAGATTTAAACAATGGTAGCTGTAATGGCTATCATAATATCACATTCTCTCTTAGTCATGGACTGATATATACGTAGGTATAAAGATTTATAGGCATCTTAAGCATTAAGCATTAAGATATCGCATTATTGGCACAAACCATATCGTGTGTGTTAAATATTTGCTCTTAACAGAAATTTCTTATTCTTCACTGCTATGGCTACCAAATATTGTTGAAATATATTCAAATAGTAAAAAAAAACAAAGAATATCACACTACTTTGTCCTGCTCCTCTGAAACAGAGTATCTAAAGATACAAAAACAAGATCCCCTAAATGGACCGTCAACCGAGTTAGACTTCCATGCGAACAAGTTTCTGCTGTATTCTACTCGGGTGGAGGGACAACCCTGGAGCCATTGTGAATGAACCAAGAAATAATAAAGACCCATTGTGTTTATTAAAGGACTGCGACACAGCAGGGACTAAATCGAAGTGCCATTTTGTTTGAACAGCCACCCACTAATGTTGCAGATATACCTGGCACACAAGTCCGTCTACAGCAATAAAACACATCTGAAAACTGGCTAAAATGGACCATTCATTGAACACATTGTTTTATGAAGTATATAAAGCTGGTTTCTACAAACATATCGCGACGTGGATTGATAGACCTTAAGAGAGCAAAGCTTTTGTTCTGATTTAATGTAGTAAGGTAGGTGATAATGACATTTGTGAGCAAGATGGCTGATTGGCTATGAAACATAAATCACGCTTACTGTTGTTGTCTGGGTGATTAAAGATTAAAGTAAAAAAATACAACAAACTTTCTTACCTTGATACCTAACACCTGCTATGTCACTTAAGCCCTCTTTTTACTGCACTTCTTACAATCGTAATTCTCTTCTTCTCAAAGTGACTGCCACCATTATCATACCTGGCAAATATCAGCAGTTAATTACAGATAATGCCAACGGCAATCGTAAATTATATGAAAGCGGGGTTTCCTATTAAAGTCACAAAGAATTTTAGCTGAATTTATTAATGAATTCTCACTTTTTCCAAGTATTACTTGAACATTTAACGTGCAATTCAGGAATTCACTGCATTCCCACACATTAATTATATTATTTAGTGTAAAAAAACAAAAACACAGCTTTCTTTCAGTCTTTACAAAGTAACAAGGATTTCGCCTTTGCACGGCTTGTAAAATTGGTTTTAAACTCTAAGCTATTTAAATTTTTCTAACTTGGCCAAAAACAAAAGTAAACATCCTCACCAAAATAATAAATAAATAAAAGAACTAGTTGTTCAGCGGTGATTAATTTTAGCTCACCCATAAATAATGAGGGAGATTATCTGTAAGATAAAAAAAACTTTCCTATTACATAGCTGTTGTAGAGAAGTGTATACCAGGAAACCTTAAAAACACACATTTACCTCCTCCACTAAAATTTACTGCACTTCATTCATCAAGCTATTACCTGTAACCTCTTATCCAGTAGAGGGTTATGGCGAACCAGAAAATTACCCTCAGGAATCGCGGACGAGATGCCAGCCCAGGGCAGGGCACGTACAAACACAGAGGCACAATGGGCAATTCAAAGTCACCAATTCCCTAACCTGCACGTTTTTGCACTGTGGGACGAAACCTGTGTATGTGTGAATGTGTGGTGAACAGACTGACTCCACATACACAGGACCCCCGACCCAAGAGGTGTCAGGTCACCATGCTGCTCTACTGAACTTCAGACATTTTGTTACTTAATAGAAGATAGCAGTAGTTAAACAAAGAGAGAGACTGACTTCAAAATACATACTCATTTTCATCAGCTATTCGAAACTAGGAAAAATCGACTCGGCAGACTTGGCACTGGCCTTATATTTGGCTTGTGACAATTTCCCTGCATTTGCACAGAGCGATAACACACATTATTGGAGAACATAATTATTTCCCCAGCTGTGACTGGAATGTCTCCAGCAGATTTCTATGGGAAAAAAAAATGTTTAGGTCCGAAGAATGAAGACCGATGAAATTCGGAGTGTAGATATTTAAAAAGCTCTACTGACTAATGTCATTATATTCAGCAAATGTGATCAAGGACTAGCAGATAGGAATTTCATGAAACGTTTGAAAACTCATGTTTCTTTTGTCAAATCCAGGCTGTTCTCCTTGACAGTATTGCTATCTTTGGTGCTTATCTGGTGTTAAGACTTGAAGTGGATACTTGTATTTCAGGATAAGAGTACTGCCTGACATTATAGCAAGTAGGACTGCATTCGAGGTTTTCCATTTTAAGTCTTCAGATATACCTGAGAGAATTCTGGACATTCTTTATCGTGTCATATGGGGATTCCATTCCTGGAAAGTGTTAAAATTACAGTGGTAATTTTAACACAGAACTCAAACTTAATCCATTCAGAACTCGGATTCGAATCCTAAAAAGTTCGAGTTCTGATCGAATTTTTCCCATAAGAAATAATCAAAAACCAATTAATTGGTTCGAGGCCCCCCAATATGTTTTTTTTAGCATTTAAACACATAATGAACAGGACAAAACAAGAACATTTTTTTCTTAATGCCCCAATCGTTCCGTGTGCCATGTCCCCTACTTAACCTTGTGTGGAATCCTCGTGTGATCAGCTGTTGTTGTCATTATTCCTCTGTACTTAGTCCGCATTTCAGTTCGTTTCCCCAGTCCAGTCATTGTGTTGTTCTGCCTGTTCTCAATTAAACCCTGTGTTTCCTGATTGCTTGAGTCCTGTCCTTGCGTCCCCGGTCCGGACCCGGCAGATCGTGAAAACCCCAAGCCACGCCCCAACATTGCGCCAACACTAGACTATGCCATGCGGTCCATTGTTTATTTTTATTATTACTGTGTTCGTTAATATATTCGTAAATCGCTTATTCGTAAAACTTTTAGGTTGTAACATTTGTACCACTATTGCGTGGTACAAACTTTTTCGCGAGCAATGGCTGCCCAAAATGATATAAAGTACAGTGTATTACCTGATACAATATTTTCAATAAAATAGCACTATCACCAACAAATGATGCTACTGCAGCGAATGCAAGGCTGAGACTGAAGTGTTACCCTTTGTCTCCGCTGAGAGACATGCCGCGTGTCTCATTTCCCAGCGCATAGAAGTTATCTTAGGTCGGGATTCACGGTTTGACTTCTGAGATATAGATCGAGCTCTAGGTCATTTTTTTTTTTCCAAACTGGTTGGTTCGACTTTTAAGAAATTTGAGTTCTAATGAATTCGAAAACTGAGATACCACTGTATAATAAATTAATGTTTAAGTTTTAAATATTCACCAATTAATGTATATTAAAGGATGCTGTCTTGGTAGACAAACGCAGCCATTCATATATGTGCATAAATTGCAGATCAGACACATGCTACAAGCACCATGAAAATCACGCTCCCCTGACGTGCTCAGACCGCGTGATTCAGCTCCTTGGCACCGACGAGCGTCTCTACAGGGCTGCGACTCTGGCACGTGACGACAACGACAGATGTGTTGACTGAGGGCACTGGGTGGCCTGCCAGCCGGCTGGTCCCACTTTCTTCATGTGTGGGGGGGGGGGGTCGACCCACGGCAGCATGACGCGCTGCCAGACTGGGGTTTCTGTGACCACCAGTGCCTCCGAATTTGCTGAATTCCTGGAACCTGAGGATAAGCATAATGACTCAAATGCTAATTCAATTGATTTGGGATCAGAGTTTTAATTTGACTTAAGTTCACATAAATAACATTAGTTCATATATTATACCATTTTATATATTTCCCCCTTTGATTTACATTCTTTTTTATGGCTAAAATTCACACAACTATGAAAGCAGAGAGTCATTTACACACAGCTAATTTGAATATGTCATAATAGAGATTGAAACGCAACAGGAGAGGAGAGCATTGGTTTCAACAGCCTATTTTTCGGGAGGATCAGGAAACACAAACAAATGCATAATTACTAGTCCTTCCATGACTAACAGTTTACTACAGTTTTAAATGGCATCTGAAAGCTCCTTAGCCTGTAACACAAAATAAAGCACGACAAACTGTAGAAATCTGATATGTATGAACTCAAAAGTTTTAATAATTTGAATGTTAGTATAAAACGTTATGAAATGTACAATATGCACTTGGTTTTGAATCAAACTGTCATGCAGTAAGCCAGTATAGTGTACTGGGACAAATCAGTTCAGAAATTAGCAGTTATGCAAGTTTTTTTTCCCCTTTCTTCATTTTTTTCTACATATGCATCATCTTCTGAAACACCAGAAACCATAAGCATAATGTGTAAAGGATCCTGTTCTCCTTGGCCATTGTTTTATTGTCCTCTTGTCTGCTGCATGTGTCCATGACAGCGATGCTGCCTGGCACGCTATGTGCTAGCTAGCTACACGAGCGCATCGTACTCCGACGATCTTCCCCGATTCTGACTCGGTAATCTGCTACACCTCCAGGCCGCACTGCTCTCCAAAGGGGGTGTCGGTGAGCGGTACAGGAGGGCAGTGTGCGGCCAATAGCCCTTCCATGCGTTTTCACTAAAGTGAAGGGGGCAGGGCACACGCCGGCAGAACACCCTGGTGTACATCCTGCAGGAAAAAAGGTTAAATCTGCCGATACAAGAAAACATCACCGACATGGGCCTGACCTCCCAGACTCACTGGCAATGATGTTTTCCAGCCCAGGCAAAATATATCGAGGAATGACGTGCAACCAAACAGCTGCAACTATTTTTTTAACTATACATACACCTTGTGTCTACTCTCATACTGAATTTGATTGTCTGATTATAGTGTAGTAAACGCGTCTCATAAAAGCGTCTCACAAAAAGCTGAGACTAAAATATCACCGATATATAAATGGAAAGACAGAGATGGCTTGATGGAGATGATCCCGACATGGACTGAAGACATAATATTGCTGTGGAGGTCTCTTATTTGCAGAAAAGAAGGGGGAGAGGGATTGCAGAATGGCTCGTATGGAAGACAGACCGTTTCAGATCGAGTGGGGAAGGATGAGGATTGATGCGGCAACTGAGAGCCTGTTTTGAAGGGCTGCCCAGCTAATTAGCAGGTTTCAGTGAAGGACAAACAGTGATTATGCCGTTCTGGGGGTGTCCACTGAGTGGCAGCTCACGCCCCACTGGGAAAAAATGACTGGTGTACGGCAATGTCTAAACCAAATGGGAACGCTGGTCTTTGAGTAAATTAAATCAGCATAATGAAGTTGACTAGGAAACATACTGCAGTAGACTGGCAGCAGTTGTACCAGATCATGCTTGTGTTTATGGTACAATCATATTTTTCATTAAAATAATGAACAAAGGAGAGAAATAAAAAAAAAAAACAAAAACATGCATTGATGTCTAGACTCCAAATTAAACCCTTGTTGTCCACTTTTTGACTCTGTTTAAAAAGTAGCAGTAACATGATATCCCTTTCTCTATGCAAGATAAATCTTCTATATACTGCTATGCTTGACAGATTCAACCAATTCCCATTGTTTTTTTTTGCCTTTTTACACGTTGGGGAAATGAAAGATTTCTGAAAAGTGCATTATAAATACATTAAAATAGACAAATCAAACAGACTTATTATTCATAAATATCATACATTTTTTGTCTTTAAAATGATCAGTAATTTCTTATTTTACAAGACTTAGTAGTCACATTATGCAAGAAAAAACAAAAGTTATCTGTAATCTGAGCTTTTAAAAGCAACAGGTCTCCTTAAACTTAAGTGAAGTCCAGGGGAAGTAAAGGTGGAAAAGGACAATGAAACGAAATGGATGTGGAGCCATTGGGTTGGGGGTTGGGTGGGGGTGTCTCAGTGGCAGCCCTTCAGGCCAGATACGTAGGGTGACTCCTGAGGCCGACACAGGCCCTCCTGCTGTTCTGGACAGTCCACAAAGTCCGGCACAGGCAGGCCGGACAGGATCATCAGGGACTTGTTCCAAATCATGAAGGTGGGCACCACAGGGAGCAAGAAGGAGACGTCAAAGGTGTGCAGGTGCTGCGAGTTCATGGCGTCGTAGAAGGACAGTGCGTTGTTGTCGTAGTCCAGCAGCACACCCAGACGCCGCAGCTGCAGGCTGGCTTCTACCAGCATCTCCTTACCGTTGTGGCGCACCATGAAGTTGTTATTGCACCGTGAGAATACCCAAGACGAGGAGTTCTTCCCGCTCCACTCGTTCTTCGGGGCTGACTTGTAGGCCACACCCACTGCATACCTGTGGAGAACAACCACGGCAATGGGAAGAACGTTCCCAACAGGCGGTGATAAAGTTCAGCTGCATACCGAGAGCTCGAGAGACGAGGGGGCGTTAGATGAGGAGAAAGAGGGGAGCGAGTAAGTATGTCTATCAACAAAGGCTGAGGAAGTAGTCCAGAACACGAGGGATGATTTCAAATGGATAAACAGACAGAAGCAAGGGCAGGAGATGGGGCACAAACTCAGAGGGAGAAAAAGCATTACTTTTCATCACGGGCTGAGTACGAGAACAGCGGATGTTATGCTGTGCGCAGGAGCTCTGCAAGGCTTTGCAATACTTTGCACTTTACTGCACTGCATACAGGCAATGGGTAGCAAAGTGAGCAGGATGTGTGCGTGATCTTCAGGGCAATATGCCATCTATAAATAAACAGACCACCTGGGAGAGCCTCAGAAAGCTCTCCAAATGTTTAAGTGCCTGTTTCAAGCAGCGCTGCAATCCAGGGTCAAATTTCTGTACTTGGCTTGAATTTGCTCATTTCATGAGAGCGGAGACCAAAGAGTAGCAGGGAACTCCAGCGTAGTTAATACTGCAGCAGCTTCTCTCCTAGATGAACTCCTTCGCTGAGCTGTGCATCATCAAAAGATGCTCTTCAGCACCTATTATCTGAGACTGTATTATCCATTTCCTCTTTCTTCACCTCACTTTTATCTAAAATCACCTAACATTGTTTTCCATCTCGTACATTTGTCGAAATCCCGCTGATCGGTCTTGGGAAAGGAAAGAACAGAGCACAGGCTTTGCAAAGTAGGTCAGAATTGAAAAGCTGTTTATCCCAAAGGGTAAGGATAGGCCATCCGGAATCCCTCCAATCAGAACATGAGGGGCGTGGCTAATATGTGGCTGATTTTCTATTGGCATGAGCTGAGCACCAAAATTGCCTTGTGACCGTCTTGATTCAGAGATGAGGTACAAATTTACGAGGGTGGTGACAGCTCTGCTCCCTGGGCTGAGACCCCCAGAGCCTCAAGCAGGTGTCTCAGTAATTGTTGCCCTGTAATCACTGCCATGTCAGACATAAGCTGCTCTTTCCCACACTGCCAGTTTTCATGCGTCTTCTGCCATGTGATGCAGTCTCACTACTCCGGATGTCCAACCAGTGACTCCCGTTTACAGGCTTTCGATTCATGTTTCTGTGATGCAAAAATATGACTGCGGGGCTGAAAGATGTTAATTTTTCGAACACGTCTGTGTTCTCGCCGTCTGCATTTCCGCACACCTGAAGCAGCCGTCGGCTTTGAAATAGCTCATTACACACCTCCTCTGCAGAGCCGGCAGTGGGGATGATGCAACACTTTCATACATTCTTTACAAAGCCGTGCTGAATGCAGAAAATTACTTTGAAATTACTTTTTTTTTAAATGAGTTTTAAAGATCGACGCCCTCCGTTCTTTCACAGAATGAGCTGAGCAGAGCCCCCATTGGTTGTACGGTTTGTGTGGGTGTGTGTGTGTATATATATTACACACAGCTCATGATTCACTAAAAATGCCCCCTCATTGTTAATATTAATAATTAAATTTGCTGTTTGCACCCATTCCTGTGACGACCAGAGATCTGAATACGGAATACCAAACTGGACCATGCCGCAGAGAGGATGGATCTTGTAACTCGTGTGTTAATTATTTGGCGCAGTAATCTGTGCAAACCTCACAGAATGTGCCTGCTCTCTTACAGCGTGGCCTTCCTGTACTAATCTTCCCAAACTGAGGAACAGGAAACAGCCGGTGGAGTAAAGCTGCATTAGACATGACACAGAAACAGGACAGACGCGTGGGTGTCGCCGCGGTCGCCGAAGGTTCGACGGGTCGATATTTTAGACTTTTGTAGGTCGAGTGCAATCACAACTCCCCTGCCCCCCCCCCCAACCAAAATCCACAAAGGCGAGGACCCCCTGTTGTCAATATATATCAGGAGAAACCCCCCAGTCACCAAAATCTAAAGAGCCGCCTCCTATTGGCTGGGTAAACATGCCGAGTGGCCCCCACCCCCCCAGTAAGCGGCTGCCTAGATGATTTTCCTTGTGAAAGCAACTCTCACTGTAAACAAGGTTGTACACCGCTGCTGCAGAGCGTCTGCAGACCGCCCGCACTCACCAGGTAGACGCCCCCACCAGCACCTCCCAGTAGTGGCAGCCGCTGTCAATGAAGACGTTGCCGGCGGCGCCGTAGGAGCCCGTCCCGCTGAAGCGCTCCGGCGTGTGGCTCTTCTTCAGGGAGCTCTCGTCCTTCTCCATAGTCAGGCAGTCGTTGGAGAGGCGTAGCTTCTTGTGGGCTGTCTTTGGATCCAGCTTGAACGGTTGACCTGTGGTGGGGGGTGGGGGGGGGGAGCGGGCAAGGTCAGCGCTATGCAGTGTGTGGAGCCCCCCCCAGCTAAACACACAAGCTGGGCAGCTTGGGCCAGCTGTGTATGGGGTGATCTCTCACGTCAAACTCCCCCCCACCCCGCATGGCCGCCTCCTCTCCTCTGCTCCGCCCCCCCCCCTCTCCCACCCCAGAGGGAAAAAGAGGCTGAGGACAGGGACAGCATGAGCTAAGAAATCGCCATGAAGGACTGTCTGCTCTGAGGAGAAGGCCTTCCCTCGGTCCCTGTAGACCTGACATTAAACTCAGCCTCTCCCAATCTCCATTCTGGGCTTACCGAGCAACAATACAGCAGCCCCCCCCCCCAACCCCCCCATCAAATAATCTGCGCTGAAAAGCGTGTGACTGCACGGGGATATGAGAGGCTCTGGCGGCGTGCTGCAGGAAGTCAATTACAATAATACGCTCAGTGCTTTGAACTGCTTATCGCTGTGAGCGCAGCCTCCTCCCGACTCCGCGGCGCGGTCCTGGCTTTCGGAGGCCCTGTGGAGGGCACACTGCTATCAGGGCCGGCCGGGAAGCTGCCCGCGTCCGGGCCAGAGAATTGGATGGGTGGTAGGAGGGTGCCATGCCCCGTCTGCAGCCCTCATGCAGTCATGCTTATGGGACACAGGCGCCAGAGAAGTTCAGTGCCCCCAGAAAATGATTACGGGAATATATATTTTAAAAAATGTATCAAAAATAAATAAATAAACAAATTCACCAAAATGTGACCATTTAAAACCCCTTAGCACATTTACTGACAGGTGGTAAAGATATTTATATCAAAACCTAATTGAACATTAACACTGCAAGTTGATGAAACTCTTGAATTTTGGTAGCACGGATACTATAATTCCCAGTCAGTCTCAGAATTTGTGAGTTTAAATGACTAATGTCTGAGCTGGCAGGAAGGACCGGCTAACAATCAGTCTTAATGTGAGTACAGGCCTTCAGCAGCTTTGTCATGGTTCTGAAGTTTTGTAGCAAACTTGAGACGGCAGGTGGATGCAGCTTGAACCACTGAGCATCTTGTCTTGGCTTTGCGGTCAGCAAGTTCGACACCCGTGTGCTCCTGACATAACGACACGCTCTCTATCACAGCCTGGGAGGAGGTCTGTGAGTCAGAAAATGTCAATGCAACGACGGGGGTCTCAGCCAAAGTTCAGGGACTGGCCAAGAAGTCAAAAATATTAAGGAAACAAACTGGACTTTTGCTCTATTTATTGAAAAAGAGTATTAGAATGCACAGACTGGCTCTCTCTCTCAAGACACAGTCACATCCAAAATGCTCTCCCAGTGCCCCCAAGCATGCAGACGTTTAAACTAAAACCAGCCAAGAGCATTCAAAACACATCCTCGTCCCTACATGAACGGACCAATCGCATGCAAAAATTCCCACACACTTGACATGACATAGAAGCCATTTTGACTGAAAAAATATTGAGTTGCCACTCAATGAATGAATGAGTAAAAACTCTCGGACTGAGAATACCGTTAAACTTACCTTCCAGTTAACACTGCCCATTATCTTACCAGCTCACCCAACACAGTCAGGGAGTGAAGTGCTTTCTCTCTTAACATCATACATGTAATATTCCGTTAATCAATACATTATATTTATTCTGCTCATATACATACATTTTTGTTATTAAGCAGAAAATTACACGCTGTAGATAATCTCCCACGAGGCCGTTCATCCTAAGTTCCACAGCAGGAGCTCTGGGGTTTGTTTCTGCCTGATTACCTGGTGGGGGCATTGGGGACACTCTCTCGATGGCACGTTATTGTACGAGTGTCCCCCCTAAAGGTCGCGGACTACACGTGACAATCCCATTGGCTGCAGTGCCAGTTCAGACACTGATCAAAGGTGAGCTCCTGGGCAAGTGTATAGTACCAGTCAAAGGTCTGCACACACCTGATGAAAATCATTTGTTTTTTAACAAGATAATGGGCAAAAGCTCACCTCAAGGTTATGTAGTAAGCATTACCTTGTATATAAGGAGAGAGATGGAGTGCTGTGACAGATGACCCGGCCCCCACTCCCCCCC
>JAODUD010000002.1:22843311-22854523 GCA_026784285.1 Stomatorhinus walkeri
GAGAGAGAGAGAGACAGGGAGAGAGATGGGGACAGGGAGAGAGAGAGAGAGAGACGGGGACAGGGAGAGAGACGGGGACAGGGACAGAGAGAGAGACGGGGACAGGGAGAGAGAGAGACGGGGACAGGGAGAGAGAGAGATGGGGACAGGGAGAGAAAGAGAGAGATGGAGAGCAAGGGAGTTGTCTGGCTGGTACATGCAGAAGCTGATGGGCATGACACAGGCTGCCCGCTCTGCCCACACCCACACAGAACACACCCGGTGCGACACCTGCTTGCCCCAGGGGCAGAACTGCCGATAAAACCAACACTGAGTATCACCAAGCCATCCCACCGTGACAGCAGACTGCATGCTTGCAGGCATCCCCACTGGCCGTAAACCAGCGGCTTGACTTCCCATAGTACACGGACGGCAGACATCTTAGACTGCTCACATGTCCCAGCCACTTATTAAACTCCGCTCATTCGTCTGCTGTTTAAGCCGGAGAATAAAGCAAAACAAAAAAGGGTAAAACTATTACTCATCCAAGTCTAAAATTCGGCAAAAAACGAACATGTACTGCAAATACTGTCCTTCATCTATGGCTGTAGTTTATGAAATAAATATAAAAAAAAAATCAATTCCCGAGGCTGCAAACTCAACTTCAAAGACAGTGCCTTAATTATTTTTGGATTCTCAAGGTTTTGAGAAAGCCTCCAGATCAGATAGGTTATTAAAGCGAGATCTTTCAGTAGAAAGCCATGCCGGTAACTATAGCCCCGTTGGGGAAAGATCTTTTATTGAGTATAATATAACATGCAGTACCATGTCAGACTGACTTGCCGTGGTCAATGAGGAGTCAGGCCCGGTTCATACAGGGCCCAGACTTGTTAATGAGAATGAGGGGAAGCTTTGAGTCGGCAGAAGGTTTCTGGAGGATTGCGGAAAGCCCTGTTCACCACCTCTGTCACTGCCACTTCACAACGGGCAGCAACTTTGGAGGAAATGTCAGCTCTTCATTACAGGTACCTTGGGCCTAATTAATCCCAATCATGCGCAGCAATGGTCTTCCAAAGGAATCCCAATAAGCATTTAGCTAATGGACAGTGAAGGTGGGCCTGGGAGCGAGGAGGCTATCTGACAAGGAGATGACGGCTCAGGAGGGTTTGAAGATGGGAAATTCTCAGCAGAACTGGAAGGAGCCAGATCTCGGTCTCTGCTACAGATGACGCGCCTGCTGCCATTCATACCAAAATTCGGGTCTTACTTCCGCTGATTTCTCCAAGCAGTCCAGAGCATTTTCCATCAGCCATCCCTGATTTCCTTCAATCTCCAAGGTTTTGACAGAATTAAGTGAGTCTCCATTGAAGTGAGTGTGTAATTCAGGGATACTGTTGTCACCAACCCAAAGGGACTGACTCTCCAGAAAGCAACCGGCAAGGGATTAGCACACATGTGGAGAGGAATGAAACAAAAGGCTTGAAGGTTATCGGGACAAAAGTCTACAACTCAAGTCACTCTCTAGAGAAATCAGCTTTTTTCATCCCTTTGGGTAGCAATTTCTCGCATGCATAACAGCTGAACCAAGAAGGAAAAAAAAACATTTAAAAATCAGGTATTTTTAAAATTATATAGTCTCAAAGGACAGCCCCAAGAAACAGGGGAAAAGGTAGAAAATGTGTGAGAATATAAAACTGAGCAGTGACTTCTACACCCGAGTTACTCACCCCGACCGCAGCGCCATAATTATAGTCATGCTTTCACTTTTAATTACTACAAGGTAAAAATACACAATTTTGCCGAGGCTTATTAGCTCAAAAGACTAAAAGGGTCCGCAGAGGTGATTCACCTGACCCCATCTTCTCCAGCCGCAGCAGCAATAGCCTCACTACTGATAGGCCATCTGTTTCCATCACAATCCACTCTTTTTAAAAAACTTCTGAGATTACTTATCCGAGATTCCGATCGGCTCCCTGGTCCTAGTGGGAACATTCGCCCAGACTGCATTTCTGCCTGTGAGTCTCTCACCTTCTAAACTTTCACTGAACCACAGAGAAAGGGCACTATTACGCTTCTACAACTTCTATAGAACTGAACCAAATCAATGTATCATTTGGTGTTTGACTAAATGCACAAAAACAAGTTTCATCTATTAGTGACAAAGCTTGTTTTGAAGCGAGACAAGAGTAAAACAAAAATAATGGCAAACAATGGGGAGGCGGGCAGCGCTGCAGTTAGTGCTGTTGCCCCTGGGACCAGGGTTCGAGTCTCCATCATGGCTCCGTGTGTGTGGAGTTTGCATGTCCTCCCCATGACGTTAGGGGGATTCCTCTGGATACTTCAGATCCCCACCCCCCCCCCCCCCCAGTCCAAAAACATGTAAACATGCTGAGGTTAACTGGGGTTACCAAATGGCCCACTGGTATGCTTGTGTGAGTGACTGGTGTGCGGGTGACTGGTGTGCGAGTGTACCCTGTGATTGGTTCCCCATCCGGGGTTTTTCCCTGCCTTGCACCTGTAGCCTCAGAGAGAGACTCTGGGATTCCCGTGACCCTGAATAAAACATGTGGTTATGGATCATGGATGGATGGATGACTAACGTTGAATGTTGAAACCCTAAAGGATCAGAAAGAAAAAAAGCAAGAGGACATTTGGACTCATTCATATTTATCATGAATAACAGCAAGAAGTAATTTTCAAAAAGTAAGTAATGGTAGTATTAATTTCGAAGATAAAAATGCTTTGTTTTCTCATTTAATTTTGTAAACCCATAATCTAAAAATATAAAACAATTCACACGGATAGGATCCAAGGTACAATTTCAGTAACTCCCCAATTCATTTTAACATATCAGCCCTAGTTATTATTAAACACTGGAGTTAAAACAGTACAGTTCCATTTGTCTACATGTGAGGTACAATAGACAATTATTCCAGACTGTATCTAGAGAAAATGCCTCTTGTATAACTCGCCCATTGGGCTCACAGCTCGACACTAACAGTCTGTAATGAGATTTCTTATAATCAAGCGCAACGCTAATGCCGTGTAACAGTTTTGGAGATGACCCTTCATGCATTTAGCGGATACCCTACAAAGATGAAGGTACTCGGTGTGGGATAGAGCAGAATGAAAGCAAAGCATGCTGGGACGAGGCTGCTGGATCTTAGCTCTCCAGACATTATGAGTAAACGAGGCTGCCAACATCCTGCACAAATTCCGTGTTTGTCAACACCAGCCTGCTTAACGATAACCCGAGCATAGAGACGGGACCTCTGCAGGCATCTGCGTGAACCAGGGCAGGAAGCGACTGCTGTAACGACCATTATTAGATCACGATGCAAATGGTTTAAGTCGAAAATTTAATTTGTGAAATTGAACAGAGTTTCCTCAGTCAATGAGATAAATGGCATTAATTCAGACAGGCAAGGGAGATTGGAAAGTGATTCACGTGGTTCGCCCGGAAAACAGTTTTCATTTCATTTGAGTAACGCAATTAGCCACGTGGCTTTCGGTCTCTCTCCACAGAGGCACTTGAGCGGGGCTCTGCGGTGAATCACCCCACTGGATGCTAAACGGACAGGATGTGCCGTCCCGTCCTCCGGAGTTTTGGCGGCGTGAGGAGAAGCCCTCCTGGCTGGAACGCTGGGGCCTGCCTCGGCCCAGGAAGCCTCCAGCGTTTACAGGTGCTCGGTGACATCACCGCACTGGAATGCCACATGCAGGGGCGTGTCTGTCGTTTCTGGGCCCCCCCTCCAAAAGTCCCATCGCAGTTCCCCTAAGTGTAATGTTGGTTGCGGCCAACAGGGGGCCCCAAACCTCAGGGGCCACACACAGAGGGATGGTTGTGGTGGAGGTAAACACTGCCGCTGGGCGCATGCCTGCTCTAGGTTCCCCCTGGCCTGTTTGGGTGTCCCAGAGCCATCACCCAGCCAACCATGCCATCTCCAAAACTCTCCACTGAGTCGGCAGGTTACAGAGATGCATCTGCGGTATTTATTTGAGCGTAAACATCATGGGGAAATCAGTTTTTTGTGATACAGGGGTTCCTACAGTCAATTTGACAAAAGTGATACATCGTGATCTTCACCCTGTAGAGAAAACTGCCTCATTGATGGACTTCGGCTCTGACCATGATCACAGCTTCATACTTTGCTAAGTTTAATATTCCATAATGTTTGCATGCCCAGGGGGAAACCTTGAGGCTCTCACCTCCTCCGTACTTGGAGGTTCCTTGGTTCCTCTCCTCTGTTCCTCTGTAGTCCTACAGCTCGCATGTGCTCTTTGTTTTGTGTTGACTGTGTCTGCACCTCATGCATGAAGGAACCACTGACAACCAGAGACCCAGTATGTGTCGACATACTTAACTGGATTTTGATTCTGACAGTTTTCAGTAATGCTCAGTATTTAGACACCTGCACTTTTATGTGTTGAGTAAAACTGAGGTCATTAATGTGACACGGCCACAAGACACTTTGCCATAACTGTAGCAGAAGCTGTTACACTAAAAAAAAACAACAAGGATAAACTTGTTGCCCCTGACATCCACTAAAGTGTGAGACCCATAAGAATTTTTGTAGGGTGACTCTTCACGTATTTAAAAGACCTTGAAAAGGAGATGGAGACGGAACGGAGACACTAGACAGACAAAGACAAAGGAAGAATGAGTAGTAGATGGTTACTCAAAGGGCCGGAACGACACAGCGGATGGCAGATGGGCTCAGACAGCAGTTTTGAGGTGATTGTATTAAAACCTTAGCAAAGACAGTTGTAGATTTGACCAAAATTCCACTGAATACTGATTGGGAAAAAAATGCTGAAAGGAAAATGGCAGCGAGTGGGAATTAGCATGCTATGAACAGCACCTTGGCACCGTTTGCTAATTTGATAGCCATTTCCACAATGGTAAGTGCCATCAACATCAGTCATTCAATTCTGTGAATTTCAATCATTAGCAGAAGAGGGGAAGTCTCCTGAGAACGAGGCCGTCTGACAAATGCAGGGATGCCAGCAGCCACCTCCATTCCCGGGGCGAGGTGGGAGACAGACACCATGTCTGCTCTGGCACTAAGATGCTAATCCAATCAGACTTCCTTGTTACCCTTCACTTTGACTAATCACTATCAGGATGGGGGGGGGTTGGTGGGTTGTTACCCATAGTATTTCTTCTCATGTATTACAGACAGCGCTGGGATTGTGCAGCTAACTGATCATTTCGTTACTCAAATTTCCCACTGAATTTCATGAATTTATCGACAGGATATTTCACTGCACAGAAGCGCTTAGCTGCCTGTTATTAAAGCTACCAGGTCCTGCTTCACAGCCGCACTGTGAGAGGAGGAAGCACATCAGAGTCTTCTTGACACGGCTCACCGTGAGTCATACTTTTGTAATTCAGCACATAGGCCTTGCTGGGAACGTATCCAGCGGTCTTTGGGTTAGGAGGGTTTCTTCTACATTGTTCAGCTACATGTTGCCTCCGAGTAAAACATCTTTTTTGGGGCAAAACCCAGAAGCGTCTCTCTCTCTGAACAAGCTTACGCTAAACTTTTATGATGGTATGTCACCATCCAAACGTATCACTCAGACTAATAATGCCACAATTGCTCCCTTGTCCAAGTAAGATCTTTGTATACTTGGCTAAACAAGAACTAGCTATAAGTCCTACATACCTCAACTAAAATTCCCAATTCATTAATTTAACGGCACAGCAAAATAGCATTCAAAGGGACAATGCGATCTCATTATAATTATACAAATCAATTTCTAGGTCCATTTTATAATGCATTTCAATATTAAAGAGGCGCCGTTTCATCTTTAAGAACTGCGATGACTAGGCTCCCATCGATACACACTGAAATACAAAATATAAACCCTGCCATTTTTAACATCAATGGAAATGCAGATTTTTAGGTCAAAGTAAACTTAGTAATGTCCTGATTCACTACTGGTGCCCAGAAGCCTTTAAGAAAGCAAAGATGTGGCCTACTTGTTAAATCGCAGGAGGGAGGATCAGCCAGCCCCCTGAATGCACAGCGCATGAGAAAAGCTGCAGGCCTACAGGCACACCATTAACCAGAAAGCTCTCGGAGGCCTGCTACAGCTGGGCGCTTCGTTTTTATAGTGTGGGAACTAAAATTCGGAGCTTAAATGTATCACAAGACATCAGAATATCAAAAAAGGAAAAAATATATTCTCAGCAGTGTACAGGGGACACTCGCTGCTCTTTAAATATAGAAAAAAACGAATAAATAAAACAATAGATGGATAGTAAATATAATAGTGCTAACAGAAGGAGAGAAGGGTCAATGGGACAGCAAAAACAGCACTATTACCGTCAAAGTTACCGTGTTTCCACCAGACAAAGCCTTTGAATGGGAGGGATTATTCCAGCAGGGGCCCGTAACCCCCCCCCCCCACATATGCACGTGCTGGGCATCAGATCTACTGCACAACAGCAGAAGGGTCAGCGAGCGCACACCGGGTCACGGCCCTTACGGCCCCCGGGGAGCTCAGAGGCCACGCTGCAAAACACCGGGGGTGCTAATGTCCCTAACAACCAGGCCGGAGTCAGCGATTGGCACTGTCGGCACTGCCCTACCGTGGGGCATGCAGGGATTATTTATAGAGCGGCTCCAGAGAGACTGGCATCTACAGCGCCTTCAGCGTGCATGCATCACGCCGGCATCCGGGGCTGCTCCTACAGCTCTCCGTGGCACCGGTGGGGTGGCTGCGCTGGAGCGCCAGCCAAGCAGCTCACGGCGGGCACTGTTTTTGTTGGGGGGGTTAGTAAAACCTAGATGGTTTTCTGTAAACAGAAGCAAGCACGCCACAGACAGCTACATGCAGGCATGGCACAGCTGAAGGCTGCCGATTAAGGCGTTGACTCATCACTTTGCTTCTATTTCTTAAGAGTCATTAAGTCCCAGAGCAGACGACTAAATGGGTAAACAGTCATACAAATGGAAAAGGGGGGGGGGGGTACCTGCTCAATCAAACTGTCATGCTGCCCAGACATTATATGGTATTTTGATTGTATCTTCAAAAGCAAAGCTATTTTGGTATTTCGAAATCATCCAGTATACCACAGTATTTTGGAAATACTGTGGCATTTTGAAACCTTGGCCACAAAGTAAGATGAAGGGGGAGGAACATGATAAGAGACAGCAAATTGCCGTCAAACGGCCCAAACCTACAGACATTAGAAATGATTCTAACAGCATAATTAAAGCTGTGTATTTATGAGACATTATGCACTGTGCCCAGCATCAGCGTCCGCAATCGTGCAGAATAATCACGGGCGATGGGGGTGAGCTTTGGCCTCTGGCCAGGGAAAACATCCAGGTCGCAGTGAAACAGAGCGGCTATGATGCCACCTCTGTGGGGCCAGTGAGGTCGACCCCGCCAGCCGAAAGCCGTTAGCTGGGTGACCTTTAGCCTGAACGCGTAGCATCAGCGGAGCAGCACAAAGAAGCTGGTATGGGGGAACCTTGAAGGCGGGAAGAATAATTTGGTGTCGCGCCACAAGGGGGCGCCCTCTTCAAATGAGCACCCGTGTCCCCCCAAAAAGAATCATCTTAATAGATTGCCAACATCCAGCCGACTACCCCCACCCAGTTGACAACGATCACCATCACCAACTGCTACCCCTCCACCCTCTTGGACTTGGCCGTCGCATTCGTTCTGGCGCCGACCCTGGAGTGACAGACAGCAGAGGTCCAGCGACACACTGGCGTGACACGTAGCCGCGGCGAGAAGAAGCTCTGGCGGTTTATCACAGTGGATGAGAGCGTTTCTCGCGGCATTCGCGTCTCCCTGTTAATCACAAGCTCTCGGCATCACGAGTCGGACAATGCAAACACGGCCATCTGTCATGACGTCTGATCGCTCGCCGCCCCCCCGCCCCTGGGATGCCCCTTACGCTTCACTTTGCACCTCTAAGCTTTGGCCTGTCATTCAATATTGCGGGCAATCGGGGGCCGGTAACGGGAAATCGATACGGAGCCGGCGGTGGTCTGAAGCACAGCCCCCCCCACAGAGGTGCTCAAGCATGGAAACTGCTGACAGTTCCACTGGGGGGGTGTGGGGGCAACATCAGTCGGGGGCCAGGAGGAGTCCAAAGCTATGAGCACTCAAATGACCGTCGCCCATAAATGTGAACGTGCTGATCGACGTGTCTGGTGACTTCCTGTCGAGGGAAAAACAAATGACATCCTGGCCAACTTGCAAAGTAAGGTGAGTTGGAAAAGGACAAATATAGCAAATATAGCACAGAATGTGTTTTTGAATAATCAGAAGTCAGAAAAAATATCACTGCATGTTTTTAGGAAGAAGCACGAAGAAACGCTTCTTTATGGAAAAATACAGTCCTGAAAATAGACAAATGGAAAAGTGTTGGAAGAACTTTTGGGAAGGAAAATTTGGGATCAACATGCTGGAGTGGAACGCCAAAGTGGATGTACCCGCTGCCCCTATCCTGGTGTACCCTGATTTTTCTGCGCTGCGCCGTAGAGGGACAGAGGTCTGGACTGGGTAGGATGCAGACGCCGACACGTCGGGACCGAGTGGGGGGAGAGGCAGGAAGGAGTGGCCCTGACATTCCAACACCAAATGGAAAAACATACCTCCCATGACTGAGGCTGTTCCGGGCTGCAGATCTGCTAATGCACTGACCGCCGTGAACTTTATTGTTAAAAGGGAAGTGTCAGCACGGTTTCAGAAATAGTAATAATAAATTAAAAAAGCAAGCCTAAAATATCCCATTCCACACTAAAAAGTCGGTGCACGACTGCTTGCGCATTACTTTACAAGAATGCAACGATTAATACCAATGCCAGGACACACAAGACATGATCTCCCAGTCAGCTGTTAACTACGGACAACATAATTCACTGCTTTATAACACGGGATACTGCCAGCACACTGCAAGTGAAAGTTTTCTAAACCTAAAAACTGTTACTGACGTCATCTCCTCCAACGAAAACGCCCGTGACTCCTATCGTAAGTTTAATATGGTTCACAAGGCTGGTAATTTTGCTTAGGTGGGATAGAATTACAGGATGAGACAGTGGAAACCTCAGCTCCTATAGACCAGGGACTTTACTGTTCTGCTTCCGCCACCCTAAAGGCTTAATTAGGAACAACTGAATTAAAGCAAAGGCAAGAGCATTCCATGGAATCGGAGGGGGGGGGATTGTGGGGGTACCAGAATTTATACTATAAATGGATTACATGGATGAAACATTAACAGGGCTCTTTTCCTTTCACACTCCGGCGCTGTGGTGTCTAGGTGAGGGTGAGGCGTTACGGGCTGGGGATGATCCCGGCTGCAGGGACTGGAAAACTGCCCGATGTCGTCAGCCTCCTGCCAATCTCCGCGGGCCACAGGGGCGGCGCCGCGCGTAGTTCTGAGCTCCGGAGGGAGACGTGTCTGCACACAGCTGCAGTTGGATAAATAATACCGTCTATGCTGCTGAAAACATGTTGGAGCTGAGAACTGCAGTGGTCATCAGATGAAGGCAGCTGAAAAATACTTATAATGATCCCCCCCGGTCTCAACACACACCCCGTGGTTCTTAAAGTTCCTCAGCCGTTCTCTACTTGGGCTGCGCATGATAAGCACCCAGATCTAAGCTGAGGTAGTGACATTTTCACATACTGCCTCTGACTGACAGGGCCCCTCCCCTGAGAAAACTGTAAATACCCCCATTGAAAACCCCCACCCACTGCCCCCCTCCACACCAATCCTCCCATTATCTATGCTCACGCGCTCATGGGTTCCCCCTAGTGCCTGAACCCCCAAACGTCATCTGCTTTCTTTGCCCTTATGGGCAGCCCAGCTCACTCGTGAAACATCCATGCCGTCGACGGCTCAGGACAGCGATTATAAAAGGCCATGAGATCTGGGTACGAGGTGACATAACGGCAGCTGTTTTCAGGATGGTTAGTGAGCGCGACCGAGATGGCGGGGCCAAAATTTCAGAATATCCACTTTGATCACTTCGCAGCATCTGGAATGATCAAAGTGAGGGGCGATTAGGGAGGGTTGCTTATAGACCAGAAACCTGCTTACACACTCGCGCTGCCTTCTAAGGCAGTGAAACTCCAGGGAGCTCCAGTGAGACTACTGCCCCTGCATTCCTTATCAGAGGGATGAAAAATATAATCAGTTCCCAACACCGGAAGGTCAAAGCCAGAGATTCCACTGAAACAGAGTTCCTGACTGACTCTGTCCGTCTCAAAGATTTCGGTGAACCCAACTCCTAGGAGAAAGACAGCACAGTGTGATAATCTGCGGAGTCAAAGTTTGAATCTACAGGCCAAGCTGATATTCTGAGTGTTTTGTGCACGCTTCAAAATCCCACAAGGCTGAGCAATACCACAGATCAAAGGTCTTAGCTTAAACAAAAAAAAAAATAAATAAAAATCTCACACATTTTCTTAGCTTTCAATGCACTTGAAGCTCTGAAGAGGCTTATGTCTGGCTATCTGCGGTGAACACCTTGCACTGTGGAATATGGCGGATTGTGCCGTGGGTCTGGATATGAGCCAAGCCGGAGAAGAAGTGGCACACAAACAACCGTATCAACAGCTTCATAGATCCAGCTTAGAAATTACAGCAGCATTTAGGATACCACTGGGGGGGGGGGTGGTGGCCCAGAATTAAGCTGAAAAGGCCCTGAGTTCTGAGAGAAGTCGACTTCTGGGCCACTTTCGGGGGGACGGATGACTTCCCCGAGGAGTACGAAGAGAGGCCGGGGTGAAAACAGGAAAATGATCGCAGATCAAGCCACACGCCGTTTTGCAAACAGAAGCTTCCAAATACGGTGTTCTCTTAACCTACCCTACTGGACAACAAGATAGTATATATAAGGATAATCTTTGGTGCGCTTTGAAGAATATGCCATGAGAAATAATAATAATAATAATAATAATAATAATTGATACTTGTCGCCTTCCTCAACTAGCTCTTTGCAGAGTAAGTTGTCCGCGAAGGGCAGCCACCCGTAGTGGCGCCCAGGGAGCTGGGGGTTAAGGGCCTTGCTCATGGGCCCACAGACAGGCTGAGGCTGGGTTTGAACCGGCGACACACAGGCATAGCCCACTGAGCCACACGCTGCCCCCCCAATGGTCCCAGTAATAGCACAAACAAACCATACTTTTTTTTTTTTTTTAGCCCTCCACCACCCCCCCTCTGCGGGGGACTACTTTATTTGGATTTAGTTAATTAATTAAT
>JAODUD010000002.1:22861477-22874755 GCA_026784285.1 Stomatorhinus walkeri
CGGACCGTGCTGGCAAATCCGCACAAAAACCGGACACTGAACCGTTCATAATTCTGCGGCCGGGCCCCACAAAGTCGAACACGCGTGGTGGGTGAGGACCGGCACACTCGATGGCCACGCAGACATGAAGATGAAGATGAGCGCTCGCCAACAGAGAACTGCATTCACGTCGATCGCGTCATAAAAGTCTGTGTGCAGAGAAGTATGAACAGGCCTTTACTGTAATGAAAAAAGCAAGCTGGGGGGAGGCTGTATATACACACACCTCACAGGGACAGTGTGGGCCAGTTTAACCAACCGGGGGGCAGCTCAGTGGAAAGGAGGACCTTAAACATCCACATCTGATCAATAAATACATCTTTTAAATGCTTAAGCTCCAACTACCTCTTCTCTGCATATTCCATGCAAGGATAAAGAAATTGGGGAAGATCACATAAAAGAGCGTCCCTTCTTAATTCATTTTTAACCACTTCCCGCACTGCTCTGAAGACCCAGGTTTAATAGAGGCTTTTCCCCACCGGTCGTAATATTTCCGCATGGACGGATCTCAAAGGCCCTTAGACATAAAAGCCACAAATCCCTTAACCTGGTCCACCGGTGTGAAACACATATACTCCCGGTGCTCGATGACACACAAGTCATTAAGGAGCGAGCTTCTGTACAACAGCTCACACTCCAAAACCTGATTCAGCAGCCAGGAAACTAAACAGCAAGCGCAGCCCCCACCTCCAGAAGCCTTTGAGGGGGCATTCAAATGGACGACCCCTGATAATACAGTTCTATTAGGGCTTTCCATTCCTGCCGATAAATCTCATCTTCTCTCCTGTGAGCCCGCATACCCCCGAGAGCCAATTGATTTGTGTGCCCTCGCCTTCTGTTTTTAAAGCCTTTTTTTGTTTTTGAAGTCACATATGAAACGCTTTTGAAAAACAAAGAGCCGACAGTGATACTGTGATTGAATTAAACTCCCTGTAATCATGCCGGGTCTTCGACGCCATGATCCAATTGAACCCCCGTGTAACATTTCTTCTGGCCGGCAGAATGCACCACGGAATACACCTAAACCTAATTTTTCACTACAGTCATTGAGTAAATTACTTTTAAACCACCCACCGGGGCACAAAATGCCCTTTCCCCGTAATTTTATAACTTCAATCTCTATAATCGTGCTATGGATTTGAGAAAGAGTTACAAAAAAAAATTTATTCAACAACTGGTACTTCTACCACTACTGCAATATTGCTACTATTACCAACATTAGTTGCATCATGACCAATGAAGAGGATTGAAATAAACTTCAAATTCATGCAGATACATGAAACCTTGGACAGTTTTTTTAGTAGCTACAACTTGAAACTGCTTGCATTTTGCCATTTCCACTGGGAAAAAGTGAAACTTCAGCAGGAATATCCCTTTTCCATAAAATCCTACATGCTCTTACATTTCCATGCACACATTTAAGAACAGCTAATCCGCTTAAGAATCTTTGTCCTACTGTATTGGATCACCTTGCTCAGGAAAGCCATTTGGGACACGGCACAAAGTGAAACATAATAGGGTTTTTTTTAGGGGGGGGGGGGGCATTCGAGGGTATTAATTTTCACCAGGAGGAGATAAGTTTCAGTCACCACAAAAGCGCAGTGCTAATCAGACACGGGGAGTAAACAGGAGGTGGAGATAAGAGGGCGAGAGAGCAGCGGCAGCTGCCTTTGCGCTGCTCAGGGGATTCACAGAAGGTCAGCAGTAGGCCTGTTTCCGGTAATGAGGCACAAGGCTAATTACCCAACGTGTAGCGCACCGTCTCCGCGGAAACCTAGAGAAGTGCTGATGACTCTGTTCCGAGTGTGTAAAAGGTACAGAGGGTGAGGCAGGGAAGCACACGCTGTTCCCGATATGAGGGGTACCGCCCCGCCTACCATATACCCCACCACCTCCACCTGGGCGGGTGGAGAAACCCGGACGTGGCTCACACACTCATCTGGCACAGGCTGTGCAGATGGGCAGGGGGGTTTGCGCTGCATGCATATTAACCCTTCGAGTGATTTCTGTGACTTGCGATAAGCAGAAGGCCAATAGCGCATCGCTCTTGTGACACACAGATAACTACGAGGCGTAATTACAGTGCTGTTCAGTGGCAGTCGGCTTCTAAATCAGTCTCACTAAATGGACTTCATGTAACAACACACCCTTATCTGAGAATGGCTGGAAAGCACCTTAAAAAATAAGTACTAATTGATAGTTATATATAAGGAAATATATAATGTTTTGGGACAGACTTGGTTGCTGTTCACAGAAAGCAAACAAAAAACTGAATAGATAAAAGAATACCACAGGGAATTGACACAGAGCCTTGCTGGGCTTTAAAAACCAAAAAAAGCATGTGACACTGCACTGTGTGACATTTCAGGAACAATGACAAATAACCTTATCTTAACAATCGTGGGGAAAACTGACGAGTGAAAAGCCTTGTAGAATGGGCTCTTCCTTGAATTATATTTACTAAATAATGGGCCAATAATAACTCAGGCGACAAAAACATAAAAAAGAAAAAAAAAAACCAGGACGCCTTTCAGGCTGCCATAAAACCGCAGCACACACGTAGTCGTTTTCTGAGTGGCCCAGCAAACGAAAGGCTGGAAAACTGGCTCATTTTAACAAAATCAAAATCTACACCAAACAAAAGCAATTCTCAAAGTACCATTTTGGTGAATGGCTAGAATTAGGGTGAATACATCAGACAAAGGTCCATTTTTTCAGTGTGTCCAAAAAGGAAAAAAAATATCTGGGGGGAAAAAGGTACTGAAGGAAAAGAAGGAAAGAACGGCATCCAGTAGTCAAGGCTAAAAGCCCACATTCGCTCTATCCTCAAGGATCAGGCCCCAGGTTTAAAAGGCTCAGCTCAGACCTCACTTCAATTACTCCATGGCAGGGCTCAAACCAGCCGATGGTGGGCTGTCAGAGACTGGGGGGGTTTGGTTATCAGCGACCGAACCCCCCCCCTGAGCTGATGGGGTCATGGCTGCCCCGGCCCGTCACAGTAATTGAGTCATCCGTCTTGTGTCAGTGAGCTACTAATGAGAACCCTTCCTGTTGGTGGTCTGGCTTGCAATTTTTGGGGGGAGGAGGGTGGTAGCTGGGACTGGAAAGCTGGTTTTCAAGGCGACCGCTTAGCTTGTAAGCCTGGGGGAAGCTTTTGTTTACGTCTGATGCTCAGCAGACAGATACGGCTGAGGTTAGCTCACGCTGCGCCACGGCGCTCCGCCAGCTAAATTCATTACCGTAATCGTCAATTTGCACACAAGAGAATCTGAATGACCCCATTTTTACTTTAAGAATTTACTCAACGGTTAAGTCACACCACGGGGAACGCTAATCATAATGGCGATCTCGGCCCCTCGGGGGGGGGCACTGTGTCTCAGAAGAAAATAATTTTGGGAATATGATGCTGGGGGTGGGGGGGAAACAGAAGGTTATTTTTACATTGACATGGATGAAGAGGAGCAGAGAGCAGGCCAAAGGCTGCCACTACAGAGCTGCTGTCACCGCGGTCAGCAGTGAAATGGCGCGTATAGAAGAAATTTTCTATTTTATTATCATTTATTTTATTTATTTTTACGCGGTTACCCGGATACAGCACAGCCCAAAGCGAACAAACCCTTCAGTAAATACATGCAGATGGACTCCTGTGTGATTTCTGGGCTCCTGACTCCTGAAGATGCAAATCATGAAAGTAAAAAACAATACTACTAATTAAAAATAAGCATTAGCTCTTGCCTTTGATATTGACGAAAATGCATTTCATTTATGACATATACCGAGAAAAATGTCAGCATTAAGCAGCGGATTGACAGCTATATGTCTATTTTGTTCCCCTGGAAATCCCTATGCACTCTGTAATTCTAAAGAAAAGCCTAAAACAAATCACATAACAGACATATTTGGACATTCCAGATAAAATACGGCCATTTCTTGTTGACAGGTTTTAAAGCAGCAATACACAAGGGGTAATCCTTGGGCGGAAGACATGTCTGTACCATTTTCCTTGAAAAACTCCTTGGGGACTTTAGGAAGCTTTCAAACTTGAAATGCTTTTTGTGGCTTTTAGAATCACGTTCCACTGAAAGTGAAAAGTGAGATGGTGACTGCCTATAGCACCTGCGCTTGGAGATTAAGGGACAGATATTTAAGCACGAGTCTGGTCCAGTATGTAGGAACTGCTGCCGCATTCTCAGCTCTTCTGGAGCCAAAATCACTCTCAAGGTATCTCCTACGCCTTTCCCCGAGCAGCAATAAACACCCAATCGCACCCAGCCCACATTGCCATGGATATTAAAAGCAAGTCAATATCATTCCGTGAAACGGCTCTGTGGCTGCTGATGACAGCGTCTACCTTAGAACGATTTACGATTCAAGGTAAATGTGTTTGGGCAGACTGATGTTCGCGCAATTAAGCGACAACAAAAGATAAACGATGTTGGTGAACTAGACGAGTCTGTGACGGGACATGTCTTGTGAGACTAACATTCTTCAAATGTCTTCTAAAGGTTAAAGGATTCCAATAAGGAGAGCTACACCACTGCCGCGGCCACGTGGAGAGACAGCACGACGGGCTGAGGAATTGACTGTTGTCATTTTCCTGCTTTTGGCGAGCCTCACCCATTATCATTCACACACAGGCATTGTAGACTGACAGCTTTACAGTGATGCTTTAACATTGCCAAGCGGTATACTGCCTGGGGTGGATAACACAGAATCTCACAGTCCATACCATTTTCTCACAGCAATTCAATCTAAAAAACCGTTTAAAAGGCATTAAAGCTCCTCACATCTTGTTAAGCTCATGTCTAATGTTTCACTATGTCTTGGTGAGGGGCTTTTGATTGGCTCACACCAAAAGGTCTTTAGAATCCTCTGCCTGACCTACCCTATTTGTGAGCAGAGGTGGATCATTCAGGTCCAGAAAGTAAAAAAATCCAGACCAGGATTTCATTTCAACTAACCAGCTGAGTATGAAAAGTCACAGTCACAGAGCACTCAACTAGTTAGTTGATAGAAAATCTTGGTATGGATTTTATTGGTTTTTTTTTTTACTTGAACTATCTATGTGTTTGTGAGTAACATCACATACTGAACAACATGCAAACTGCAATCAATGGTTATGTTTGAAAACTCATTCAGAAGAGGAACGCAGATAAATACACATGCATCACACCATAATATCATCTTCCCCAGCCTGTTTTTCCTGCATATTTGCACTTTTCTGACACTGAACGTTATCCATTCTTCCAAAGCTGATTGTTGGAAGGAAACTGGAGCAAATAAAGACTAGAAATGTGATATCCGTGGCATATATTTAGTAAAGAAAGTTATGCAACACCCAACGCACCTGTGTAATAAAAAAACTGCCCTCTTCGCCTCAACAGCTGGTTACGTCACCATTAGTAGGAGCGAATGCAGATGGACTCTTCATGTAGTTACCGACCGGTCATTCACGGCACCTTTGGGGGGGGTTCTGGCCCATTGCTCCACGTCGGACTGCACCAGCATAGTCACATTTGTGGGTTAATGATCAAGAACAAGTCAGTTAAGCTATTTCCAGAGCATCTGAAAGGGATTTAGATATAACATGGACCAGGTAAGTTCAAAAGTATGAGACTTTTTTTCTAAACCAATCAGATGCAGATACGCAGTATTGGCACTTTAGCTGTTTGACTAAAGAGCTTGCAACTTCAGCTAGAGGGCAGGCGATCTAACCTTCGGACCTATATTTTTGTTACAGGGCTGAATTCATCTTTCCTTCAGAGATGGCAGATCACGCAGGTTCTGACATAGCAAAGCAGACCCAAACAATTACACTAAAGCCAAGAGGCTTGAATGCTAGAATGATGCTCTACTTATGGGAAGATGTGTTTTGTTTTCATTAGACATACTATGCAAACAGATAGTCATACTGGTCAAATTTAAGACTTGTTTTCATGCTCTACTTATCAAGCAGTGGTTGTTGTCGCTGCTCAGTCATGGATCATATTCCCAGTCTGCTTTTGATGGTGAAGTCAAAAACTCAGTTCAGCCAAACTGGGAGGAGGTCTGTAGTTGAGGAGATGTTCCTAGGATTCTTCAGGACTTACATTTTGCATATTGGTCTTCAAGGGATTTTAGCAGGCATGTCACTCGTAAGAAGATTAACAGCTATCTGGAGTTTTTTCCAATTGGAAAAAATAACTATAAAACTAGCAAGTTTTCAAACAGATGACCCTAATTATCATTTCCCCTCCATTTAAGGTCAAACTATACCATTTTCATAAAAAAATACATAATTTAGTTTCTGGATATTTTTCCTACATTCCCTTATTGGAGACTGATGATTAATTCAAACATGCAATTTTTCACAGTAAATAAAAAGCAAGCAGTGTGTCTGTAACAGACTCGCAGCTAGCAGGGGGGCAACTTGGGATGGAAGATTAACCTCTTGCCATCTCCCACCCAGGTCACGCAGACGAGAAACGCACGGTCTGCTTTGTGCTGACAGACACCGCACACTGAGCTTGTACGTGGACACAGTCGCATCTACACGTCTAGGCTAGCTTCCCGAATGCAGGGCCTCCTGGGGTTTATCAGATAACTGATATGCGATGCCTCCATGGAGCTCCAGACAAAGAGCCCCTCACAGAAGCTCAGCTCTCCTCTGAGCAAACACCTTAAACAAGCAGCCCACTCTGCCCCGGCATGGTCTCAAATATAATGCATTTTTAAGTGCATATTTTTGCAGGGCCTTCAATAAGGACGTGGTATTAAATTTAAATTATTAAAACTGAGTGCAGTACTTCTATGGTGCAGCAGCAGCAGCAACTAAAGACAAGCGGGACTCTGCTTGATCGAAATTTAAGTGTCTCCATTGCAGATGCTGCACACATAGTCATTTCAGGGAGGAACCTGGGAGGTTGAATTTGTGTTTGCATTTCATCACGGGTGCCAATTTGCCATTCAGCTACACATGCTTCCCAGTGGCCTATCCATACCCAGCACTGTGCCCAGATCCCAACAAAATCAATAGCCACCTGTCTCCTACATTTCTCTAATGCTCTTATAGAGCACAGTCCTATCTTACTGGCACGCAGTACACCACTGACAGGGGTGCCACCCACCCAGCTACACATTATTGATGCACCTCCGGTGACAATAACACTGTGATAAAACCAGCCCTGGGAGCTTATGAGAAATTTACCAGGCCTTAGAAGAAAGCGACAGAGAAAAAAGGGGAGTGGCCAAAAATAACCACCCCCTGATTGGGTTCATCAGCTGTGGGTAGCTGACCTCAGCACGAGCCACATGAAACTCACCAAGATTATGTCTGCAAATGTCACCACAGGGCCGGAACAAGCACAACAGGATAAATGTCTTGATAAAATATAGGTTTCAAAATAATGGTTTATGTCACCTAAACATTGATTTTACACTTACTTTAGATATTTGTTTCTTTTTTGTTTATATGGGATGAAGGTTCTTTTTGTATAGTTTCCCCTTTTTAAACAGAACAATGGTAATTCCTAACCACAAAGATTTCAATGGCGTTCTAGAGTTTCCCTCACTGCAGGCTTGCAATTCGCATTTCCAATTCTTGAGTGCTACTTACTTATGTATTTCTAAGTCTACTCATTAATCCCCTGCTTACATGCCACACCTCTTATCAATGAACTGCCATGGCAGCAAGAGATCCTTTTGTTTCATTTCCCTGTAAACAGTGGCGTAAGCCGACACGACTTTAATCTTGCCCTTCAATCTAAACTCGCGAAAGAGTGTGAACTCCAAACTCCAAACTCAGTGCGCTGCCGGACTGATGAGATATTCTCTATGTACCTTTCGTGATAGTATTCCTATCAACACGCTAATTTTTTCAGACCCTGGGGGGCATAAAAGGGAAACCTACAAAATATCACAGCAAGAGGGGCCTGATAGAATTCCTCGCGATTGTATGATCAAGTGACACTTGGGGTTGTTGGCCAGCGCTGAGTGACATGTGACCTGAAGAGTCTGAGGTGCGGTGATGGAGAGACAGTGGGGAAGCCATTGCCAAGGACGCACATTCCATACCGAACAAGGATACAACAAAGCCTCTTTCAAACAACATACGTAAAACGCAAGCCATTTACATTATTACCAAATAATGTAGCCTTATCAAATACTAAACAAGAGGGACAACCTAAGATGTTTCTATGGACGGGACTGAACTGACTAGCATGGAGCCTGAGACTCAGCCTCATCTACAGTTCCTAGCCTGGCTTACTTTCGCCTCATTATTTACCCATAACGTGAACCCACAGAGCTGACCCACCTCGACGGCTGCCAGCTTCTCCACTTACTGACGAGGGTGCACGCTTTTGTAGTTCTTAAACGGACAGCTAATTCTCTGCTTGTTCCCTTCTCTTTGAATAATGGCTGATAAGCAGGACAATGGCTCCTAGCTTCAGGGAACATTTGAAGCCGGTAGAGAGGAATGCTCTTCGTCACTTAGCCATTGAACACGCACACAGAGGCAGGGATCATGTTGTAAGGCATGCTGAAGGTTGGCTCAACTTGACCAAGCTGGAGCTGGCAAAGAGATGGATAAAATCCTAACAAAGCCTGCTTCACAGATGTGGTGATAAATGGGGTCAGATAAGACGAGCGGGTCCGGCATCTCGCTTCAGGTCAGGCCTCAAGCCGTAAGACCAGTATGTCCTTGAACATATAAAGTGAGCATAAATTAAGACTGACCACCCCTGCTTAACACTAGAAAAATTCCCTAAACACTATCATTACACAAGAATGACATCGCGTCACCTTTCAGAGACCCAATGAAAAACACTTTTACCTGGGGGTGAACGTGCCCCTGGTCACTTTGGATGGTTTGTTGACAACCAAAGAACCAAACGCAAATAGCAGACACACCCAGCCTCCAGCTAGCCAGTGCTGGCGAGACAGGAATCCTCCATTAATTCATTAAAACAGCTGTCATGTTCGGTGTTACAGGAGGACAAGAGCAAGAGCATGAGAGGAAAGGGTGGACTGAAGAGGGGAATCAGGCTTCCTCCTGAACCACGCCAACAGTCCCTGGATATAAATAGGTCCCTTCAATGGCATATGAAAGAAACGCATGGCATTTCCTATAAGAAGCAAGCCATTGTTTTCCTTGGGAGGATGTAGGGTTTTCCTGGAAGGATTCAGTCCCTTGAAATGTCAGACTTTTCAGGGATGACTTCTATTAATTTATCATGATGACGGATTGCATGAAGGCAATCGCATTCGTCTTGACAAGCATCTGCGTCAAAGTCATGGCTTGACGGGAGGTTAGAGTCGAAGGCAAATCCAGCAACGCTTTAAGAACAATTCCTGATACCCCTGCCTCAAGCGTTTGGGATATAATGCCAGTCAGCTTAAAATTTAGGGCAGGGGCGACAGTGATTTTTACTTTGCTAGCGCTACGAAGACATGTTTTACTCTGACTAGAGATAAAAGGCTGCCTAATTAGATGTAGCATATGGAGATATCGGAAGAGCTGCGGTAAAAATTCAACATCTGATATTTCACCAGACTGTCGAAACTAAAACCTGGCCGTGTTATAAAACATTAAAAATGAAACTAATCAGAAACAATCTGCACACAAAAAGAAAAACAGGACGCGTTTCCTTAGAAACTATACAAGGATATTTCGGCGTATTCACGGTTGCTGAGTGAAATTTGAATACAAGCTGCAATTAATCTGACATGCCCTTACATGTGTCTCTAACATTGTACCCTCCGAATTCTAAGTCTGAAGCTGGCGTGTGGCAAAATTCCAAACAAAAATTACAGAAAGAAACTGAAGTACAAAAATAAAATGTATTTTTAGGAGCCTTACCAAGCATGTGACAGCTAAACAACGTGTTTAAAAAGCGACAAATAATTCCTTTCAACTAGAAGTACTGGAAAGTGGCAGAATTAGCTCTGAGTCAAAGGCATTCCGTTTCTCCCTCCAGATACTTAAAAAACCAATTAAAAGTGTTAAAAAGGTGCGGGTTGCAGACAGAATAAATAGCATACATAGTTCGAGTTGGAAATTAGTTCTGTGTTTTCGCAACATTTTTTGGGTCGCATACCAGGAACCGTTTCACAACCCATGCGATGGCAAAACGGAGCGAATGCTGGTTATTCGACTATGGGTTCGTGTTGAGATGCTGACTGGATTAATCAAAAACATACTGCAGCTTATTACAGCGGTAATACACTGGCAGTGTGGGGTCAGCAGGATAGCCCTCTCTGGTTCCCCGGACCCTTGAGCAAGGCCTTTAGCAAGGTCTTTAACCCGCCCAGAATGGTCCAGAGGCGTCGGAGAAATGACCTGACCCTGCGGTCGGACTCCACGCCTCACTCTCACCCCTGTGCGTGTCTCAAAGGAGAGCGAGGCTGGATATGTGAAAAGAAGCATTCCACTGTACAGGCACTTCTGCAAATGCTGAATAACGTTTCATTTCATGGTGATATGACATGATTTGACATTTAAAGTGCACTGCACATTAACTCAGTGAAGCCATTTTCTTTGATAAAAACTTGGATATAGTGTGTCACTTGAACCAAAATGGAATGATGCTATTTGATGCATATGTAAATTACATTAACGAAAGGGGCCATTTCGTTACTTCTCTTAGTTTTTACTATTTTTTTTTAACTAACAGAGCCATCACATGCAAAACAATGCATTCTCTTTCTAGTCCAATATCAGTTACATATTCACAATGTCAGCTATTATACAAATAATTTCCAGCTCGATTCTCAAGTTGCTAAGCCAAGAATCTTTTCAAAGAGAACTGACCAGGTTTGAACAGAAAAGACGAAGTCTATTCACTTTGAAAACACCCGTGTGAATTGCCCACCGATTGGACTGAGCCTTTGTGCTGCTTGTGTCAGAAATACTCTTTGATGGTTCATGCATCAAGGCTGGTTGAGGAGGCAAGGGGATCTGATAGCAGGCAGTGGCTGGGAGGATTCTGAGACTGTTGAAAAACAACAGCGTAACTGTAGAGGTGTAACGTGACAGCCAATTAGCAGACAGCAAATCCCAACCTGCTCCTTAATCACTAGAATAGTTGACCACACAGGCCAGCACTGTACGTCTGGGCATGACAGCAACAGGTCACGAAAAAAGAAAAGCATTGGAAAGACTATCAGCACTTTTCCACTGACATACAGGAACTAAGCCATTCCAAAGCTGTACCGCAAACAGGGACTAGTTACAGCACGGTTCCAGCTCGCTTCGGTTTTTCATTGCAGAAGGGTCGGCTCGGTTAAAGGCGTTGCCAGGTTTGGAGAGTGACAGTCACATAATACCAAAGAGAGACTTATTTACTGTCCACACGACGTACATCACAATTTATTATGTGCTAATTTCTCTATGCATTTTGATAAAATCAGGTGGTGGCGACACAACCGGCTTGGGCCATATCGGCTCGAGTACGGTTCAGATAATTTACAATGGAAAACCACCAATTCACAATATGGCTTGAGTACGGCTTTGTTCTTGGTGGAAGTGGATAGGGTCATGACAGTATTTGACATGTTTTAGAGTTTGATAGACATTAAAGAAGGGCCGGATATACAGAGAATGAGGATCAAGGAAAATTTAAACCATTAATCAATGTGAATGGAGTTGTCAAGAGAAACTCATTAACAGTTTATTATCAGGACACTCCAGACAGATTAAATTATCATTCAGACGTACAAACATTTTCACACTCCTGTGACTAAAAACAAATGTTAACTCACAAATAAATCTAATTAACAAGAAGCAAACAGATTCATTAGTCGAACCATTTCAATATTCTAAAGACAGGACGAATAGGAACAAGCAGGAACAAGCAAAACTGGAATATACTGAAAATACAGATCACAAAATTATACAAGGGAGATAACATTTCCAGGAACCGCCAACTGAATGTGAAGATGACAAAACAGGCAGAGAAAATGGCGATATAAACAAAAATCATTACATTCTTAACTGGTGCAGGCCATGATCCAAAACCTTGCAAAAATGATACATTTTTGCAGAAACATAGTTTGGAATACAAATTTTTAAAAAAAATACAGACTGCAAAATGGAGTCCTTGGCGATAAAAACACACAAATCCTGTAACAATGAGTCAACATGCTGAAGCATGATGACTGCCTGAGTCTCTCACTCTGACAACACTACGACTCGAGAAAGGAGTTTTCTATCTGTGTCAGCCTGTTCCCTTATCTTCCCATCATGAAAGAACTCTCCGGTCTCCCAGCAAAAACATAAAATGTACCAGTCTGATACAAGTACTGCAAATTATGACAGTTGGTTTTAATACTGGATTTGATCAAAAGGACCCTTGAAGGACCCAAATGAGTTCCACCTGTGTCAGCTTGATTCCGTGTCATTATATCCCTCTGACATGACAGTGAACAATGACACCTCTGACATCTCTTCAAGTGTTTGATCTGAGATATGCAAATGACCCATGACATCAGCATAAGGATCTGTAATAATAGGAGCACAAATCACAGCAGCTCTTCAAAAAACATCATTGTTGTACAACAGCTGCAAGAAGCCACAATGGAGCAGATAGTAGAGCCCAAGTAAGCACATGGGTTTTAACGTTTTATAGATTAACCGACCTGCTTAATAACAAAAGCAATAATAGCTACAACATAATAACAGGGCCAGAGAATGTGTTTGGCTGTGTGCATGCATGCAGAGCAGTATAACTATGAAGAATGGCATGAATCCCCACAGCTGTTGGGAAAAATGAGCCTTTGTAGGCATATCGTCTATGGAACTGGGTTGGGGAGCTCTGTGCCAGGCAGGATTGTGGGAAACAGATGATAGCAAGCCCAAAGCACAGCTGTTGGCTGTATCCCAATGGAATGGGAGCCACCTTATATAAACAGAACCAACACGGCAGAGACAGAATGAGGGAAAGTTCTTGTAAAGTCTGGGGTACGATTCAGCAAAGAGCATAGTATCCCGCAACCCAAGACATATATAAACACATGACAATCCACACGCTTAAAGACACCATGCTTATTATAAAGACACAATATAGCAGTCAAACTATCTGCTTGTGGCAATACAGCACTCATGCATTCTCATATTTGTTTAGCAGACTTCTTCAATCCAGAACTCCTTACAGTTCATGAATCTTTTCCATTTTACTGCAGAAGACTGATCGAAACAATTTGGATTAAGTGTCTTGCTCAAGTGCACCTCAGTTCCTCTCTCAGCATTTGAACCACCAAGCC
>JAODUD010000002.1:22890871-22902585 GCA_026784285.1 Stomatorhinus walkeri
CCCCCCCCCCCCCCCCCCCCCCCCCCCCCCCCCCCCCCCCCCCCCCCCCCCCGCCCCCCCCCCCCCCCCCCAGGAGGCCAAGCCAAATCTGCTGCACGACAAAGTGGCTAACCCTGAGGTTAACTTGCTTTCGCCAATAAAATGTACATCTGGTCCTGCATACCAGTGATTCAATCATAATGGCCCAGTCAAGAATCAAAACCAAATGTTCCTAATTCCCCTGGACTGTAGTTACATCTCCTGGTAAGTTTCAGTCTAAGGGTTTGGTCATGTGAAACAATATTATGTAATGATGCGTAATGCAAAACATGCAGAACTACAAGATGAAAAACAGCTGCAAATACTTACTTAATTACATAATGGGCCATTCGAGTTAACACTATAAAATAACTCATATCTGAATTTCTTTCTCAGTCACAGAGGATTAAAAAAAAAAAAGGTGTCAGAACATTTTATTTCAGCTACTGTTCCTACACGTCAGCATTGCACATATGAATGGCATGTTACTTACTCAGGTAGGTTCAACTGCAAAAGAGGTAAGTGGATGCTTGTGGTCATTGTTTTTCCTGATTAAATCTAGCTTTGCACATGGCAGAAAGGCGCTCATAGCTGCTGGAAGTCTGCAGCCTCTGTAGAGCACTTGTGAATGACTAATGACCATGGAGAGCAACATGAATGTAATGAGGTTCACATCAATGCCTGAAGACAGGCAAGTGGCAATTTCAGCCACCATCTAACACTACCATTATATACTACAATTCTTTGAAAAACAATGATGAAAATACACCAGTATGGTTATGGTTTATTTTATTGTGTAAATTACTCATTTCTCATCCAAACAAGAACTGGTTACATTTTTAACTGATAACACTTCACTCAGACAAGCAAGACGTCATGAATTCCACGTGGAAGTGCCTTGTTTTCTTGAATTGGTACATTTACTTTTTTGTCACCACAATGAAAAACCTCAGCTAGGACATATGAAAATGTATACAGTACCAGTCAAAGGACCCACCCACTGAAAATCATTTTTCTTTCAATAAGCTAATGATCCTAAGCTCACCTCGAGGTTATATAGCAAGTGTTACCTTGTGAATAATGAAAGGGATGCTGTGACAGATGACCCGCCCCCCATACTCCCCCCACCTAAACCCTACAGAGCTGCATTGAGATGAGTTGGGTGGAATAGTAAGAGCAAAGCAACCAACTAGTCAACTTCTCCTAATCGTTGCAATATTTGATATGTATTACATCATTGCCTCAAGGCATTTTACTATAAGGTGAGAAACATAGCTTAAAAAGGGACCACTGCACTGAAAACAGGCATGTCCAGACGTATGACAGGTATTGTGTGCATTCAGACAGTTAAATACTAAACGCATAATTTTTTATTTAACAGCTTGAGTGTGTTTTGCTAGGTAGGCACTTCCTACCAGTTCAAATTTTATTCCTGAAGGCTTGTTCTTTGCAAAGCAAGACTGGCAGATCCCTGCAGGCTATCGATCTTTCAGTAATCTGTGTCCAGTCCCAGGACCCCATCGGCAACACAGAGTGATTTTTAGCTCCTGGCTTCTGGTCTAGTCCAGGAGGCCCATTTTTACATATTTCCAAGCCTTGTAACACAGAAACGAATGCTGCTGTTCGAATTTCTGACACCACGTGTTGTGAATAAAAATGAATGGCCCCCCGGTCATCCTGCAGGGAATGCTGGGTAATCATTTCACTCCCGTTCACTCATGTTTATTCCTCAGGTCTCCATGAAGACAAAAAGAAGATGATCAAACGAGAGGCTCAGACGCACAGTCATCACTGTCCAACTATTATTTTTTTTTATTTAACGTCTAAGTGGAACTCTCATCAAAGCAACACAGATTCTACCTTCAAACTTTCCCTTGAAAAGTCCCGGCCTTATTCACCCATACAAAGGCCCATACAAACCCATGAGCGTCGTGCTACCACGGCCATCTCTGCTGATGTGAGCACAGGCCAGCTTTCATCCCTGCCAGTCAAATCGAGCGGGATGTTTTACACACCATCTAAAATGTCTTACACAGTAGGCAAACATTCCTGCCAGACCTTTCATATGCCAAGAACAACTTACTCAAAATGTTATATCTGAGAAATCAGATAACACTGTTAGGAGGCGATAACAGCAAAATGTCTCCTGTCACGTCAATGATGTAATTTCTGGAGTCACAATGCTTTACCTCCACAAGGATTATGTAATCGTGTGTCTCCTGTTATCTGTACCCAAGGAAAATGTACTATAGCTGCTTAATTCTGTTTCTCCATGGAGTAGACTAAATTTACAAATTAAAAACAAAATTTTATTTGTAGTCGGAAAATGTATCCAATTATTCTCTCAATCTAGGTGTGCTGGTGATTCAGCTGTGTACTCATCCTGCCAGACCGCTGCTAAGGCCTGTGGCCAAACAAGGCTGCAAATCAAGATTATACCAATGAGAGCTTAAGAGTTTCTTTTTTTAAGTCTTTAAGTCTTGAAGTCTTAAAATGTAACATGCACAAAACCATTGTTAGACGACAGGAACATTTTCAAGGTAACTTGTATCCAAGTCAGAAATGAGTTGCTTTCCTATACTGATTGAATATCACTACAGTGGACCCTAGAACTATTTAAAAGTAATAGTACTATACTGCTAGATCCTTACCAGCTTGGGAAAATGCAATACACATGCAGATGAAACAAATAACCGGAACGAGGAATTCACCATCTTGAATGAGTCTCCTAATTTAAAACACTTGCACAGATAGGTATTACTAAATCATGTATTTCTGCAAGCATGTTTTTGCCAAAAGATGTCTTTCCCAATTTTGAAATACACTGAGTACAGCATTCAAGACTGCTAGTAATGCTAAGATGCAATTCTGGCATGCACTGACTGCAGCGATCTGCAAAAATTCTTAAGATATTAACCATCCAATTGGTGTCATAAATTTCAATGAGTTTACAGAGAGTGACAATTTTGATGTGGCAGCAATATTTTTCAACAAAGTCAAGATGCAAGACTTTATTGGGACATCAAGTCACTGGAACAAACGCTATTAACATGTTTTAAGGCAAGTTATACTATGCTAACGATTCCTGTATGACAAAATGGAACTGATCTGCAGCGACCAATGCTGAGCTGCACTCTACACTACACTAAGCAGTGTTACACTTTTTTCTGGTGAAAGTTTCCCTTTGATAGCATTCAACACTCACTCCCAACCCACTTATCTCGGCTGCAAAACACATTTCCCATTCAGCATGCTAACGCTTTTTCAGTACATTTTATTTATTTATTTTTTCACAGTGGCCGAAGGCTGGCGCACGAATAACTGACATTTCTATACACAACAGGTCAGGAACTGAACATCTAAAAAATGACTATGCATTCATAAATATACATTTATGCAAGCCTCTACCATATATTAATGTAATAACTCATTAACTAACTATTAATTAACTCTAAAGCTACATGAAATAGCTTAGAAGAGAGAAATCAGTGGAGGTCAGTGAAGCAAATATTTTGGCTGATAATGAACCAGCTAAACATGCTTGTTACATGTTGGTGAAAGGCGTAATTAATTTAATTATGGTCTGTCAAGAACATTATGAGAAAACTGCACTTTTGTGTAATATTTCAGACTGACTGAGAATTTGGCTAACCATGAAAATGACTGGCTCATGCTGCTGCTGCAGGCAGTCTGTCGTAGTCTTATTGACATAAATCTGATAACACACTTTGCCTTACAAGAGCAAGGGACACAGCTGTCCCCAAGACACCTTTGGTGCAATCACTGGCTTCATGTGTTCGTAGGGCACCATGATAATCTGAGCTCGGACCTGCCCTAGACGGCGTTTATGTGGGGCCCAAGTTATGGGGGGGTTGTGTTTTTGTGCGACAGAGTGAGGAATGAACACTGTGTGTCACCTGACCCCCCCTCCCCCCCCCCATTACTCATGTTTGTGTTTATTTATTTAGGAGACGCTTTGTTTTACGTGAGGGACTTTTGAGAAAGCAGGGCCAGCCAGTCTGTAACTCCGGTCATTTTTGTTGTATCTGCACACATTGCGCGCAGAGCAATAACAGGAAACAAGGGCGGTGAAGCAGAGCTGGAAGGATTAGGGTTGTAGTTAGGGTTAGGGGCCTCGCTCGAGGGCCCAATGGTGAAACTTCTCTGCCAACCACGGGGATGGAACCAACGACCTTCTGATCACAGACATAGTGTCCCCAATAACACAAGCCCATATCTCCGCCCTTTGCAAACGTTATCAAAGATGCCCAGTATGACAGAACTGAGAGTTAATATGGCGTGTTACATCAGTTAAACCACGGGAAGGGAGAATAATGTCCTGTTTTAATTCAGGATGAAGACTGACAGTAGCTCAAGTTTTTTTCTTCTTTTAAATTGCAGAATAAATGAATTACTGGATTCCATCGCTGTACAACTTTTGCGGGCTATTGGGCAGTTTCATATTAAAGCAACATTAAGATTATAGTGTTGAGTGAGGTGTTTGTAAGCCTGACAAATTAAGGCTACTTTGGGACCAAAATCAATTCCAGTGCTTATGAAAGCCAGCTAAGGACAGTGGAAGCAGAGTATTGCGTCTATAAAATGCAGTTCTTCAGATTTAATCACAGATCTGTGTCCATCTGTCAGGCCCCCACGGTGAGCGTAGGGACAGAGACAAAGGCTGACCTCCGTTCATGTGGATCGACAGGTTGCTTGGGCAATGGGGTCAGCGGCGTCCCAGGACCAGACGGTATGTCTCTCCATCAGGCAAGGCAGTAACTAACCACGAACTGTTCTGGATGGTTATTTCCCTGTGTCCTGTGCTTATTTACTATGCCCTGCTTCCCACATCAGCACCTTTTGTCACCGCTTCCACCAGCCACCATTTTAACCGATTGCAGACATGACACCCCCCCCGCTCCCCCCAGCAGTTGACCTGCTAAGCTATTCTTGTTCCTGGGGACGACCGGCATTTCAAAATTGCTATTGTGGCAATGATTGCAATCAGCTTACTGCCTGGGTGTGCCAAGGTTGAATACCCTTCCAGCTCATTCCCCTTCTGAAGACCTCGGGACTGAGCCTTGCTGTACACCATGGGTGTCATTAGATCCAATCAATCTCTAGGGGCTAAAGCCCCGAGGATTTTACCCCCAATGCCAGTCATCCTTCAATAAATAAATAAATCAAGTTTACCTGATTTTTTCCCCAATAGCTAGAAATGCCCTTGCTGTACACTCAGTAGCATGTTAGATTACTTCTCTAATACGCCATCCCCGAACCACTACGCTGGTACGCAGAGCCTCCTCAGAATGGGGTCGATAACCAAGTAGATCTTACTTCTCCCCTTCTGCCATCACTACATTTAAGGTCCCTTGTAACGGTCACAGCTCTACTACTCAGACGTTAAAGGTACATTCCATTTAAACTGGGAAGCTCCTACTCAGAAATTTCAATTGGAGCGCCCCCTGAAGTCAAACTGACTTTCTGAAAAAGTCGGAGGAACCTCTATGTTCCAGATCTCAGGATTAGGGTGATCACCTAATCTTTGTCAGGAAGGACACTTCAAGTTATACAAACTACTTCAGAAATTAAAGGCTCCTGTGCTTGGGTAAATTCAGTTCTTCTTGTCCTCTGAATGGTTTGTTGCCTTGAATAATAGTCATCCAGCTGTTTCATATTGACATTAGTGAGACATGCATGATTATAGAGACTGACCAATCAGCACACAGCAAGCACTCTTAATTCAAATTGTCATTTACAAATCCTGCCCTAGATAAAAGTGTCAGATTAGGTGGTAACCGTACTCAAGAATTCAAGATGGAGGCTCTCTGCATCAACCATAAAAAGCTATAGTAATTGACTATTCAAACTGCAATTCTGTCTTATTTGTGTCTTATTAAATCAGTCATACACACAGTACCGTTTAACCCAGGGGTGGGCAATCTTATCTGCAAAGGGCCGGTGTGTAAGCGGGTTTTCGCTGCAACTCCTTAATAAGATTACTAATTAGAGGTCTGAATGGCTGAAGAGTCCTCACACCTGGGTTTGAACAACTGACCCACAGCTTATCCCAAAAACCTGCATACACACCGGCCCATTGCAGATAAGATTGGCCACCCCTGGATTAACCTCTATCCATGGACAAGTTCCTATGGTGTTTGTATGTGAGAAACACAATGTTACCAACTGGTACTGCTAACAAAGAGCCTGGTTAAAATTCATATTGCTATTGGCAAAGCTGGCAAGTTGACCTGGAATGTGGTTAACTAGGGTATCACATCATTCCCAGCCCTGACTTCTTAGGGAAATGGAACACAGGATATCACTTTATCTGTGAGGTACAGGACACACTGCAGTTACACACAGAAGGTAAAAACTATTTATGTGATACTGATATGATAATTTTTGATTCAATATGTGTACTGTTAACTGGCATCCCATCCAGGGTGTGCCCCAGCCTTGTGCCCTGTATACCATGGATAGGATACCCTGATAAGGATACACAGTTCAAAGATTGATGGATGAATGGATGGATGGATGGATGGATGGAAGGATATTTCATTGCTATGCAGATATCTGCGGATTCTACCTGTGCACTGATTTTCCACTTAAACCATATCAAAAGAAAAGCAATGAAAATAGTGTATTACATCATAGTCTGCCAGATATTGTTCATTTACATGACATAATGCGTAATGGTTCATTTAGTGTACAATAATCATATTATCATGTATAATAAAACGTCGTTACAACAGCAACAAACACCAAAAAAATCAGGGTAAAGGGAAACTAGCATGGACCAGCTCTATTAAATTTTAAGCAGTTTTTTTTTGGTTTTCTCTCTGTTCAGTTTTTAATATGATGCCCAGTTGTCGCTCGTTCTGAAGATTAAAAATTAGTGTCTGTAAGCCCACGAATAAATCTGATTTGATTTTTGGTCTCGTCAGCAAATTCCACTTCTCAGGGAACAAAGCGAATCACCTTTCAACAGCAAATAATCTTAGGCCTAAACTGCAGTAATGTAACAGTATGTTCCGGAACCCCAGCGGGGGCTTGCTAATGATGGCTCCGTACAGCTGCTTTGAGATCAGCACACCTTGTGAAGGAAGACTGTCAGCTATCCAAAACTACAGTGTAAATGTTCTCTGTTTTTTTGTACAGTGGCAGTTATTCAAAAGCTCATATACTCTCATTGCTTGGGGAGGGAAGAATCACATTTATTTATGAGGCGCTACAAAAAAAAAAAAAACTGTCCTCATTTCTCTGCAATACATCCCCTCCCCCTTAACAGTACAAAATAACTGTTCTGGATGACTAGTCCACTTCTCTTCCCTTCCATTTTTTATTCACATGCTACCAGCAGAACTGACACAGCAATGCTGGGAATGGGTATCGCATTGCATCAGCTCTGTAACCATGCAAAGTCCCCCCACCTTCACCAGTGTTTGGGGTTCACTGTGTTTGGGGTTTGACATACGAAATCCCGCCTGTTCACTCGAGTCATACGATATACGCCCGGCTTGGAGAAGGTACATACAGTAGTTTGCTGGGTATGAGTAATACCACATCACTGTTGCTCTCCGAACCTGGCAACGCCATTACTGAGCCGAACCTCCAGCAGTGGAAAACCAAAAACCGAAGTGAGCTGGAACTGTGCTGTGACGAGTCTTTCTTCGCAGTACGGCTTGGTTCCTGTATGCCAGTGAAAAAGCACCGCATATGTTTGCTTATTTGTTTTGTTTTATCAGTGGCTGGAAGATATGAAAAAAAGAAAATTATCAGAGGCAAGAGAAAAAAAAACACAACACTATTGTGTGCCTCTCTGTACAATGCAGCTTTGGACACTGCAACTCGACTGCAGTTTGGCAGGTTTGATGAGCACCCTGCTAATGTACCAACACGATCCAGCACCATTACACAAACACAGGTCTCAGAGACACAGGGTCACTGTCCAGAAATGAACACCTGGACTCTAATTTATACAGCACACCAGCGAGGCATGACCTGTGGCATCCTGACAGCAGGGAGACTCGCAGAGAGAAGCCACTGATCCTGGGTGGCCTCAGAGAAGGCTGCAGTAAGGCTGACCATGTTCTCACTCCAATGAATGAATTTACTCCATTTTATATCATCAATGTATGTTAGAATGCAGCTACGGAACATGAATGTCTGCTAAAAAGAAATTAAAACAACAGTCACTTGACTTTTCTCTGGTAGCAATATTTGTGAAAACTCCATGTGTGCTAACAAGGCTGCTTTTGGACTGCAAATCTGAGCCCCCACTCAGAACAAGTCCCAGCTGACGCCACTTTCCCCTCAAACATCTCCCATTCTTGACACTAATGACCAAGCGGAGCCCTTCTCCACAATGCCGGATAATTACGTTTGATCGTCCGCAGGGGGAGCCGGATAAATGGGATGGCAGTGGGAAAAAAACTGCGATGAATAAAATATTAATCACTGACAGCAACCTGCAGCAAAAGGTCCTTAGCCTCCTCGATATAGCAGCTAGTCATTTTCTTCAAAAGACACAAGACTTATCTTGTAGAATTGAGGCACTACCACCTCCGGGGATAAATCTGTACATAGCGCCCTTGTTTTGTTCCAGTTTGTGGTCAAATTTGGAGCTATATAAAACCAGAGCAGTAGAACACTTAATATGGCCAAAAATGCTAATTATTTCTCAGGGAAAAAATCCATTTGCTATTTTCTGCAACCACTACATTTCTGCTCCCCAACCAAAATCAGCTCAAGAATCAAAGCAATACATATTAACAGCTTTGATTTCAAAGTTCATTTTAAAAACTATGAAAAATGTGGGTGAAGCCTTTTTCTGTGGCTTAAAGTCTGTCTGATCTAGGAATCTGGATTGTATAGTTTACAGGGCATTAGACATCGCATATGAAGTCTAGGAAAACAGATACACACACCCACGTTCTGCTAGTATTATATTTACTATTAAGCCATAAACATCATTAAATGACTATAAACTGAAAGAATCCTTCCTTGAAAGTAATACAAAACTCACAGGAAGGCAAATGTTTCTGTTCTGTCATAAATACCTTCAGCTTATTAAACAAGCACCGCAAAACCATTTCCAATTTTCTTATATTTCACCATACATTTAATGTCCACTGTATCTATTTGCCAGCTGAGCTGCAGCATTTCTAAATAATTTAAACGTTTCCATTAACATGCTTTTGTGCAGTATGGGTTTTATATTATTGGATTACACATAAATATCTGACGTGAATGTGACAGACTCTGACCCATAATTCACCCCGGATGTTTAGACGTCTCATTATGAGGCAACATGCACATTCATGGGGGAATTGCAGCTGCAGAGTCACCGCAAGGTTACAGAGTTAGTGGATTCCAGCAGCCTAATGCGGAAGCAAATGTCCAGGCATTATTACGCGGTGTATGATCTTTTCAAAAGCAGCGCTATTCCGATATTTTGAAATTCTGGCGATAATTTGTTGAGGTAGGATGGCGATCCCCCAAAATACATTATTCCAAATGAAAAACACCCAGGATTACCGTAGCATACCGTATTACCGTAGCATACCGTATTTCCGTAATTACGACCAAGCCTAGTTTCAGTTTGTACGAAAGCTGCCCGGGAAAGGCCAGTTCTCTTCTGAGGGGGAGCGCTTCCCTCTGCCGCAGACCTGAACACTCGCCAAAGCCATTCGGCATCGTGTGAAATCGGTTAGTCTGCCGCTGTCCTTCCCAACAAATAGCTAGTCTGCCATGAGGAAATTTCAGATCTCAAAGCAGAACAGAAAAATGGAACGCTTTTCATGTCAGCCACCCCACCCCGAAAAGAGTGCCTTATCCTCAGGTTTGTCACACACAACTGAGAAAAACACAAAACGGAAAAGATGCCTTTCCAAATGTGATACATTAATGCGAAATCCTTGCAGTACGGCTTTGAAATTTAAATAACCGGTATTATTCCAGAGGCGTTAATACACAGCACTACCTCTCATTTCACTTGGCAATTACCTTTTTCAGTTTTATATTACTTCAAATCGAGTTTAGTCTACCCTATTAACTCACAGTGGAATGCATGGGCGTGCATACACACACACACACACACACAACATCATTTTCTGATGGACAGGTCTATTATGCAGATACCATGATTAAAAATCTTTCACGTGAAGCATTGTGCTGTTCAGGTAAAGAGCTGCTATCCCCAAAAAGTACAAGAATGCTTCAGAAGCCAACGTGCCGTTCTTCATTACAATGAACAATAGCTAACCTTTCTGTTACATAAAAAATTGCTGTGAGGACGACAGGCCCATCAACAGAAATGAAGACTCCAACAGGAGCTGCTGCACATCTCCTGCAACTTGCTGGGCCCCCGCATCTAGATTTTTCCTGTTGGGTGGGACGGGGGCAGGGGAAATTCCCAGAGCATTTCAAAAATGGACGTATACAGTCAGCGTGGTGGGGCGGGACGCCGCCCGCTGAACACGGTAGAGGCTCATCGCTGTGACTGAGGCATATGCGATTGGCTGAGTGGGACCTCAGCTCCACCCACCCCTCACTCCAACTGCATCATGGCAGCCAATGAGGGCGGAGGGCAGTTAAGAGGGGAGCCATGTCAACAGAGTTTGTCTTAACGGCTTGTTTCCCCAGATCTATAAAAACAAAAAGAACTCCAGGAGAAGATGGATGAAGCAAGCACTTAGGCTGACCCAGTTAATGAGATCCAACTACATGCAGATGGACTGAAAATTCCTTTTTTCACCCCCCCGAAAACTTCATCTTCCTCCTTTCTTGCACATGCCATTTTGATTCATTCTAATCAGACATGTAAAATAAATGCATAAATAACAGAATAAAGACAGTTCTGGGGGGTTTTAGAGGATGGGGAACGTAAAAACAACCTCGTCTGATTCATAATTAGTCCCTTTTGAGACACATTAATTATGCAGATTTCTTTGTACATAATTTCCGCCTTTACATTCTATACTTGTTTTGGGGTAGGCTAGGTCATGTCTGGGGAAACACGCATACGTCGCCTCGACGGCTGAACTAACAGGAACACACACACTAGACAGATCCTGTGGAAGCTTTTCACACCAGCCGTTTAGCTGCAAGTGCGCTTTGGCTACATCATGGGGCACTCATCAGCACGAAGCTACAAACAATAATTACCTCAGAATATAATGCGGGTTTTGTTCAGGCCTGAAACGGCTGGCATTTTGTTGAATGTGTCTTTGTGTTCCTCTGCAAAGACAGCTCTTATAAGAAATAAGGACATTTCATCTGGTAGGATGGCGAGAAAGCCGTGTCAACGCCAGCAACGGAAATGATGCCTCAGGCGTATTGTTTTTAATGAGTAATTTGCAAAATGCACTAAAAAAATAGCTTCAGTTGATGTTTAGGATATCGACGAAACCACTGGTGAACTAACAGCGTAATTAAGACAGAGTCACCCATCAAGACCGCAAATCCGTCTCTTCGCAATATTCCTTATTGTGAGGATGCAGTTCCCTACATTGCATTTTCAGGGAAATGTGCAGGAAGACAAAAGGTTAGCTCTTCTGGGAAATGGTGACGCAAAGTTTGGCAGCAATTAGGAAGCAGAGCCTATTGTTTACTGTGGTTGGCCAGCAACCAGTTTGTGTTTCCTTTTCTTCGAACAGTAAGCACCCATTCTGGTGCTGGAAAATTACCCCCCC
>JAODUD010000002.1:22912199-22926735 GCA_026784285.1 Stomatorhinus walkeri
TTCCTTAGGGGCCCTCCCCCCACATGGGGCCCTGGTAACTCAGTCCCCTTTTTCCCCCCACTACGACGCCCCTGTGTACAGGTAATTTCATAAACTCCCGACATCTGGCAAGACCTTACCAGGGAGGATCACTAGAAAACAATGTCTGTTTTCATCAATAGCCCAAGCAGGAATGTGGCAATTTTAAAGCCATAAAGTGGCCCTGTAAAGGGCGAGACATGCCGTGGCGCAGCCCAGCAGTGCTCAGTTCATTAGAACAACAAAATGAAATTATGAAACAGTCCCGCTTTATTATGAAAGGGGGGGCTCACTCCGCATGCGGCTTTTGAAGCCGTCTCAGAAAACTATTTCTTACACACAGGAAACAACTGAGATTTTACATTTATCCATCTTGTGCGATCTAAACGCATCCTCGTACCTTCATCAAAACACATATGGAGATCTCCGGCTCTTTGCGCGTCTCCCTTCCCACATATGAAAAAGCCCTGAGGAAGGGAAAATACTCTTGAATTGCTTTATTACTTCAACCGCCATTTATGGCAATTCCGCTCAAGCAAGTTCATTAGTAGCACAGATTCAGATAGAGCGGGTAGGTAATACCAGTTCTGCAGGCCTTTCCTGATTCGCGGCTGCAAGAAAATTATCTGCTGAAATTACCCAACAAGGAAATTTAATCAAAAGTTTTTACTGATCTGTCCTGTAATAAGACCAGACCTAACACTGCACTGCATGACATTCTCCTTTAAATATACTTTAACAACTTGACGACAGCAGGAATACCAATTTGGCCAGAGTAAGACCAAGGCTTAAGTACTGGTTGGTGACTGGACTATCAGTGTTACTTGGCTGGAAGACGCCAGTGTATCAGATCTTGTAAACAACATGCATGTCGGCAAAGCACAGAGGGTTTCCTTTGTGGGCTCCGGAGCACAGTACTTGGCAGGCGTAGCACATGCTGACCCAGTAAACACCATGGGGCTGGTTTTGCATGGCTTCTTATTGCAGATTGTGCTTTTATGAGGTGCGGACAAGCGTGGCTGCCTGTAATGAGCTGTTCGTCGCCCTTGCAGAATAATAAACAGTGAATCATCCTGCTTAGATGAGACAGGCTGGATGCACGTGGCTCTGATGACGATGATGATATCGAAGAGCAGATTGTCCTAAAGCGGCACAAACGACAGTGGTGACGAATAAAACTGTAAACCGCAGATATAAACCGGATAAAAGTTCGTTAATAGCTTACATGAACGTGTTAGATCAAGAATAGTCTCACCTTCAACAGAGGCTGCACACAAGCTGGTCATGCTGGGTAAATCCCTCCAGTAAGATCAGCAACATAGACCATCTTTGTTCCAAACAAACAACTTTACAAAGAGAGGAGCAGCACAGATGCTAGATATATGAGCTCTGGAACCTGGACTTCCGTAGGTCCTTTTCCACAGACGCAAGCATTAGTTCACATATGGAATGCTTTTATAAGACTGCCAAAGCATTCACCCTTCATTTGCGAGTTACAGTTGTTCAGAGACACTCACTTTCATTTAGTAGTCACTTTCCATTAAAAATCATATTTAATAGTTTGAGGTTCTTTTATACAGTAGAGAATTATGTCTTTCAACAAAAATCCTAGATTCAGTAAAACCAACCAAGTGAGTAACAAAGGTCATCCTTTTCTGCATTTCAAACCCATGTCTCATGCTTGAATGGCTGTTTGTCTTAACGACCACCATACATTTTTTTTCCATCAATGCCACAATGGAGGTCTTGCTGTTTATTCCCATATTACAAACTAACAGAAACAATAGCCCACCTGTATGAAGAGTGGTTATGGACCAGCCAAACACAGAAGGTAAAACCTAAAGGACAAAATATATATGTTAGACAACTTGGTGAACACAACATTCTACCAATGAATGATTCCTTTATTGAAACATTCTAGCACGTGTTTTTGGTGAGTGAATTATTCTTGTAACATGAAAATTTGCTTAAAATAATCTTGCCTTATATTAAGTGTTCAATCTTCTTAAGAATCTGACCTTTGCATTTTACCTAATAGGCAACAATTTTACTTGTCTTGCACAGATCAAAAATGCTGCATATTCCTTAAGGATCTTCAGCTTGTTACATTTGTCACCATATCCATGATTAAACCACAGTAAGTGCTTGAAAGAAGTGTGGATTATTTGTCACGGTTAAGATTAAGAGTTGAGCTTCCCCAATTTTCTCAACAAAATTTTCTCCTGGTTACACTAATAGAGTAGAATAGTGATATTAATCCCCGCAGGGAAATTATCCTTTTCGCTTTGGCCCATCTTGCTCTCCACAAAGGTGAGAACAAGTCTGGGGGGGTGGGGGTCACAGCAAAGGGTCAGCCACCTTGCAGCCTCCAGGGAGCTGGGGGTTAGGGGTCTTCAGTTAGTGAGCCCCACACTACTCCCTTACAAAGCCCTGCAAAGCTGCTGCTCCAAGATCCAACTTGGTATCTCAGCAGAAATCATCTACTTATCTGTGAAATATACATGTCAGACAAAATTTCCCTATTTTGCATTAATTGCAGAAAATGTCAATTAACAAATCATTCAGTTGAAATTGTTATTGTGCAGTCAGACCAGCAGCAACAGAGAACAGAGAATTTAAAGTAAAAGTTGAACTCTACTGCTCCAGAAGCAGATTGGGCAGCTCTTGTTTTAGCCCATTAATGTTAGACTGAATTTATTAAGAAAGACTATTTGAATTCTCATAGAAACACAGTAAAGGACTCACTGTGCGAGCAGTCTCCCCTGGATGTCACAGAATTAGCACATTGTAACCAGAAAAATGCATTTATTAAATGGGCACCAGTAATAATTAACATACTAACTATGCATATGCACTCTACATCCACTTATAGCCCTATTAAGTCATGATACCTAGATTAACATACAAAACTGTTTGATCTAGTACCGTTAAGGATAAAGGATACATATAGGTTAAATACTGTTAATAATCACTGTCTTACACCAATCTGTGCATTAATATTGTTTGACCCATATCAAGCCTAAAATCACTATTTACAACACCCTTGTCTGAGCCTCTCAAGTCCACCATAAGCATCCCCCCCCCCCCCCCCAGTGTACTGGACGTGACAACGTCAAGACTAATGAGGCATTCAGGAGTTCCCTGGAAAATTTGTACATGGTCAAAACACAGTCATGTAGCATAATCGCCAGAATCATAATTAGCTGTATGTGGGATGTATATATCGCCATACTAATGCGCAAGGATATCACGGCTCTCGGGTGTTAAAAGTATCCCCCTGCCGCCCACCCCCAAACTGTAGTGAAAGGGGCCCTAAAATATTAGTAACGTTATTAGATTGGTCTGGGTTGGGGACTCAGTAGGATTCTTTTTTACTCTAGCGCCCCTGCTAATCTGTATAATGGTTTATTTTATATCAATGTTACATTGAAGCTGCATGTTTACTGTGCAATCTCTCTCGATATCTGGATGCCAACCAGGTGACAGTACACACTGTAATTTAGCTTTGCCAGTTGGCTGCCCGTGGCGGCGGAGGGCAGTCTGGTTGCTGGGATAGAATGACGCGTTACGAATACCCCTGCACACCCCTGCTAGCTTTTGCTCCTAGCTGCTAGCTGTGGGAGTCAAAGTGGGCACAAATTTAGCCACATAAAGATGCTGGGTTCCCAAGGACACCGGTGCACTCTGCACCGCAGCGGTTTGGCCTGTTGACAAAGACTGTTCTTAATCCCACCTGTACGCTGATTCAGAAGGGTCAATTTCAGTGCGAAGCCAGGGAAACTCAACTTTATCACAGCTATTCGCAACACTGAGTGAATCCCTAAGATCTGATCAATTTGTGAGTTCTTAGTCATTTAATTTTTCTCCATCATTACTCAGCAGCAAAGAATGAAATAAGCAAGGTCTATGAAATAAAATAACTGCAATGCAAGCTTACACAGCTAAGCCAACAAGAGACTACTTTAGTCAAGGCGACCTGAGGAGAAGCTCATTTCAAGCAAGACGTCTTAAAGTAGCCATTCTGTGTCCAAGGTAACATACCGGGTTTCCCCCATATGAATCACTCGTTTTCCTCCACTCGTCAAAGTTAAGGCCCCTGTGTTTCATTCTGACAGACATTCATCACCATTTATATTCCCCTTGCAAAAATATCTAATGGAGGGTCTAGAACAACCTGGAGCAAATTTTTGAGACGTAACATTAAAAATGCCCAAGCAAACAACAAAATTTCAACTCGGACAGGGTGAGGTTTAGCATGCAACTGTTAATAGGATCTTAGAGTGACCCAGAGGAGCTAAAAATGGAGTACGCATCCACAGTGCCATCTAGTGAGCACTGAGAAATCTGCCCTCCGAAAACCCAGAAGGTGCAGGGCTGAGTCGGCGCCATTCCTAGGCTACCTTATTAGCATATATGCTACTTCAGCGTGTATAAAAAAAACTCAAAATACTCAAATGGAGATGCACTGTTCAATGCATAAAACAGGTCACGGGCTAATCAGGAGTATTTACACACGTCGCTCACCAGCGACCTGAAACATCAATTCAGTTGACATCTAAGGGCAAGGTTGAATTTCCCAGGCATTAAGAACTGGAACAGCCTGTTCTCACACGAGACTAGTAGTTTCAATAAAGAAAGGTCTTCGAGACCGAGCCACTGACCTTGCCGCCTCCACCTCACATGTGTCACGCTAAGGTTCCCAACAGATGTAGTTACATTCTGGTGTGACTTACATTGCAGGAGCACAAGGCCCAGATACAAAGCCAAGCCTACTGCGGCACGTTATCGCTTTTTTTTATGGAAGGATGCGAGTGAGAGGATGTTGCTAATTCTTATTTGGGGGGAGACTTGTCATCCAAGAGAAGCAGATCCCATCCAGGTCCCCCGCTGGCGGCCTGTCGGAAACACGGCGGGCGCACTCGCGCACAAGAAGCAGCCCGCAGATGTTCACTCCTCCCGACGCGCACAAGCATCTGCTGTCAGCTGGCAGCACCTGCCCCAGAGAGACCAGTTTTCTGACTGTCACCGCAGTCCGACGTGCTTGCTAGTCCACCACACTTCAGGTTTTACAGAAATGCGGTTCCTGGACTGCTCCAGAAAAACCAAAAAGGCGCAGCAGGCAGTCAGCAGAGCCTCGATCCAGCTATAGTTAGATACCCCCCCCGTTTATCCTTCTCGCCTCCATTTCAGCGAGGGCAGCTTAACGGGCGAACATAATGCGGAGAGGGGGAGCTAAAGAGTGTCTCCCCCAGCCGCAACAAACGACGCCTAACGTGTACAGACACCTCGTTTCCCACATTACACTCACGGCTCCCACTGCTGTCAAAACACACACATTAATCACCCCCCCCCCCCCCATAACGGCAGCCCATTCAGATAGATGCCTTATGAAACCCAGCTTCACGCCATCTGCACTCTCTCACAACGCACGGCTGGTCACATCTGAGCGAGCCCCTCCTCATCCCGCCGCGCCCCAAGCGACGGAAGGATGACACACGAGGCAGTCCCGATGCTGACCTTTAATCGCTACGTTCAACATTCAGGCCTTCTTACTAAGTGGGTACGTTAGCCTGTTCCAGGAGAGCATCTCCACCCCGCTGAGCCAGTTCATCCACATCTCATTCACGTTCCCCAAGCCCCCACCAATGCGAAGCGAGTCCCCCACGGCCGCCTCCGGACCACGAGGTGTCGGGCACAGCTGCTGCTTATGCTTCCGCTGCCTATCTTCGCCTCGTTCAGTTGTTGACGTGGCTATTTGAATTTTACCCCTTTTTGGAATCTCTCAGCCACAATAGCCAGACGGGGAGCTACTTCCGTGTACTCGCTCCTGCCGATTCTACGGACCTCTTTTGCACCACGGAGGAATAATTATAGCATATTATGCCTTCTCGTTATTTCACCTCCCTGCACCTCCAGGCAGGAGGCTATCCATTACATTAACACTTCAGACAGACATGAATGCACAGCCCTAATAAATGCGAATTACTTTTTAATACTTTAGGTGAGACCGGTCATTCCGAGCCTCCACCCCTATCACAGGTTATTCTCTAACCCCCCCACAGAGAAGTGCGGGCCAGTAGCCATAGTAAATCCGACGTCATTTATAAAGCATGCTATAACTACACAGCCAGATTAATTCATCTGAAGGGTGCGCAGAAGCAGACAAAAAAAATGAGTAAGGCGCACTTGTTGGCCGTATGCATCGTGGTGACCCCGTTCTGCAGGGGAAGGCTGGCTTTACGTCAAGAAACAAAAGAAAACGGATGGAGACGAGCAGAGGACTTGTCGCACAAGGAGGCAGGATATGTGGGTGTTTCTGCGGGGGCAGGTATGCATTTAAAAATGTAAAGTAACGACGTCTGGCCCAGTGAGCAGCCTGCCGCGAGCAAGCCGCCATCTTGGTGTTAAACCGGTAACACCGCACTCTCCAACAATTACTTCCCCTAGATCATTTTCCTCCAGCCTCCTACGACCTCGTCGCCTGAAACGCAAGACTAACAGTAGGTTTCAAGATGATGAAACTAAAGATTTCAATGGAAAGATGAAGACAGAACACCAGTCAGCTATTATTTTTTCCCCCCGTTTTCAGCCGCAGGTTGCATGGCAGCTAAAAAAAGGTAACATTGAACCCCCCCCCCCCCCCACCACCACCAATCGGTGGCAGGCTGTGGGAATGGCGAAGGAGTTCAGTTCCCTGGGGAATAAAAGAGAAAAGAAGAATAAATGACAGCAGAATAGAGCTTCATAGTGAATGCGACCATTTTCAGCGAGGTGTTTATGGACCTCCGATAAATAGGCCAGACATACGGCTGGGGAAAGCGCCCGTTACCTCAGAGACCAAATTCAAACACTTAAGATGCCCCCCCTGAGCGAGAACACTACAGTCCAATAGCATCAGGAACCACTCTCGCCGCTCGTCCCCCACGTGAACCCTGGACTCTCCACAGAAGCACGACATTAGCGTGAGGCTAAAACAACAAGCCATCAAAACAAGAGGACGTACAACAGCCTCAGACAGAGGCCTGCAGCACCATAACCTGGAAACGCTAGACAGTCTGAGCCTCACATTTCTACAGAGAAACAAACTGCGAGGCAGAGAAACTCACACGCCAAAGTACAGACACTGCCAAACCCCAGCAGTACGGGCAGCTAAAATTACAGCAGCAGCGATTTTCTTTAGCACTTTAACAGCAAGACACACTATTTCCAAGGTAATTTCATTGGATTCAAACAAATGCGCACATGCAGACAGGATCCTGCATGCCACATCAGCGGCAAACTTAAGGGTTATGCCAGGGAAGCTCGTCTTACCTTCTTTGGAGAGCCACGTTAGTGTTGCATGGTTGCTTGAAACCAACACGTAGGTCTGTGGGGAAATTTTTAAAGTGACCATTTAGTGCCAGTATGAGCCCGTAAACCAAAGGTATGGCAATCGATAGGCTATGAGCGTGGACTCTGCGTTTTTTTTCCTGGCTGAATTTAGCAGTGGGAGCCATGACCGACCCGCCAGACCCACCAGGACCCTATTATCACTGTGATCTGTGGGTCTGCTTCTGTTAAGCTTGTGGGTAGATTTCCACGTGGGGGGGATACAAGAATTTGACTGTCTGGAGCAGAAGTGGCCACAATAAGTTGGTTTCTTCAAGTTCCCCACAGAACTCCTACACAAGAGGAGTTCAGGGGATGTGTGAGTCATTGGGCAAGAAGCAAGATCTTCGGTGGACAAGTGCCGCCCTTCACAGACGGATGCGTGCAGGCAGTTCCATTAAGGTCACCCCAGACAGCATCACAGACCTTTACAAAATAAAAGGATAGCACTACAACAAACTCTATTAAAGCCGCTTTTATGTCGTCAGCTGCCCTTTGCCCTGCTTTGCTGAAAATGAAAAAGATAGTGATCTGAGAGTGAACTCCGTGCAGACGCAAGCGCTAACTACACATCATGAAAGGCAAAGGAAATGAATGGGTTTCTCTTTAAACTGACACAGATATAATGGGATTTCATTGTCTACAACAATGCGACAGTTCAGCTAGCTGTGCCTATTTCCAGGCAATGGAAACACATGGATGAATAAAAAAAAATCTATGATCCCAAGCACAGAGAAAACTTGTGCTGGATTGTAATAATAGGGCAATTTAATCTGTTATTGCATCCCATCCAGGATGTAACCCAACCCTGTACTGCATGGGACAAGCTCTCGGTCTTCACTCCATTATCACAATATGTGGTCGGAAGATGGATGGATGGATGGATAAACAACTATTGATATTGTCCTGGAACAGGCCATATGTGAAGACTACAGTTGACCCTTCCGCATCATGGGGGGTAGGGGAGCAGGCCCCGCGCAATCTGGAAAACCAGCAGTAAATTTTTTGGGCTCTTTGGTGAGTAAAGTGAGCACTGTAGCGGAGCAACGTGAAGAGAATCGAGAAACATTAGATACAAAGATCACTGCGAGATCACATGGGAGGCTGCTGTAAACATGCTTTGCATCCTTCAAACTGGCACTGTGTTAAGTTTTATGCACTTATGAGTTAGTAAACTTTTGTGTTTTGTCTGCGGCTTTTGCGAAACCCCCAAAAGAATTGTCGCTTAACTTCTTATGCCAACCCTGTGATATTTCGACACCAAGATGGGGGATAGTTGCGAAGCAGCCTTTGAATCCTAAAAATATGCTTGTGGTAAACAGACAATCTTTACGGTAAAGAAATATAGGAAGCCTCTTAAATCTTATGGAAATGAAACATTTTATACACTAAGCGTGTGTAATGTAGCTGACTTCAAGAATGATGCATTTGTCACATGTATGTTTATAGACACAACTCACAGTAAAATGCAAACTGACCTAAACACTCAAAATACATCTTTGCACTAAACAGCATTTGCTTAGTATTTACTGAACACGGACATCTATTCATGAAAGGCACAGCATGCATAATGTTGGCATTATGCTTTGGCAGTAATTGTCATCCATTGCAGGTCATCTTGAAAGACAAGCATGCACACACAGCACAAAGCCTTGAATTCCTACGCTGCAAATTTCCATACCGCAGTCATATCTGAATTTCCCTTATAGTTTGACGTCTTGTTTAAAACAATTAGCTTCATTCTGTTGGGTCTGTTAAAAAGGTCCACAAAATCGCAGGTGCTTGCAGTTCTGGCACCCTCTGAATGGTGATGACTGGCATGGTACTGTAGTCAGTTCTCTCTCTATGGTACCATCACATTTCAAATGAGATGGGGAGGGGGGAGGGAAATCAATAACAAGTCTCACTGCCGGCAGTGTGCAGGGAGCCCTTTCACTGTGAGACTGCGGTGGTTGGTGGGGGAGGGGGAGTTGAAGAGAGCATATGAGAGGTCATCTTTCTTAGGCTGGCATTGATTTTCTGGAACACAGCGCAAAGCGGGGTCACCGGGAGCTGGTGCTTTAGCGACACCCTTCATCGTGCTTACGAACCAGCTGTGCACGACACTAGGGGGCCAATACTTAACATTCCAGGCTTCCCACAGGAAAAAATAAATAAATAAAACACAAATAAATAATAAGACAAATAACTGCATTGTATACTGCTGTTGTGAAAGTCTCCCGGATGAGGAATTAGCACAGACGGCATCTGTGCTGGATCACGACGTCATGCTTTCTGCTCCCAGCAGGAATAAAATCAGTTTTGTGGAGGAGAAATTAACAAACAAACAAAAAAAAACACAGTAAAGTTTCTGTTATATTGTGTCATTTTATGGAGCTTCCACTAGACTATAACCTCATTAAAAAGCGATAACTTTTGAGTTGGTAAACAAGTCCGTGTCCCTCGGGGAGCATAATGACTGCAGAGTAAATGCACAATATGAGAGAAAGCAAGTTACACAATGTCACCAGAAAGAGATTAAATGAAAGCAGGATTTAGGCATTTAGATGGCTATCTTAAAACGTTCCAGAAGATCTGCAATGATCACTGCTACAGCTACATTTCACCTTTGGAAAGGTCATCGAGCCTCCAGCTCATTACCTAGCACAGCTCGTACATCACAAGACGCCTTAATAACGAGGAGGGTCAGAAGTCTTAACAGGCATACCCCTGCCCTCCCCATAAGAAAAACACCCTCCTGGCAGTCAAAAATCAATGTGATGGCTTCAGTCACCTGCCCTGACCTTGCCCCTCCAGTGAAACAGACCTCTGAGGACCACAAAGATTCTTGGTGATCTGACATTATTTATGGCTTCTTGAGGCATCTGACCGCAGCTGCCTGAGACATAATAATGCCTGAGGTTCCGAGTGTGGAACCCTGAAGTACTTAAAATCTGATATAGGCAGGCGAAGCCAGACTATTACGAGCCTTTTGTTCCAGAAGTTTGAAAAATACATTTTAATATGGAAATTTGCGACAATGGGTATAAAACTTTGCTACCCAAGAGGAATTAAAAAGGAAACCTTTCAATGTACCATTCAAAAACCCACAAGTGATGAGAATTTGATCGTTTGAATTATCATGCATTCTTGCTGTCATTGGCTCTACCGGAACACTAATTTTGTATAAGCACCCTTCTAACCATATGTCACATACCTACACTAAATATTGCATAGTAAAATCAGATATTGACAAAAAAAAAAAAAAAAAAGGACCTCACATAGACAACTTAGCCAATGAGCCAGTCTGAAAAGCCGCCAGTTAAGTTCCGAAGCCAAACGGATTAAGTCACATTTATTTTTTAAATGTGACAACAATATTTAAGTTTCTGTACCAACAACCAAATCCATTCCGTTTTGACTGTAACAATCTGGCACTCCAGAGCTAAGGAACTGTTAGGAAAAGGTCTAGACAAACATGTCACTATTTACTATTTTCTGAAGCGATGGACTCCAAACAAAAACATGCAAAGATTCTATGGAAGAGACTTGAAAGGCAGCCAGAGACAGGACAAAAAGCATATTAGATTATATCCCTCCCACCACCACAGAGGCAGGAGTCGAGCACTGACAGTTATGTTAGGCCAAGCAAAATTGAATTCCTCCTTCCAATTTCATGGCTTTAAAAATAGCCGGGCCTGTAAAGTCTTCATTTTTTTCCCATAAGGCAAAGTTGTTTCTTTGAATAAAGCCAGCAGCCCATCTGTCGGTTCACCACATTTAATGGCCTTAGAATTTATAATATAAACTTCAGGCCGTTTTCCGAATGATCAGAAAGATATAAATGGGGCCACGGGTTCCAAATGAGCGACTGTCATTCAATGGTTAAATCGGCACACAGAATGCTAATGCATGTATCAACATTTAGGCAGTCACTGCTGATAACTTCATTGGTTATTTTATCCACACTTGAATAATCTTTAAACAAGGTCAAACCGTTCAAGTCCAGCAAATGTGACCATGACAACATCTCCTCCTTTTTAGGATACAACCAAAGGCCCGTTTCCAGCATCTATCAGCTTACAGAAAGAAACTAGGAAAATGCCACTTGACTGCACAGGCAGTAGTGATGCGGAACCGCTGGGCTAAGGACCCTTTCAGCGGCTCAGAACCGTGAGACGGCAGCAGCAGCCTCCAGAGCTGATGGTTTTCTTGCTCTCCATGCCAACTCCACGCTGCCAACATATTTATCAAAGCATATCATTCATCCCGATTCGAAACACTCAATCCTGCGCCCTCGCAGCTAAGTGCGGCACCCACACAGCACCCCAGGAACACACCACACACAGGCGGTTACCCACCAACAACAAACACGCCCTATATTTTGGGTGCCGAGCAAAATCTCTTGATTAAAATAACAGTGCGCTCCTCGGAATCACGGCTGGTGTTTACAAATACACAACTCAGGGAAATCTCCACTTTTCCACCAGAGCAAGCCTGAAATAACAAGCACCGCCTAACATCTTACTGAAATATTCAGTATGCACTTGTTTGGGATTTCAGCTATTAAAATGGTGACTTGTATACTCAAACAAATATTCCTGGTCAATGCATTTAAATGGAACCATTTTAAAACATTAACATGTTCCTGCTTAATCACTTTAAGAAATCTGATCTCTATAGATGAGCAAAAACGGGAACAAAAGCTTCAGGTATAATTAACATTAACAAAGCAGGATATTTTAAATATGACTGCATGTGCTGTTAACTAGTGAGTAGCAGAGGAACAGAAAGGGGCCAAGTTACACTAGTGACTAGAGGGTGATTGATCACCTGTCCAAGACCCACCAATCATCTTCTGACTGTTAAAGGCTATGATTCGGCTCAGCTGGAGAGAGAGTTGATAGAGTTCAGTGGACTGTTCCCTGGGGAGATGATGCACGTTCAAACGCAGACTCAGATTGTTAGATTTTTTTATTTGCATTTTGCATTTTTTTTATAATAGTCATGTGGGTACCTTTTTCATCCTGCGTCTCATATTCTGCTGACCCATAACCTCAAACAAACATATTATATATATGACTTAGTGTCATGCAGTGACTGAGAAAAAACATTCAATTTTTTAAAACTGCGTTCGTACTGTAAGGGCTATACTTGGCTATACTTAATTTATATATGACATAGGAAAACCTTTTTTTCTCAGCCAATATTTAAATATTCAGATTTTTTTAATTTACATTTTTTAAATGAACACTTTGTACGTGATATGGTCGACATCATTGATGCAGTGCCAATGGAAAAAAATTATCATACGGCACTTGGAACTGATAGGTCTTTTGCTTTTTTAAACCCATTATTGCCTTTATCAAGAATTCTCATACTCTGAATGCACAAAGGAATACCTATTGTGCTAATTACAATAAACTGATTATACTATATTTGCATAGATACTACCAGTCTGCCAGTCTGCCTAGAACATACCTTTATAAAAAAATTGTCAGTGCTCTATATATACAACCAACCTCCATTCCGACATCTACTCAGGTGGCTTATGCTAGTAGTGCAAAATTCAGGTTTTACCAAATAGATGGATATGATTTATATTTATCTGGTACATCTAAAGATAACTGCGTGGATATGAGCCCTGATCTGGCCACAGTCCATGACCTTAACCATCCTGCTGTTAAACATACAAACCAAACCAATATAACCACTGTCTGTGTGACTTCTGCAACTCACAAATTAAGGGAATTTGCTTCAAAACACGAATGCTAATTTTCCCATCACAGTAAGGGATTAGCTCGCAGTACCCCAGCTATTTTTAACCACCTTTAAACAGGGGAAAACGCTACAGAGTGGAAAGGGATACCATCCACCATCATTAACAGTAGCAAAGCAGAAACGGCTTCTGCTCTGTCTGAATTTCACTGAGAAATGCAGCGTTTATTCCAGACAAAAGGCAGAGTCTGTTTGTTAACAGACACCTTGTAGATTTCTAGCAGATTACACTGCCAAATCAAAAGATATGATAAATGGCACAAGAGGAAAATTCTGGAGTACGTCATGTGCCACGTGAATTCATAACATTAACCTCCTCGACTCATAAAACCAATTAATGAAGCACAATACCGGGTAATTTATGTAATATATTCCTGCAGGATTATTGGTGAGTCAGGCAATGCTAATATACAACAGATTATGATAAACACAGTCACTGTTAAATTAGAATCAGACCAATTGCAAAGCAATATCAATTGATAAATGACATGAAGAGGGCATCCTATATCCAGCTGTTGCTATGGAAACATAAGCATGTTACCAAAGCATGCTGAACTGACTTTTTTTAAATCTCCTTTCTCAGGACACATGGGACTGTTTGGGATTTTGTATTTAAAACTGGTATAAAAGGGACAGAGGAGCAACAAATCCTTTCAAAAGGTGCACCTACTGGGGCACATTACTGCAAATAAGGTGCACAGGGAAACCTGGATGATTTTTTATTTATTTATTGCCAGGTTTATAGACCATAATGGAAAATTAGATGACCAATGGCAGCCTTGCTCTAAACAAATTTCTTACAAAAGCAGAGATATCAGAATACAAGCTGAATCCAATAATACTTCACTAGCTTTGCCCCTGAGTAGATATAATGGATGACAGCATCGATGAATAACAGTCTTTCTCCTTTAAATACTCAAGCTTGTTCAACCATTTCCAGTATATGGTATTCGCCCTCATTGCAGATCAATGTGGTCAGATCACATTGGTCATTGTAACAGTTAAGAAACTGGCTCAAATACATAAAGCATGAAAAGCAAAAGAAATATTGCTGTAAATATTACTAGTGACATCTCTACTAAATATTTTCAAGACTGTAAACCTTACCTTATATAATGGACACTTTTTTTCTAAATCCATAGGATAAAATGTGACTCAACCTGCTGGCATGATTGAACAATGAGACTCGATCACAGAATGTGGTGGCATGATTGAACAATGAGACTCGATCACAGAATGTGCTGGCATGATTGAACAATGAGACTCGATCACAGAATGTGGTGGCATGATTGAACAATGAGACTCGATCACAGAACGTGGTGGCATGATTGAACAATGAGACTCGATCACAGAATGTGGTGGCATGATTGAACAATGAGACTCGATCACAGAA
>JAODUD010000002.1:22926835-22938187 GCA_026784285.1 Stomatorhinus walkeri
GGTGGCATGATTGAACAATGAGACTCGATCACAGAATGTGGTGGCATGATTGAACAATGAGACTCGATCACAGAATGCATCACTTTCTCTGGATTCAAACAATCATTTTCTGTCCCCAAAGCCTGACAGCAGAAACAACACAGGACCAAGAGATTAGTGGACTACTGACGATGTGGGGGTTAGACTGTCACACATCACTGCATTGTGACAATTACCTCCCGAACTTCTCAAACACTGAGGACCATTCAATCTCTCCGTATTCTTTAAAAAGTAGGAGAAAAAGACAGAATTACTTTCATTATAACTGTGCTTCAGAAACACTGTTATTCCATTTTGGAAATAGGTTTGATGGTTCATTTCAGAACTCCTGTTCTTCTTCAGCTCAATGCACCAAGTCAAATTTAGCAGATTCACCCCCTAGCCCCCTCTCCCGCAGAACATGATTATGTAGTTTCTGGTGAACAGCTTCGCGTCCACCTGAAACCTGAAGACACTGTCACGATCCTCGGCCCGATCCAGACCGACTGAGGACTGCTGTTGAATAATTGATAGTTCTTGCGGTTTGCACTAAAGACCACCGCTGGGGCTGGTGGGGCTCAGGTGATATACGCTCCACTTCACCACGCCCTATACAGACCTACAGGTCAGCCTGCTGTTGCTGCCTAGGAAGCACTAAAGAAAAGTGGGTCTGGCATGTCGTGCCACTGCTTTGATTATCCAAAACAATTCTTAAAAAAATACTGGGGGATGGTAAAGAAAAAAAAAACAGGAAAAACTACATCGGCATTCTTCATAATACCACCAATCAACCGTTTCATATTTGCAAAAACTTTAAGCAATAATTTGCATTATCTTGTAAACTTTACCATTTGCAGACCTCTAAAAGGAGCATTGGGAAGAATATCTGATTATTATACACATGCTCTATAGTGTGATAAACAAAAAACAAACCTGCAAAATATGGTATATGTTCACTACAAGGAAATAGATCAGCGTTAACTGATTTTTAAACCACTTTGATCAAGTACACCGCACACACGGGCTGTCAAACAGATCAGTCAATACCAGTAAATACAAAGAGTAGCATATCGGTGTCACATTATTACAACACGCGGGTGTAGAACAGTAACAGCATCCACTCGCTTGGGCACATACCTCGCCCGCAGCCTTGTCCCACCGTTGTCCACACTGGCGGTAATAAGTAGCGAGCTGCTGCGACACGGCGACGCCGGTCACAGCGCGGTGCGACCCCGCGTCCCTTACCGTTCCCTACGGCGCGATCGGCTAAGCGAAGCTCCACACAGAGGGATCGACGTCCATCCGAGCCTTCAGTGCACACAGATCGTGAACTACAGACCACGCTGACTACTCCTGGAGAGAGGGGGGTCTGAAGACGAGGCTGATCACGGTGTCCTCTCAGTCGCCAAGTCCCGAAAACTAAGTACACGTGACTAAACCACAGGAATGGCTTTCATCTAGCCAGCAGCTGGGATCAATTAGCGGACAGACCCCGCTATGGACATCCCCGTTCTTCCCCCCTTCTCATATTGTGTGCCTCGAACACGGCTGTGTAAGAAATGCATTTGGGATCGCCAACAATTTCGTATTATCTAACACTATGAGTAAGGCATACTCATGCGTATACTACTTTAAGTAACGCGTGCGTATAGGAATTTGTGAATAAACAAACGTAAAGAAGAGCGTGTTTGCTTGCTTCTATTCCTTTCATTGTTGTCAGAAGATAAATTATGTTTTGTTACCACTGTGTCTTTTTTAAGATTAAGTGTTTTTTAAGGTGACGGATGATGATGGCGTGTGTGTGTGTGTGTGGTTTTTACAGCAATTTCTTCTGTATTTTTGTTTTATGTTGAATTCCAGAACGCATTAACATCGGAAGTTATAGTGCCACGATGAAAATTATTGAATAATCTCATAATTATATATAGCGATGATTAATCGTGCTAAACTAACTTTTCATAGGGCTATATATACGCGCAAAATAACAAACTACCTATCGTATTTATTATTGTTTATATTTTTTACAGTTATCTTCGCAAGATAAAAAGTTGTCTCCGGTTCTTAAATGCTACTATTAATAGCTGTATAAGTTGTTTATGCATTATTAATAAAGATTAGATATAAATGTGTGCACCAGTTTCAATGGTCCGGTCTTATATGAAGCAGTTACCGAAGATTCCTACACTTTGATTAGATATAAAGCAGGAGTACTGAAAGTGTAAACTAAAAGAGGTCACCCGTTCCCAACAAAAGATGCAGGTGAAGCTTTGCCATGTTACATTTTATTTGAACTTATTGCACTTATGACATTTAAGTAAACGTTAAAATATAACACATTTAACAAACGCTTTCTCTGATATGTTTCATCACAATGTAAATAAGGTACCAGGACAAGTCTTGCAGACAGGGTTAAATAAATCACCTAACTCCTCTCACTCAACAGTAGGACTAATATATATGTTTCCTTTCTTCAGCAGCGACACTTTTTTTCTGTCTGCACCTGGTGGAAATGGTGCTGAGCAGAGTTCATCGTTCTAGAATCTCGTTTTTAATACTGTCCCAGATTTAAGTAGATCAGTCCCATTCATGGGATTTTTGAAGACTGTTCAGATGAGAATTGGTCACGGTCCAGATTTTAAAAGTAGTGTGGAACAACAATCATTATGATACCACCTCTTTAGCAACAAAACCTGGCATAAGATATATTTTACTGAGTAGTCGGTTTGGAATGCATGGACGAGGAAGTACAAGTTGCAGGTGTCAAAAATAGAAATAGAGTGAATGTGCTCCCCTAGGAAATAAGGAGGAATGACTGGCATTTCCCTTTATAATTTTAATCTCATTTTAGCATATACTCCTAGGTTTTTTTTTTATAATAGTAATAGGTACTTTATTGATCCCCATGGGGAAATTCTCTTCACACCCCCCCCAACTTGCTTTCTGTAGGTTAGAGTAAGCTAGCTGTGAAGGGCAGGCGCCCATAGCAGCCCCCAGGGAGCTGGGGGATAAGGGCCTTACTCAAGGACCCAGAGACGTGCTGAGGCAACATACTGCCCCCAGTGTACCATTATATATAGCATGGTTTCATATATAATACATAAATAATGACTGGCACAACTGAAGATATCAAGAGAGCAGAGGTGGAGATTTCAGGTCCAGAGAGTACAAATCCAGACCAAGATTTTCTTTCAACCTACCAGTTGAGTACTCTGTGACTGTGACTCTTTATACTCATCTGGTTTGTTGAAACAAAACCTTGGTCTGAATTTGTACTCTCTGGACCTGAAATCTCCACCTCTGCAATAGAGAAATATGGTCTTAAAATGAGAGCTGAGATGATGCTGTAATTTCAAGGAGTTCTGAATGAACAAAAATGTCAACAAAATTGTTCAGGAGAAACCAAAAGGTTGAGAAGTTCCAAAAATTAGACTTCATTGTCAAAGCATATTACCTAGGGTTCATGGGGGGTGTATTACCCTTGAGATGTACTGGGATAATACTGATTACAGTAAGTCATCTTGTCACAGGCAAGATGGAAAAATAAATACTTTAAATGTAAGAAAGAAATATGCCACCGCGAGTACTGTTTTCAGTGAGAGGATACAAGGGATGAAATACAGAGAGAACTTCTCTTCAAAAGGATAAAGCAAAAGAAAAAAAATCACAGTTAACTTAGCTTTAAAGAAGATGTTTTTGAATGTGCAGAAAGACTTAAATCCCACTGCCCCGTGGAAGCGGTATTTAAAGAAGTCTGTTGGCTGGAATGCAATGGTTTGTTTTAACAGCTCCACTTGATCCACTTCCAGCTTGTCTAGGTTCTCCCCAAAAATAAGAAAGACAAAAACAATCTCTGGCAACTTACGGGCAAATTAACACGCCTCTTCATTTTGGAGTGAAAAGGTCTGACAGGCAATTAAAAGGCCACAGAGCCTTCAAAGTCGGCTGAGCTTCTGTCGAATTTACATATGCATGGGGATGCTTCATCCCCAAGACCCCAAGGCCTTTTGGGCACTGCCGTTTGTGGGGGGAAATAAAAATGTTAGCTGACGGCGGCAAGTGAAGGTGGCACTTATAAAGTTTTATTATGATGGACCAACATTTTCCAAAATAAAATTATATCATAACTTACACTTGTACTTATGTGTCCCATGAATTAATTCTCCTTCTCTCTCTCTCTCTTTGTCATATACATATAAACACACAAACACATGTGTGTGCGCTTCGTTAATTTTATGCTACACATCTGCTGAATATGCCATATATATATATATATATATATCAATGTCAATATGTCAATGTATGAAAAGTATGCCAATGGCCATCTGAAGGGAGGGGAGGTTAAATATATCTCTGTAAAATCTCACCTAGATTAAAACACCAAACAAAAACAAAGAACCCAGCTGCAGGTGCCCATCACATGATCGCCGGCCCGCAAGCGAGTGCGTCCTTCAGCGGCTGTGCTGGAACAATTGTGTATAACACAAATGCATGTCTTCTGGAGGGAGGGATACGCTGGTGGTTCACTGCTTCTGACTGTCTGTGCAGTCAGCAGAAATATCTTGTTCCAGGAGCTGGGAGATGTGTGGGGGCTGGAAATTGGAGCTGCTCAGTAACTGCAGGTAAGCAATTTGAGTGAAGGCAGAACACAAAACAAGTAATGCATAATTTCTCAGTTCACAATTTAAAAATCTTACTATAATTAATGGTGTGTGTGCCATCAATCAATCAATCAATCAAGGTTGTTAATTTCTTCCTAGAAAGGGGGCACGTTCCATTGTTGCTTATATCCATTCTGGGAATCAGACCTGTTATTCTCATATATCCAATTTTCTTTTAAAATTCTGAGGTACCAATGTAATATGTGACAAAATGCATTCAGCCTGCGACATAATGCAGATTTCCCAGAATACTCATTATCACTCAACAGCTGATTGCCTTTTAAGGTCTCTAACAGAAGGCTTATCAAAATTCAAGCATACCTTCACCATCTTGGTTTTCAGAGTTATAAATGTTTCATAGTTTTCAAGTGCCTGGTCTCCGATTTTACTGTGGGAAACAAAATTGCATGTGGTTTTGGGTAGAACTGGAACTAAAACAAATTGTACTTTTCCAAAACTATTGCTTCTTTAAATAAATGTTTATTTTTGTTTGTCTGTGTGTATACATACACGGTATATACACTTATCTAACAGTTTATACTGTTTGTGTGTGTGTATGTGTAAATTCTTATGATAGTTCTCCTTTGGCTATTTGAATTTTAGATAAATCTCTAACCTGCAAAATCTCTCAGTACAGATTCCAGTACCAATCTGTAACCTGCAAAATCTCTCAGTACAGATTCCAGCACCAATCTGTAACCTGCAAAATCTCTCAGTACAGATTCCAGTACCAAGCAGGCATGTTCATCACTGCAGAATTCCAGTTGGATAGTGATATGGATGACTGTTTGGTGTCTACAGGGATGGTTTTACTAAGGCTGTTTTCCTCAGAGCAGGAAGTTAGTAGATGACAGTGGAGGGGGGGGGGGGGAGAGGGGGCTCCACAGGCAAATTTTAATTGGATTCTCCCTAAGTGAAGAGATTCATAAGTCAGAGGATAAAACTTGCAGCAGTAAGGAGCCCCCTTCCAAGCCAGCGCATTTGAATTTCCATCCATCTCATATCTGAAGGCCTCAAACACAATCACTATCAACATTCGCAGCCCATCATCTCAGATACGAATGGGAAATTAGGTAGAGGGGAAATGAAGAATGACAGAGAACAACTGAGCACTGCTTCGCATGCGGCAAAACATTATGCAAATGAGTACACAATTTACATGTGATGCGTATTAAAAAGAGCCTTGGAATGAAGAATTGCACACTTTCACGAAGAAGCTTGTTAAAATTACAACGTTTGCACCATGCATAATGTGACTAAAATCCCCTGCCATTTATCATGGTACTTACATTATTTTTCTTGGTTTAAAACAGAAGGTTTTCTGTAGTTTCGACTGAAAAACATCGTTTTAAAAACATAAAAATAAATAAAAACCAAGCTTACAGGAAAGACAATACATTCACACCACAGCATTCACATTTATTTAAAATGATTTTTTTTCTTTTGCCATAGGCCTCAAAATTAAACTGCTAACTATCTGGCCAGTCATCTTCATTTGTAGAGATCAGTAAATCCATTCTGCTGATCTTAAACGCTAATAAAGAGCTCATTAGAAAAGGTAAATGATACTGGATCTTAGCAATAATTAATGATGTTGTTTCCAGGAAGGGCATTATGGCTAAGTATTGTAACTGATTATCCTTTATTTAAAGCTGTGTAAAGATAATTAGATATGGGCAACTTAAAAGTACAAAAAGAAATTGGTGATTTAAAAGATAATAGGGTACGAACTGCACAAAACAACTTAAAGCTTACTGCACATCCTCAAAAGGAAAACCACTTCTATCTTTATTGAATTATTTTTATGATGTTAAGGATATTATTCTCTTGGTAAGAGCATGAATTGTTCAATCCATAGGATCACTTCAAAAGCAAGTATATTATCAAAAAGATCCAGTTGGTTATATGGCGTCATTCTGAAGTGGCAGTATGAACTTCACATTTCAGCTTATAAAATAATACATCAAAACCTACAAATGAATAAGAGGATATTGCTTCATTAACGTGTTTTATATCGCCGTTTTTCGGTATTGAACAATATAATTGTGAGCTTAAGGCGTTCCACAAAGAAGTGAATTTCAAGAGTCAAGAATTTTTCAACTAGCCATCTTTATTATAATCACTATTCAGATTAGATAAGCATTGGTTCCAAGTGAAAGAGTGTGAAGATACTGGAACACAGGCAGGAATATCATAAGAAGGTAATATTACAGTATTTAGGATGTAGTGATGTGAGAAGGAGGTCCATAACCAGAAATACATTTCGAGACATCCCATACGTCCATCCAGGGGGGATTTATTGATGGGATTCCACCAAAGGTACAATTTGCAGACCGGGAAGTGGATGGTAGGTCAAACCGGCAGTTTTACTACCTGACTATATGTTCAGTGAGAAGCCTCTCATCTTCACCATGCTGTATAACATGTATAGTCTCCTTGGGCTGTCCACTGTATGATCATCACCACGTCGTACCAAATGGCAGGTCATTCCCCAGGTAGCTCAGGAGTGTCTGTCAGCCTGTCTGAGCCCTGGCTCTATCAACCTCGATCTCTATCTCCCTGCCAGGAATAAGGCATCTGATCAGACTACAGAGTAGCAGCATCAAATAGGTCCCTGGCACCCTCCGTTGCCTGTGAACAGAGAGCTGACTGTGTACTGCAGCACCCCGAGGAAGCAGGGGGGGCCCAATTCTCAGGAAGAACTGAACACCAGCTTTTGGCCACAAAGGCTGCAGCGCTGCTCTCTGCTTGGGGATTTTCCAGACCCTCACATTAGATGTACTTCTAAGTCAAGATGTGCTTCAGACTGGTGGTGTGTAGAGGCCCTGGGGGGGATTGCTAAGGAAACAGTTCGGTGGAATCAAAAAGAGGAATCACCTTAACCGTGCAACAGAGCAATCGGGAACTTCTCCCATACATCCGGGACAGCACCAGGTCTCGGACATTGAACAACTTTAGTCTGATCCTACGTGATTAGTAAGGAGATGATGATTAAGATACAAGAACCCCTTGAAACGCCAGGGCAACTGAAGTAAATAATAATGACCATATCACAAACTGATAAAATATGTACATGGCTTTTTTAAACCAACATGCAAGGTCCACATTGGACCTCTCAGAAATCATTGGTAATACCAAATTGACAGGGAAAAAGTGATTAACATTTTAGGCAACTTTATGTTTCAAGTAATATTTTATAATGTTTAATAACTTGTTTTGGCTTCACCTCCATTCATATTTTCCTTGTCTCCGTTCATTATAGACTCTTTGTAAATTCCAATGTGTAAATGTAGGTCATGGTCCAACAGATTTCAGTCAGGTCTTGTTCTTTCTGGAGGGCAAGTAGACTGTCAGCCCTCATTTCACTCCTCTCATCAGCATCAACTTCTTCGTCCGGCCAGCCAGGACACAGCTGCAGTATAAATTTCTCAGTCAAGCCAAAAGCTTCATGAACAAAAAGCACCAGAATAATGTGGTGAATGTTGGATTTATATTTATGAAGCATATAGCGTACAGCACATATCCCACCATCGCATACCCTATCTGGGTGTCTGACAAGTTTTCCTGTAACACACAGCTGAGTTGGAAGTTGGAAAAATCAGAAAACGTGCTGGTTCTCCAAGTCCTGAATTCTGAGATATGTTGAGAGTTGAAAGAAAACCAGGAAATGTGAGATACATTCACTTGCCCCCCTCGTGGATTGCGAAATATTTCTTTGACCCTCTGTGACACACCCGTGGCCTTTGGGTTCGGTTCAGGGTCCTCACAACTCTGATCAGGACAAGCGGGTATGGAAAAAGGATAGACAGATGGATGAGTTTTTCTATACTGAATTTTTATTGTTTTTAAATTAGCTTTGCTACAGTTTGTATTACATTCAGTGTTTCCTTCAATGTAATGATTAGATTCCCTGATTCCTTCTGCTAGGGGGTGGAGAATATCTCTGATGAAAATGTCTTACCTATCTCTACTTAGCTGTGAAGAGCTGTGATTCATTTGCCACTCTTATAGAACTGGAAACTTTTGTCTCCTGTTGCCTTGGGCCGTGCTTCCTGAAGTGGCCAAGCTGTAAGGACTGTTTACGATTTAAATTCATTTCATTTGCATGTCATTGAGATAAATAATACATTCCAGTCCATTTTCAGTAAAATGCAATTGATTTAGCTTTGGTTATCCTTCAGGGATGACTCCTTTATCGCCCCTGCTGCAGCCCACTAATCAGCATTTCAACAGGCGGGGAATGGAGGCGGCAAGGAGGTGGCAAGGAGGTGTCTGGGGCCCGATGGGGGAAGGGAGGGCAAGTAAAGTAGCAGATTGCCTTCCACAGAGTTACTGAGGCTCCAAAGCTGAGGGAAGTTAAAGACGAGCAAAGAACCTCGCGCTTAAAATACTCAATAAAATGACACACCTCCATGGTGATAAGCAAGAAACATAGCTACTCACCCCCCGGGACAAAGACTTAGAAACTCCAAATTCAGTCGAATTAGAAAGTCAGTTGAAACAGGCGGCCCGACTTTTATCATTATCACAAAATTATCTATTTTATACTTTTCTAATCCCTCTTAATGTATTTTAATATATTTTGTTTATAGTACATTTGACATAGCTTAAGCAAAATTCAGATGTTCATATTTTCCACGTGTATTACGCTGGAAAGAAAATGATGCAAATATGAACATGTTTTTGATATCTTTGTGGGACCAGGATGAATGCAGCATGTCTGATAGTGAATGGGAACCTGGAGCTAGGGGATTTGGCCAGGTGTGGGATTGAGGGCAGGAATGGGATTGAGGGCAAGTGCGGATTGAGGGCAGGTACGGGATTGAGGGCAGGAGCGGGATTGAGGGCAAGTGTGGGATTGAGGGCAGGAGCGGGATTGAGGGCAGGAGTAGGATTGAGGGCAAGTGCGGATTGAGGGCAGGTGCAGGATTGAGGGCAGGTGCGGATTGAGGGCAAGTGCGGATTGAGGGCAGGTGCGGGATTGAGGGCAGGTGCGGGATTGAGGGCAGGTGTGGGATTGAGGGCAGGTGCGGGATTGAGGGCAGGAGCGGGATTGAGGGCAGGTGCGGGATTGAGGGCAGGAGCGGGATTGAGGGCAGGTGCGGGATTAAGGGCAGGGGTGGACACTAACTGAAGCCTTTGTACGGCAGAGGCGGATAGTGCAGCTTCTACGTGGGTGGCTGTAGAGCAGTAAAGCTCCCCTGTATGATGGCTCTAGCTTGGCAGGAGTACAGAGACTCCGGGACGCTTGGATTCTGTATACGGTAATGAGCCTGTGGAAGGGCAAGCTCTCAATGGGGGGTGCGTGGGAGAGAAGCATCCCGCTGGGGAATAAAGAGAATCCAGAAGTTCTTCTACTGTGGCAAATCCCACTCTTTTGCCTGAAGCAGTTGCAGAAATACTGAGCAGACATGGGCAGATTCTTCTGGAGGCAAACAGATTTATTAAGGTCAATAATATTGAACATGTTATCCAACAAAATCACAGCATTTGACTTGTTCTAGGATAGAAAATATGGGTTGTGAAAAGCTTTAAAATGTAAAGTAATGCAGACTATTATTGAAACACTATTCGTATTTGCATAATTTTTTAGAAACCAATCAACAAAGTTATGTAACAAGCAAATAATAAACTAGTACATTGAAATACACAGACATTTTCATAAAATAAAGAGTAATTGAATGAATTTAGTATGAATCTTCATAACACGCTCTTCAAAACTAACTCACAAACATGGCCATTGACTTAAAGGGAAACCCTTTCACATTTTGATGCAGGGAATGTTCAGTGACTTGAATGATGGAATACTGATTTCCATTTTAATCTGTCTGAATGGAGGGCAAAGGGCACCTGCCAATGCAGTTGTGCCCTAATTAGTGGAAATACCAATGCAGCAGCCGGCACTCAGCTTATATTAGCATGTGCCAATCAAGCGGCTGCTCAAGACAGGTTGGAGATAGGAAGCAGGTCAGACAGAGATGCTGCTGAATGGACGTGAAGGTAATGCCACCATTTGGGACATGGTTTAGAAAGCGCTTCGTGCTATTAGGGTCCATCGCCAAAGCAGATGAAACGGCTGAGAATGACAGGGAGGAAATCTCAAATCTCAGTGAGGCAGGCATCGGGCCGCTTGATGTGGCTTCAGATATGGCAGCCCGTTTCTCCAGACCACTGAGGTCACCACATCATGATAATCACAGTCATGTTTAAATTATTTAAAATTAAGGAAGCACAATGAGTTTCAACATTTGTAGGGACAAAACTATCGCCAAGCATCCCCGTCCCTCTAATGGCAGACAGTAATTATATTATACTATGGCTTTTGTGATGTCTTCTTGCTTTACCCCCCCCGATGTCACAGATTGCCTCAGCCAGCATAATAAAAAATGACGTTTTGTCAGCATGGACTAGAGTGGTGAACTGAGTAACATTGACATATATGCGTTACAGAAATGCATACATTGTACCAAGGAGACCTAGAAATGTCCAGCTCCAGTAAGAGTTCAATTTTTAGAAATAAGAATTGATGCATGCGTTCAGTTTTTTTTATTTGTTTGATTTTTCTAGACAATCTCAGCATTATTGTGATGGAATATTATAGCCGAGCCAATAGAATTATCATAGAACAATTTGACAGATTCATATATATACACACACACATACACACACACACACT
>JAODUD010000002.1:22945209-22966221 GCA_026784285.1 Stomatorhinus walkeri
CAACAAGACTGATCCAAAGCATAACTGGGTCTTCCAACAAGTCTGATCCAAAGCATAACTGGGTCTTCCAACAAGACGTCCAAAATTTCTTTCAGACAGTAATGTGAAACTATGGGAGTGGAATCCAACAGAAAATTTGAGGCCTGAACAGGAAAAAAACTGTCTGAGAAAGAAGGCCCACAACTTTAACCCAGTTACACTTATTTTATAATAAATGGGTCAAAATCATAGCAAAATATTGTAAGAAGCTTGTGAAAGGCCTACACCAATACAAATTAAGAAATTAAAAGTCAACAATAGCTAATACTAAAAAAATGTACAGTATGCCAGCTTTTGACCCTCTGTAAATCTGACATTGTAACTAGAAGCTAAAGTAGGTCTGTTTCTTTACTATTATTTTGAATAAACTCTTATGGAAATAAAGTAGTTACTCTAATTGCAACACATGAATTGTTTGGTAACACAAAATGTCTTGGGAGGATTTGAGTCTGAGATTTGTTAGCCAAGGTGTATGCAGACTTACAGCCTCAAATGTATATGAATAGATTGGGATGATCTACCAGTGATACAGACAGCAGGGACATCTTTATAAAGACATATAATACATAACAGAAGGGACCATTCATCCATAAACATGCATTTATCTCTTCAGTTAAAGTATTCTACCAAAATACCCTCAAAATGGTATCTTTCAAAGCCATTCTATTGCTGTCAATAACTTTGCTCTCTAAGAATGAAAGCTTACATAAGAAAGCTGTACACTTTTAGTAACTATTATGTCTTTTGTGGAGAATGAAGGTCGCCATCTTTGACCTACAACCTGGGACAAAAACCATTTCAATGGAGACACAGGAACCTCACACAAGAAGTGTGGACTTTGTGTGTGAAAAGCTTTTGCTGTTTCCATTTTATTGAGAGTCTGGTGGTTTTCTTTAGCTGGGTTCCTTGCAGATTCCGTCCTTAAATGCCGCGTGTGGGATGAACAATAGTCACTCTGGTAACCTTTGCCTCCTCTCAGGCTACTAAGAAGTAAAAAAAAAACTTCCTTGCATTGACCCTAAGTTGACATCTGCAATGCCAGTTATCCAAGCTAGACTAATAAAAAACAGCCAGAATAGTGACCTTATATACCCCCTTATTCAGGGACAGATGGTGTTTCATGCTATATCAGTTAGGCCTGTTTAAAAGGTCACACCTTTTATCTGGACTCCAGGCTACCTACAGGTTTCCTGCCATCCTAACATGACCCTTAGTTGACATACAAAGGAGTGACCTGACTATGACCCCCAGACACAGTCACCTGACACCATTTCTAGAACCATATGGGGAAAGCACATCAATATAGAGTAAAAAGTACATCTGATATGTGTCTCCACCAAACTCTACATTCACAACACAGAGTAACATGTTACAATGTAAAGTGAGAAGAGCTAGCTTCAAAATACACATTAATAGGAGTGCATAGCTATAGGCAGCAACAGGCACAGAAACGTAAGTGGAACAGTACCTCATTTCAACTCAGCTTCCCCAAAGGAATCTTTAACACATCTAGCACTTTTCGTTCACTGAAAAAAGGAAACACAAATAATAAAAAATGGAAAGTTCAGGGCTGTTTTTGATCTCTATCTTGACTTGTAAATAAAGCTCCTTATTTACTGTGGCAAAAGTCCAGACCTCTGCTCCCTGCTTTGACAGTATTGATGTTTGACATCCTTAACATCCTGTTAGTGTGCTAATCACACAGAAACAGTAGCTTAAGTGACTGTGATTAAAACTCTGCTAAGAGGCATTTGACATAGAGAAAAATGGGCTCCCAGTGACCCAATTACAGCTTTCAAGTGCACTGACACACCAGCAGAAGGAAGCTTTTTTCTATTCCCGTTATGAAGTAAACAGCCAACTCAAGACACCAAAAGCATCTATTGTGGAAAAAAGAGGGGAAAGTAAATGGCATGCAGAGGATACAAGTTACTGAACACCGAATGTGATGCATGCATTGTACTGAATGGCATATTTAGCCAGATGAAATGACTAACATACCATCCAGCCTGGTGATTCATAGGCTCCAGGGCCCCCAAGACCCTGAGCAGGGTAAGCAATGGGAAGATGGATGGATGGATACGGAGATTTCCTGTTTATAAAAAAAGTCACGTTATAACTTTGTGTGGGGCTTAACAGAGAACGCAATTAGTCACTGGAGCACTGAATTTGCATTGTAAACACTCCTCACAAATAGACTCCTTGTATAACAATGGAATAAACCACGGAGCAGTTGATTCTGACTGGAGCTCAATAGGCATGGAGCAGACTTATGGAACTCTGTTTTTAGTGAAAAAGCAGCAATGCAGGTCATAATATAGCAGCAGCTAAATGACCTTTTCTGAGCATTTTGGTAGATGAAGGCCATCACTGGTGTGTTTAGGTGGTCGAAGACTGGGAGGACATTTGTGAAAGAGTATAATAGCAGAAACCATTAAGGATCTTCTTTCAAACGTACTGTAATCTAATCCAGACAAGCTGTGCTTGCCTTGGTACAGGTTTCTTATTCCAAAAAGCAAAAATAATCCAGATATAACTCAGCCAAATGTAGCACAGGGGAGGATGAACTTAGTTCAGTTTCCATTGCATAATTGATAGCAATATCCTTGGCTTGTCACGTCAATTGATATAAATGACTACATATTTCCTTTCCTTCAGACTCTATCAAATACATTTCAAAGCCTTTTCCCTATTGACCAAGACTCCTCTCTACACAGCAAGCCAAAAGTTGACTGTCCACCAAAATAATCACATACGACAAACAAATTAATATTGAGACTAGTAGTATTATGAAGATCATGCATCATCTCACGCTACCACTATAAATTGCAAGAAATGGAATTAAATAATGATGATGATTAAATATTAAAAGGCCCCTGAAGCCTAGCTAAAATATTGCTGCCCTCAAGATAGCAAACGTATTCAGATGGCGGGTCCTTGAAATTTCTAGTACGATTTTACTCAGAATGGTTGTGTTAGGGGGCTGCATGAAAAGTGTGCTTGTGACTGCGTGTGCACCCTGGGGTGTGTTGGCATCTGCCCATTGTTCCCGGGATAGGCTCCGGTCCCCCCCCCCAAAACCCCAGTTGGGATTGAGTGCTTACAGTGATGGATGAATGGATGGATGGATGTTGTCTCCATGTGGTTTCCTCTCCATGCTTGGGTTCCCCTTACAGTCCAAAGACATAAACTGACATTACCAAACTGCCCATGTGAGTGTGCCCTGCAAGAGGTTGGCACCCCATCCTAGTTGCTCTGCCAATAGGCTCTAGACCTTACAGGTCAAATTACAGAAGATAGACGGTTTTGTTAGTATAATATAAGAATATATGCCACTACCCCTAGCTGAAAAAGTACATCACAGAGAGTGAACAAGATCAAAAATTAGATTTAATTTTTAAGCTTCAAGCTCCTTATTGTAGACTTACTCAATATACACCTGATATGTCACCCAATCATTCTCGTATAGTAGTTTTGATAATCTGTTAATTTTCATTAATTCTGAAATTAAAAAGTATTCAACTGAGCCTGTCTTCATGCTGCTATTTTAGATAGGCTTTTGCCTCATTTTCGTCAGAGTCACTGCTAAAATAAACGTATTTCTATATACCGAAGGGTCTTTCAGAAATACCAGATTGAAAGGGGAATTCTACTAGAGCAAACAAGTGAAATAAGCCGCAGAAGGTGGCTATTACGTAGATGTACGGATCTCAGAAAAGGACCTCATTTTCTGTGGGGGGAGTCTGGGAAGGACAGTAATAACAGTATATACTCTCCATTTCTGCAGGGTGGGTCACCACAACAAAGATGGGCTTTTACATCAGACTCTGACCTTGGACAATCCTAGCCGACCACCGGGAAAGCAGTGCAACGATGACTGGAAACAAACAGAAAGTGATGTCTGAGTCACAAAGTGTATATCCATTATCCTGAATTAGAACAACAATAAAATATATAGTATATATTCATCAATAAGGGAATGCAGATTTAATGTTAAAGCCTTTTTAGAGGTAGTAATATGAGAACATATGTTTGTTGCATATGTCTTTCCACAAGTAATTTATTTATACCCAAATCCTTTCGTAATAAAACAATTTTCTGGGCAACAAGAAAAATGTCATACTGCTTCTGATTTAATTATACTACAGAAGCATTTTTTTCCAGTGATATCTACAAGCTACATTACTCTGTGGAAAAGAAAAAAATCTAACGGCAACAGCAACAAATAATATTCTGTGGTATCTTTGCGTTTAGGTTGAATAACTTCTAATAGCTGCTACCTTTATTATTGCATGGCACCATACATATACATTAATTTATTGTCATTATCTGCTCTTACAACACCAGGGTTCCAGAACAAATAAGAATCAAAAACAAATAAGGGGAGAGGATGCTGTAAATAAGCTAAATATTACATAAAGGGTGCTTCAGAGTTGCTATTATTAACACCGTGTAAAAGCTCTCCACCTAAAATCCAGGAAGACAATCAGCTTCTAAGCATTAGAAGAACATTGGAGATGTCCTGTGAAATGCAGCCAGTGTTTCCAGTCCAAGACTAGGTCTGTTCGAGTGTGAGAACATGGCTAGGAAATTCAGGAGAAGGTGCTGCAGAGACGCGTGGAAAAGCAGCAGCCATGGCTGGCGATCCATGAGCATCTTAGGGAACACGCCATCACTGAAGAGTACTTTTGGGACCTCCTGGAGATAAAATGATAAAATTGCATTCTTCACTCTGCAACTTTTTACCATAATGCCAGAACCAATTCAATCTGTATGATGCATTATAAGTAGTGCAGTGTAGTGTAATTTCAGTTTAATGCCAAAAATGTTTCGCTTCAAAGCATTAATCAGATCATTCTTATTATATCCATATCATAAAGGGATAGTATGATGAAACAGGTATGATTTTTTCCTGTATTTTGCTGAAGGGTTTGAACTTTACTGCCATTACAGGAAATACATTTTTCATGGGGTACTACTGCCATTGAAGTGTAACCCTTTTGGGACGGGAACAGTTTGGTTAAACAATCTGAATGAGAATCAGCCTAATTCCGTGCCACCACGGGATGAGTGAAGTGAATGATTAATGTGCACCGGTAGGAGTGCAGTCATTCAGCAGCCAAAATGATGGATTGTTGTTGGAAACTGGCTCCACTCTGTGGAACTATTGAGCTGCAGGCTAGTTCGCATTTATTCTGCGATCACCCCCACTTCAAAGCAAGCACACAGTGGATCTGTCATGGTCCCTGCGAGCGTGCGCTAGAAATCAACCCGGTTGTTTGTTGACATGCTTCCGAATGAAAGCCGCTGCTGTGCTATTGCATGTGTGAAGCCTACATATTTCTGCTGATACTCTACCAACACTTTGAGAGGACTATACTGCCAGCAGAAAAATGATAAATATACAAGTTTAAAATAACATCAAACTGCCTAAAGTTATGGATGGTAGAACTACTGGAAACATTAAATAGCTGGTGATGAATTACCCCCAACTCAGTAGCTAAATTTCATAGCTTTACTAAGCCATGCTGTCTGTGTATCATGTGGAAAATAAGTGTAGGGTATTCCGTTGCAAATCCCTTGGACATACTCCAAAAGCGTGTAAAAGTCAAATTGCAACCAAGAATCAGTTACTTCTGGTCTCAGATGTTGAATGCCTCAGACTTTCCTTAAAGTAGGGATTTGCTGCAGCTGACATATTAGGAATTTAGAGATGGTGATGCTGGAACATTAAAGGTGTAGAAAGGATGGAGTCGTCTATCTGTGTCTGTTTAAACTGAATTACAGCCAGTGTGACCTATGTTAGTTAATCTCCTCCTGCATCCATTGCAATGTTAAGTCCAGCTGCAAAATGCAGCTGTTGCATTTCAGCTCATGCATGCCTCATCTTATGTTACGAGCTCATGCATGAAGTCCCAGTCTCATTCTGCCGTTCTCTTCTGAGAAAACAGTGCTGCACTTTGCCAAGCTCTCCACGTGAGCAAAGCAAGGCTGATTTCCTGGAAGTGAACACCATCCATTTCTGGATGTTAGTGAGTGTCTTAGCGAGGAAGTGTAAAAATAAAAAAGCATCCATACCTCAATGCCTCTGGGCCCCGTCAGAGGCCATTTTGGCCAGGTTCATACTTTCCAACATGTGCCGACACTTTTCAAAACCAAAAGCCGGCTCACAGGCCGTGTGATGCATTGCACAGAGAACAGGACAAATGTGATGCGTTTCTTACTGTGATTAAAACGGCAAAAAAATCCCGTGAAAACAAAACAGGAAGAAGAATATTCCTTTTCATTTCCTGCCTTTGATAAAGGACTGGGCAAAGAAAAAACATCTCGAAACATAGATTGTGGATTTTAACAATAACCTTTGCACCTTAAAAAATGTTACATAAGTTACATAACTTCACAATTATAGAATCTTCTGGCAATTCTGTAACGGATATATAGAATCCCTTCTTAGAGATTGTCTGTTATAACAATGTGAAAACTATGGATCTCTGGGAACGCAGCTTAATGTGCATCCAGGATGTCAGGCCATTACCAGCTGCTCACACACACCACAGTAAATTTGTCAGAGTGGAGACACACTTCACCAAAACTGCACATCTTCGCACTGTAGGAGGACACAGATTATTTGGTGGAGAGCCACATAATGAGGAAGAACAAGCAAATACCACGGGCCGACACAGCCGGGGCAGACATCAAACCTACAAGCATTTAAGACATAGCATGAGTAATTGGGCCTCTCTGTCAATTTTTTATTCTGGCACTCACATGGATGAAGGATGGTTGAGGTGTTCTCTCATTTTGCACAAACTGTGCTTCTACAAGGCTTATATTTTTGGCACTTGCGTAAACATAGTAATCTTCATATAGAAACATTTCTTCAAAGGCTGACCCAGTACTAAGTAAGTCCCATGGGTTGGTTATGGCTTGCGTTTGGTTACATAATAAGGATTTACTAGATATTTTAATAAAACTCCTGGGGTAACTAAGTTTAACTATTAACATTAATAGTAATGGATGAGTGGTTTCTTGACCTTGGTTTAAAATGGGCCTCGTTAGCTTGAGGCTTGTCCTGGATCTCTGAGCCCTTATTCTTAGTACAACAGCACTCCTTCTCCGCTGAGTCCATGCAAAAATCTATCAGATGTGGTTCCTGTTTTTCATTGGCTGAGAAGAAGAAGGGGGGATCAATTGGTTCATTTTTGAGATAAATGAAAATGTGCGCGTAAAACAGTAAGTTGAGGTTGCTCAAGGTGATAACCACATGTATATTTACATTCATCATTCATTGTCAGATATTCTGTGGATATGCAGGCCTGCATCCAGTGCACTGAATAAGAGGAGTGCACTTAAACTGCCCATTTTTATGGGGAATACCAGCATTGTTTGTTTAGCCAGAGTTTAATTCCATTTTGCTTCCCCAGGGACCAACACCACATGTGTAATTCGCTAAAGTGCCACCGTCACCACACAAGAGCAGGCCACAGATGGGTTAACAGATGTCTCTGTCATGCTAGGCTAGAACCCAAATGCAGAACCTCTGGGGAAAGGGGTTGTATAAATGCGACCTTAGGCATGTGTTTTCGTCATTTGTCATACTCCTGATAAAATATGAAATAAACACCGAAAATACAGTTATTATGATTCTTCTGTTTGCACAACAAATGATGTTGCCACTCACGTCCTCTGCAGTTCATGGGCTTTTATTTTATGAGAAATACCTGAAAATTTATGACAGCCATTTAGGCTTGTCGGGGTGCATGAATTCAGCCATCATTTAGATTCAAATTTCATTTATGACTTTGGTAATGACATCCATCTGTGTGCACACTGTTACAATTCAATGCCTCTTTATTTAAATATTTGGCAACAAATTTAATATGGTTTAACTCCATAAAGTTTATTATCAAGCTCTAAAACGTGTACCTTAGATTATTTCACATGAAATATATTATTTTTAGGATTAATTAGTAAGAAAATCAACAATGCTCAAGACTATGTTACTAAAAAACAAACCAATGTGTTCTAGGCTAAAGTCAGGCCTTCCATATCTCTGCTGTACAGTACTGCTTACAAGATGGAGATAGAGTGCAAATGATGTGATCCTTTGCTCAGTGATTAAAGCTCTCCAGTGCGCCAAATAACGGGACCTTCTATTAAATCTATGCAAAGTGCACTCAAATGACACGTCCTTCAAATCGACAAATTTCTTTCAAGTATTTCTTGGTATGAACAGTCATTTCAAATGTTGATACTTGTTCATTTTTTCTGCATGGAATGCATAGTTCATTTTTCTGAATGAAGGAAAAGTTATGTGGTGTGCAAAACCGTTCTTGAAACGACCCAATTAAATAGGACTTACGGAACTACTAAAAGGTGACATTCTCCAGGTTTGTCTGTTTGTTTGATTTTTATTGGACAAAAGTTACATGATGAATAATTCAAGTTCCACATAGGCTTTGAAGACTATATCAAAAAGAGGCTTTTTGGTTAGAGTCTAATATCCAAATGAGTGTTTTTAAGGAAAGCACTCCCTCTAGTGTTTGTTTATGAATTCAACAAGCTGCATCCCCTTGTGTACCTCAGCCTTGTTCTCTGTGCTGCCCAGGATCTCCTAGGTCCCCCATGATTTTGATAATAGGTTGGAAGAGGAGATAGGTTGGATGGGAGGGATTAATATACATTTAAAATACCAAATGTGATCAGACATTACAAATTAAGCGGCTTTAAAATCTTCATTTTCAAGCAGAATCAGCACCAAAACAACTCTTTGTTGGCAACAGTGGAAGCTGTCGACTGGAGGGGAGACTCTATAGTCATGCCCCTGGGGGCATTATACTAGCCATTTTTAGCATCTTTGGGTGATTATCATTGGGGGGCACCACCTCTTATGTTGGAAGGGCCTTATCATCTCCCCCATGTGGTGCCAACACTGCCATGTGATCAACGAAACGTCTTTAAATGTCAATCTCGGCAGCTCTTGCTGAACAGGCACTCACCCATATTATGCCCTGTTCAACAGTTCACCTGAGAGCCCATACTGAAGTCGCTAAGTAGCCAAATGTGTTAAATAACATCTTGCAATTTAGGGCTGAGAGGAAAGTTTCATTAGGGTAACTTGATTTGAGTTTGGATCTACCTGTCTAGCAAATGATTTCCTGCCTTTGTCCGCTCTTCTTGAATAAAGGAAAGGCACTGATTGATCACTCGAGGTAACTTTACATAGCTTTAAGAACGCACTGATGTCTCACCCAAGTGTGACAAACACAAAGTGAAAGCATTTCTATGTAAACATGGCAGTGATTGCCACTGCAATTGAAGTTGCTTTTCTCCTGTTCGTCAGATTCCAGGTTGCTTTGACCTCTATCAATATGAAGTCAACATTCCATAACGTTCTCCTGGATTACTGTATTGTATGCATTTCATTAGCATTAGTATTTTAAAGACCATTAAGAAAAGCAATGACAGAAACATTATTTCATATCAGAGCACCCAAAAACAAAAGGTATCCTCAAATTAGGATATAGTGTAACAAGGGCATGTATGGTAATACCTCTTACTCTTACCCTTTTCAGTTCTTCTGTACCATGTATTTTAAAAAACAGTTTGCACTGTGCGTCTGGCACTATATGTAAATTCACCTGGGTTCTTACTGTTGTATGCTCTCGGGGCTTCATCTCACACCCAGACTTACTTGGTCCTAAAATATTGTGCATCACTGACAGCAACCACAAAAACGGCATATTTAATGTCAAATGTGACAGAAGAATAAAGTTCAACAAATGTAAAAGGGGTTGCAAAAGAGTTCTGAGATTGTATGGCCCACAGAAGTGGATGCAAAGGTAAGTAGTTTTGGATTATTCTTTTCAGTGAACCGCACCTTAAAAATAAACTTAGTGATACATTTATTTATAAATTTATATAACCATTTTCTTATTCTACTTATTCTGGAGGATTTATAGGTGGCTGCCGTATTTGCATGTCCGTAGTGAAGCTGTAGAACAGACCCAAGCCCTAATAATTTTGAATGTCAACCATGCATATTAATTTGTCACAAAAGATGTAGGTATACCAGAAGTTGATATGCAGACAAGTGACCCTTTACTCACATCAAAGAAAGCCAGATCGGAAAAGAAACACTAAAGTTTGAAAAGGGCTAATGTCCACCTGTGTGACTGGATTACATTTATCTGAAACACAGAAGGTAATGAAAACATCAGAAGGATGACTACATTTACAGCTAAATTCCACAATGGACAATTAAAAATAATTAAAAACAAAAAAAATTCTTTTTTTTCTTCTTGCAGGATAGTCTGCCCTGACTATGCCCAGCATTTTGCAGCAAATCATAAAAATCATTTGCTGATTTTTTTAAAAAGTAATAAAATAATGGATATGAAATATATGGTGGAACTACAGTAGAAGTTGAACATCTAGTATAAATGAATAGCAGCAGCACTAAATGCGGTGGTAAGTCAGTTTTGACAAACCGTAAAATGGCACGTTTTTTTTTTTTTTTACAATGCATGATGTTCGTTTGTCCTGCCCACACCAGGGGGGGAGGGGGGGAAGGAAACGCTTACACGTATTAAATATGTTCCACTGATCAATCCACTGGTAACACCCCCACTCCATCCGTAAAATCAAAAGGAAACCATTAGAGGTTAAGCAATAGGCTAATGGGCTTGAACCATAATGAGAATTCTCTAGGGCAAATTTACTTTTAACCAAGGACAGGAGTTTTAGGGTGCACTCAACAATGTTATTTTTTTGAGTGTTGGTTAGTCAGCACCAGTAAATGGCAGATTGGATCATTTATACATTTAGGAAGGACTGCAAGGCCACAAGAGAAAGATATTTTATATGACAGCAAAAAACATGGATGTCATTTTACACAAGTTCCAAACAATACAAGGGATACAGTTCCAGAGGCAGACATTGCTTCAGGTGTCATTCTAGTCACATAAAATGCAAAAGTATATAAACACCAGTTCAAAGAAAAATTAAAGCAACACATTTTGCAAAGCTAATATACAACTGAAAGAATGTGGAGAATGTGAGAAGTTTAAATGTAAATTTACTTCACCAATGCTCTGTGTTTATGCTGCAACTACTCTGCACTTCATATTATGGTTAGTTCTGTTAAAGGACACATTATATTATTTATATATTGAATCTAAATGTGTGACAATGAATTTTAAAGACTGTCACTCCACAAAAGCTTTGTAGAATTTACCTTGGCAAACTATTCCAAATTTTACTGGGTCTTTCACTTCTCCGATGATCTTAGGCGTCACCTTAAGTCATAAATAATCACATTGCATACATGATATATACACATTGCTGCACTGGCAAAAAGAGAATACCCCCCGCCCCCAGGCCCGCTCACAACAGTTAATATTATGGTATTTCACAAAAAAATATATATCAATGGATGGCAAACTAATATAATGACATTAAGATTTTATGTTTGTGTTCCCCATTATACGTCACTTGGCTAACACACATTGTATTGGATTGCTTCATCTGTACTCAAATGACATTTTACTTATACCCCAGAAGAACAGAAAACCAACAATGAGAAGTTAACAATCATTAATGTTGTCTTGACCACACATGGGTAGTTTTAACAAACGATTTCATTACAATTCCTTTTATTCAATCAGCTTGGTGTTGTAGAAGAGATATACCACAGACAATTATGCTCTGCGCTTAAGCGGGAAAATTATTTTATTCAAAAATTTATTCTAATTGGTCATAATGTGTCATGCAGCTAATCAAACCACAGAATAAACTAATATAGGGCATTTCGCTCCCAATGACAGAGGTTTTCAGAAGTATCTTTATATTTCAAATAAAGTAAATGAAGCAGCCAAAATCTAGGCACTTGAATCTGAATAATAGCATTAGAATAATTATACAATACACTGGTACCTTTAGCGCCACCATATGACCCACAGTATCAAGAGCTACAAAAAGCATATTTTACAAGTAATTTCCATTTTTAAAAATTATCCTATTAATGTTTAGCAGAGTAGAACAGAAGGAAAACAATTCTATTTAAACATATGGTTTTAAACAAAAAGTGCTGAATGATTCTGAACTATGCATTGTGTAATATTGATTACTCAAAATGTTAGCATTAGCATTCAACAGATTATATAAAGAGTAAACCTGAACCTAACTTGTACTTTTTAAATTTAAAAAGTACAGCACATTTCAGTGCTTACTAAGCTGACGATATAGTTGTATGGTCAATAACTGAATTTGAGGATCTCCACTTCTGATGTCAAGTGCTTTAACAAAGAAATCCAAAGCTTCTTTAAGCTTCCCTTCCAAGTGGCATTCTTTTCCTCTTCTCACCAGCTTTTCATACTCATCACCATGTGAAAATGACATATTAGAAACTATAGCAGGGACAATCTTACTCTGTGATGACCTACATTCGTCCATTTTTTCATCAGAAGCCAGCTCAACATCTCCAGTAGATTCTTCCAGATAACTCCCATCCCACTCACTGTCAGATTCTCTGCTCCTCCCCTGCTCCTCCTCCTCTTCATTCTCTGTGTTTAAAGTCTCTCCACTAGGTTCCTCCTCTTCCATGACGAACTCGCTTCCAGAGCCATCAATATCAGCTGCACTGCTGTGGACCTCAGAAGGCTCATCATCCTCAGCTTCCTCCATGTCCTCATCTAAATCTTCCACATCATCCACTACAGCTTCTATTATAGATCTTCGGGATGCAACAGATGTATTTCCACCTATACCCTTTTTGTGAGGTGTGGAACACGCCAAGACACTTCTTTCATGTCTAGGAGTAGAAGACCCCACTCCTTTGAAAGATTCCATAGGTGAACTTCCCACTAAAATACTTCCCTCATTGTTCTCATCATCACTGTAACAAATTGCCTGCGATTTTTTCTTTCGACAAACAAAATGGATAAAGGATAACTCAGCATCTGACTTCTCATTACTTACGGAACAATCACTTGTGTTCTTCACCTGGGGGGCACTACCAAACTCACCCCCAGAAATTTTCATTGGGTCTTTGTCCGTAGAGCTGCTGTCCATATGCAAGTCGATGTCAGGGTTTGCTTCTTGAAGGCTACTTTCCTGGTCTTCAGGGGAAAAACTACCATCGCTATCCTCTAACTGTAAATTAAAGTTGCCCTGAAAAGATTCAAGATGGGAATCTGTTTTAATTGCAGGATCAGCAACACTATCATGATCAAAATCTGAATTCTGAAGAATGTGGTCTCTCAGCTTTGGTAAAAAATTTACCGGCTCAACTTCCTCTAATGGGGTACCATGAAGAGAGAGATTTTGGTCCTCTGGAGACGCATGTTTTTTTGAATTGGTAGATTTCATCAAATCATGAGAAACACTTGCAGACTCTTCGAAAGAATGGTCATTCATAAGCAGAACATTCTTAGTAAGAGCAACATATGTCATGCTGCTCTCAGCTTCATAAGAGGACTTTCCAGAAATATCAGCCTTTTCTTGAGATGCTACTACAAGAGATCTGTCAATTTTTAGAGTCTCAGACTCAACATACTTTTCCACAGAATCCACAGAGGTATTACCAAGAACAAGTTCATTTAATTTCATGCTTACATTTTGAACATGTTCCTCAGTGTCAGACGATTGCATGGAGACAGAAGTAAGCTCTGCTTTGACAGGAATTCTTTCAGCACTTATATTTTGTTCATGTTCAGCGTGAGTGAGGTCTATAACTGAAGGATAGCTCCCACTGTCACCATTTAACCTGACAGGAATGGTGGGCTCCATTTTTACAGGCATTAGTTCAGGAATCACATTTTGGACATTCTCAGAGTCAGACTGGGTGAGGTCTACCACTGAAGTATGGTCATCACTGTCGCTGCTACCTCTGACATGGAAGGTGGGTTCTAAGTTGACAAGATTTCTTCCTGAATTTTTGCTTTGTGAACCTGGCTGTCGGAGATATGCAGGTTCAGTGTTTGAAGCAATGCTCTCTCTAAATTTCTTGTGCAGCTCTGACTCCACTTTCATTAGCTCATGTGCCTTCTGAACCCGGTTTTCAATGTATAAATGCGATTCCTCATTGTCTGGGTGGTCCTCGTGAGCTGCAGCATCATGAGAAAACATGAGGTCATGGTCAGAGACCCCAAACATTTCCATACTGTGCAAATCGGCAATATGTTCATCCAGCTTGGGATCTGTTAGTCTCTGCTTAGAATGCATTGACTGCAACTGAAGCTGTGTTGTGGAGGTTCGGGTATCTTCAAGTTTGAAGAGCTCCTTCAGCTCCTGTCGACTGAAATAACGGAATGGGTTCTTCTTATCTCCTGTGGTCTGTCTGATCAAGGAGTCTTTGAATACCTGCCTCCTGTATATCTTCTCTTCCACTGTCCCACAAGTGATCAACCGATAGATTACAACATTTTCCTTTTGTCCAATTCTGTAGGCCCGATCCACAGCCTGTGCATCAGTTGCTGGATTCCAGCTAGGGTCAAAAATGACCACTCTGTTAGCTGCAGTTAGTGTGATTCCAACACCTCCTACTTGAGTAGTCAGAAGAAACACAGTATAGCTTGAGTTTGTCTGAAAAAGGGCAATGCGCCTCTCTCTTTCATGTAGATGAATTATAGTGCCATCAATCCGCACCAGCTTGAAACCTTTGTTAATCAATACCCTCTCAATAATGTCCAACATTTTCCTCGACTGTGAGAAAACGAGAGTCCGACAGTTTTCTTCTCGCAGTCTCTCCAAAAGAGACACAAGAAATGTCAGCTTGCCAGATTCTGATATGAGGGTCGCATCAGATATATTATCAATTCTACAAGCAGCAGATTCATTGTCATCTAGGTTTCCACTGCTGGGGCTGGCTCCTTCTTCCAGACCTAGCTGAGCAACAGCTCTAGCAGACAAGAGTCTGGGATGGTCACACAACTTCTTCAGAATGTTCAGTTCTACAAGTGGTGTTCGAGTTGTCATGAGCAGTTCTTTGATGTGATCAAGTGATATGAACTGGTTGTAAATGTCCTCCTGGACTGCACTTAGGTATGTCCACACAATCAAGTCATTCTTTCTTGTCAGAGTTGGCATCACCATCTCACCAGCATTAGGGTTCTTGTTCTCCTTGTCTTGCAAAATCAGAGCATCATCAACAGTATTTGCTGAATTCTGCTTCTTTTGAACATCCTGCTTTGTTCGCCGTAAGAAGTAAGGCTTTATGATGCTCATCAAATTTTCTGAAATTTTTAGGCCAAGGGCCCTTTCTCCAGGAGTTGCATCCTTCTCCCTGGCTCGAGTGATGGGGTTCTCATACTCAGCCTTAAAGGTTTTAGATGTGCCAAGTAGAGCTCCTTGACAAGCAAAGTCAAAGAGTGCCCACATCTCCCTCAAATTATTCTGCACGGGGGTGCCAGTGAGTAGGATACGATGCTTAGCTGGTATGGAATGTGCACTTTTAGCAGTTTTAGTTGAAGATGTCTTAATTTTGTGTGCTTCATCGAGAATAACGTAATCCCATGTGAACTCCTTGCCACTGTAAGATGCAAGAAGCTCCCAATTGTTAATCAGCATTTGGTATGTGGTTATTAGAACACCACCTCTTCTCTGAATCTTCTCCAGGTTCCTATTGCGCTCTGTTTTATTAGCGCCATGGAATTCCTTAACCCTCATACCTGGTGTCCACTTTGCAAATTCTTTTGTCCAATTCCCAATTAAAGATGTAGGCATTATAAGAAGGGTACATTTGACCAATTCAGAATCATACATTCCAGAAAGAAATCCAATAATCTGAATGGTTTTTCCCAATCCCATATCATCAGCTAAAATCCCCCCATTTTTGCCATCTCTATGTAAGCCATAAAGAAATGCTATTCCTTCTTTTTGATGTTCATACAGTTTATCATACAATTCTTTGAAGAGCATTAGGCCACTGTCATTAACATTAACAAACTCGTCATCCTCGCCCTCCGATGTCTGACGTGCCATTTCTTCTATGGCCTCTTCAATCAACTTGATTCTGCTTTGAAGTTTTTCACTGGGATGAATTTCATGTGCCAACCGGAAAAGCTCTAAGGACTTAGACATGTCACCTTGCCGAGCAGCGGTTTTGCCCTCTTTAACATACCTGTATTTAAAACGAAAATCATAAAATGAAAAAAATACTGCCAATAGCTAGTCAACATAGTTCTTGATTTATATCAAAATAGAAAGATTAAATACATAAGGCACTTAGGAGGAAAAAGTAGTACACACTAAAGGTCGATGTATCTATTAAATAATAAAAAAGTTTTAGCAATACAGTGTAGTATGACTGGTGATCACTTTAGTGATCTGAGGTAATGGTAACGTTTGCCATGGAAGGAGTGCATTTTGTGTCGTGTAAATCATTGGCTTCCCTGTCTGGGCTACTGCTAGTATTAGTCTAAAAGTAGCCATTAAAAAAACAGCACCTTCCATTTTAAAAGACCCGTTATCTCCTCTATTAAAAGGACACCCACTCTCTATGTTGTTTATTTGTGCTCTGCATGCGAGTCCGTTGCATCACAAATATTTTATAGGACTGCAGAGCAACAGTACCAAGTGGCCTCGTTTGAAGCATGTGATATTGTTTGCGTCAATGGTTTGGTTACATTTTGCCTGGACAATGTTTAAAGTGTACAGCCACATTAAATGGGGCACAGCTGTAGCCTTAACATACAATGGCTCAATCCATTAAAGCTATTCAGCAATCCAATACCTTAGATATAAATATACATCCATTTTTTCTGGATGTGCAAGGATTACAAAAAAAAAAATCTGAAACGTTCAGATATCGTTTCAGAAACAAATAAAAAAACATTGTTGAACATTGTACAACCTTTTCAACAACTATGCTGTTTTTGAAAAGCATTTTATTTTCTAGGAATAAAAAAGTTTGATGATCATGGTACTTAGCTATTTAAATTTAAATTTACCCCCTCCCACAGAGGTAATAATGTTTATACTCTACCCCATGCTGACAGAAGGGAATTGGGTATAAAAAAGTGCTGAGCAAAAGATTTACGTCCCATTTGCAAGTCTATGCAAACAAAAATACCTACACAATTAAATAACCATTTAAAGGACCAAAAAATTCAGCATTTAAGAGGCAATATTCATTTCAGGCAGGGAAGATTATATTTTTAACTATATGTACAAGTAGAAATATTTCTCTTTCACTTAAACACACCATGGTTAAAATATGGGGTGTCTACCAGGAGACCAAGTGATGTACTTCACTGAAGTGACATGCAAGTATCTATATGTTATAACAGTAAACAAAACATGCTTGTGAATCTTAAGTACTTACTACTAAGGCATAAGAAACAATTTAACAACACTGTACTACCCAGCAAACTAACAAAATTATTGAAGAATAGTATTAACAACAAGAACTCATACATGTATTTATATACACTACCAGTCAAAAGTTTTTACTCGCCACTGTTTTTTGTCACTTTTCCGACTTATTTCGTAAACTGTAGTTCTTTTTTTATTATTGTTAAGCAATGCAAAGTTGAACTATGAATGAAACTGTAAGTAAAACAAAAGTTTCCTTCGTAACATGTAGAGCAAGTAACTGCATGTCTGACATCCTATTAACTGGTCGTGAGGTGACGGCATAGTCAAATTTTAGGTTGTCCTTTAATTATAAATGCGCCAGTTAATGGTTTCATCCCGTGAAAATGAACAGTACTCAGTGTCCCTTGTAGAAATAATGCCTCGAATTTTCTCTGCTGTTACAAGTGCTACAGGAGATAACTTTGACGAATCAGAGATCAGACATTTTCTTGCTAATAAAGGTACACAGATGGTGAATATACTGTAAATGCATTTGATGGCAACGAATATTGAGCGTATTTTTAGTAGATGTCAAGTAACATGCAAAAACTTTTGAATGGTAGTGTCCATTTATATCAGGCATCACACCGTAAATTTGGCACGGGAACATTTATGGCCGAAACCCAAACCGGTCGACAAATTTCACATATAACTTCACTTAAACTGCATGTGAAAAGTGTGCCAAGTACCTGTGATATGTCTCCATTTCGTCTGAATCCAATAACAATGACCTAAAAAAGGGAAAATGCTTATTGACCAAAAACAATGCCATTTTTGATTTTGTGCTTTTTCAAGCATTGTTCTAAACACGAGACCACTCAGCAAGTGAAAAAAAACTTACTTTTGCATCTTTTCCGTCACGTCATTAACTGGTCCGTCATTTTCGTCGCAATTGCGAGACATCGTCCCGATACGTTCTGATCGTTACCATGAGATTAAATCAGAACATGTAAAACTCAGCAACCAAAAGGTACAAGATCTATAAACGGAACTTCTTTCCACCGCGCCAAATTTCTTTAAACCAAGTACTTCCGCACATGCCCAGTTTCTCCGTGCCCTACCGCCAATGGGGATTTCCTGACGTAATATGACGAAATTACGTAAGTTAACGGAAGTAACGAACTGGTAGTACGAGATAATATGAGGTAGCCGAAGCATGAGTACGGAGAACTGCGGAGTCGTGTGGTTTTAGCTGACTTTATACTCGTTGAAACACTGGACTTTATCTGTACCGTTACGCTTTTGTTCAAAGCAACATACACATTAGACCACGGGTGTCAGATTCCAGTACTGGAGGGTCGGAGCCCTATACGTTTTTGGGTTTCCCCTCCATTTCCCCACATTGCATTAGGCAATTATAAGCAAACCGCTCAGTCAATGTAGGCGTAAGTGCCATGTAGCAGTAAGTACGCAGTCCCATATTAGCAACTTCTCAAACCTTTTATTTGGAAAAATAATCCCTGCTAAATTGACCGTTCTTCAAATTTTATCCAGTACGGGATCACCAAATTAGATTTAATCATATCTTTTTGTATAACATCAGAAGTTGTTTCTCCATGCACATATGCTTATGTTAAAATTATATTGCAAAAGCAATACATTACAAATGAAAAGATGCCTTTCAGCCATACTCGTTAGGATTCATATTTAATCTATTAGTAATTTGTTATTAACGCATTAATTAATAGTTTACCTGCTACTAACTAGAATGGCATTTAGGACTGTATTAAAGTACCAGATAGCTTATTGCAACTATTGATTTATTATCATATGTATAAAGAAATGTCCATTGATGTAATCTAAACTGGTTCCCAGCTATTTATCATTTACGGCATTTGGCTTGTAGCTGCCATTTTGAAATGTCGAGTGACTCCCTAGATTTTAAAGTGCTATAAGTATTAGCTTCTTGGCCATCTTAGTGAAGTCCATTCTTGTGCTCCAGGAGTTGGAACTAATTCAGTTTGTTGATTTTAACAGATATTGTATTGAATGTTGCATGAATTATTCCTGAGAAGGTATCAACTGAAAGGTATCCAGTTTATTTATTATTTTCTCTACTTCTTGTCCCTTGTCACACATACACGCTCCGCCTTCCTCTCAGAAAACTTATGTTGTCACAAACTCAGTCACAAGCTTCACACATACCATGTAGCAATTTAAGGAAAATCATAATCGAGTGGAAAATAATCATTTGGGTTATCTTTGATAAGACACATTGAGTCATTTTACCCATCTTGACACAATTTCTTCTGAAGGCATTGAATTTTCATGGTGTAGTATTCCTGAAAAATATTTAATTTGAATTTTAAATACGCTGCAGCATCCTGCTCATATAACACATTTCGACACATTGTTATGGCTAATTTTAACCACTAGGTGGAAGTCTAGATTTAATTTTAGATTAATTTTGCCCCTTTGTGCTCTCTATTTAAGAAAGTTTAGCATAATGTTAAGTTCAGAAAAGTAAAAACGTATCAAAAATTGTTTGGTTTGTTAACCAAATCTTTTTTTCTGTTTTCCCCTGGATTACGTAATAGGGAGAGGGCTTTCAGCTTTCTTGTCAGCACGCTTTCAATGTAAAAATCTTGCCTTATTTGATGGATGTGTTTTTCCCCTTGCACATAACTTTAAAGAGGGACTGCACAATTTAAGAGCACTGAGGAACTGCTATCATTTTTTATTATGATGTTCAGAATGTGTTGGTGTTGCAAGCCATAGATTTTTGAAAGCTCTCCACTGGATTCATATCGATCTTTACTTGCACATGTTCCAATGAAAACCGCAGCAGATTTTTCCAGCATTTCACATTAGACATAATGAATCTCCAACCTTGTGAGTGCTTGTGTAAGATATAAAAATGCTGTTAGCACAATAACACCATGGAGTACAAACTGATTAGATTACGTTATTTGCTTAAGCTATCTAGAACTGAGCTGCAAAGTATAGACTTTTAATTTAATCAAAAAACAAAACTGAAACTCTCTTTCTGAAATTCCAGGGATGTTTAATTATCATGCAAATTAAGGAAATGTCTGATTTCGCGACGGGTGTTCGATAGCATCATCAACATGTGCCCTTCATCTTTGGTGATTAATACTTGTCTCCATACAGCCGACCAGAATTTACAGATGGTTAGAGCTTTGGCCTCTTATCTGTTCCTCTAATTGTGCCTACCGAGATACTGCTTGTAGGACCCTCCACCCTGACCCAGTAACACTGTCACTAGCTGAGCCCTATTCAGTGAAAAATAGGGCAGGTGCTCTAGTAGACATGGAGATGAAGTGGGTAATGTGGGCAGGTCACTGACACCAGGGTTTGTTCCAGACTTGGTCTATGCTTAATGCTGACAGCCACTGGATGAAGAACACTGAAGTTTTCTTTCTGCTCTTTTTGTTTTTTTGCCATTTAAAGGAGTTCGTTGACTTGCAGTGATTCCTGCCCTCATGCAACAGTAACAAGTGTGACGTGGAGGCAAGCCATTAATGCGGTTGGCTCTCGTGATAGAGAGAGAGAGAGAAGGGGGGGGGGGGGGAGGATTACGGGTTGTCAGGGTTTTCGTATCCTGTGCAAGGCGCTTCTACAAGTAATGTTTACCGACTTCTCAGGGATGTGGCAGCA
>JAODUD010000002.1:22966321-22980175 GCA_026784285.1 Stomatorhinus walkeri
GGGGAGGATTACTGGTTGTCAGGGTTTTCGTCTCCTGTGCAAGGCGCTTCTTCAAGTAATGTTTACCGACTTCTCCTGGATGTGGCAGCAGTGCACAGCACACGTTGACTGCATGTCTTATTCTCTCTCTCTCTCTCTCTCTCTCTCTCTCTCTCTCGCTCTCTCTCACTCTCTCTCATTATACCCATCCCTGTTTGTGAAGCAAGAGCTGTAGAGAGAGAAGAAAAAGAGGAGGGCTGGTCCTGTGCTCTGGGCAGGGCCTCTTACCAATCATAGGGGTTTCCCCACCTCCTGGCTTGCTCAGTCCATGTCTCTCTCTCTCTCTGTACACATCGAGGGAGGGGAGAAAAGTGCTCGGCTGAAAAATTGATAAGCAGCTTCTGTTTTTCCTGTAAAACGCATTCTCCAGCTGTAGAGCTGCAGCGCGCCACCTCTGCTGCGTGCGCGGAGCACAGCGCAAGGAGGAAAAAAAAGGAGACGGCCCACGTGAGGGGAAGGAGAGAGGAAGCGTGCCAGACTTCAGGGAGGACCCTGGAAACCGGAGCTTTCTCCAAGGAGCAGCACCTGGGACAGTGGACACAAGCAGACACTGAGAGTCACGCACATCCTCTCACACACACGTGTGTGCACAGCACAGTCTGGTATAGGCAAGACTGCGGGGGAAGCAGACTCTGCCCTCTCAAGTGTGGCACCTGTTCCTCCAGAGGCGGTCTGCCATGTCAGACGAGGAGTGTCGCTCCCCTATCGGCCTGGACTGCTGCAGCTGCTGCCTGGACCTGGCCAACAGCTGTGATGGAGAAGGTGGCCGGCTGAACACTGGGGGTATGGGGAGTCCCACTGTCACCCACTTCCGGCAGCTGCGTGATCAGCTGGTCTTCCAGAACCTCAACACAGACAAGCTCAACAATATCATGCGCCAGGACTCCTTGGAGTCAGTGGTGAGGGATCCCTGTTACCTGCTGAATGAGGGCATCTGCAACAGCAACATTGACCAGACCATGCTTTCCATCCTGCTCTACTTTCACAGGTAATGGAGGTCACCTACATGTTCCTCCGTTCCTCACTTTTGCACACTCAACCTCCGGCCACTTTTGTTAAGTGCTTATTACCTGTAACCTGCAGCATAAATATGAATACCTTCAGTGCAATTATAGCTGTCATTAAAAAAGGTATTACTTATGAAGTTCTACTTTCTAAATCACTTGTTTTCACGGTATGAGTTTCTCCTACATGTAAACTCATGTAATCTTTAGCACTTAATGGGTCCTGGTGACAAATTAAGCTAGTTGTCCCTGAACTTTTTCTTGCACACAACCTAAGTCTGGTGAGAATGATCAGCACCTGATGATTACGTTTAATGACCTCTTGAGTCTTAACCTTTAAATATCTGTTGGTGTAGGTGTAAAGGCTTAGGATGAGAAAGGTAAAGCAGGTCACCCTTTTACAGCTATGTCTGACCATGTGGAAGAATTTGCTATCTGTTAGACTTGTACACTCTTGGACACTTAAATGTATAGCTATGGACACTCCTATTAATCATCAGCATTTTGTCTGACTGCTTGCTTACCTTCTTATTTATTAATTTCTTTGTTGGTTTGATGTTATGTTTGTTTGTTTGTCGCTGTTGGTTTGTGCCTGTTCATACATTTATATTTACATGCTCTGCCAATTGCTGATCTTTCAAGTATCGCTGGCAAGTCAAATTAAGGAATTAAACGAAAATTTATGTTAAAAACACAGATGGGTTTCATTGCAGAAGTGCTGTGCTTTAGTTGCAATGTCAGGGTACCTTCTTGGTCTGTATTTTCACTCCATGTGCTCCTTGGGTTTCCCATAGTCCTAAGTTATGCTTCTGGTGACTTTACACTGTCCTTACTGTGTCCCGTAGTAGACAGGCCTCCTGATCAGGGCGTACCCTGCTTGATGCGCTGTGTATTCAGGGCAGGCCTCCTGATCAGGGCGTACCCTGCCTGAAGCGCTGTGTTTCCAGGGCAGGGCTCCAGATCAATCATCACTGATAAGCAGTTACTGAAAATAGACCACACTGTAATTGCAGTTGCCACCATTTCAAGATGAATTTAAAACAAATTATTAAAATAAAATGTATTCATATTCCCACAGGACCAAATGTTTACTGCAACTATAAGTACATTATAACGGGCATTGTTAAACAGATTTCTGGCACTTTGGGAATTATAAATTCATGTAACAGAAGGAGAGTCATAAAAATAATCCAGGTGTTAGGAACAACGTGGAAACATGGTCCCCCGTCTGACACTCACAAAATTGCACCATAATTTGCATTGCAAAACCCGAGCGAATTCCTGCTTGGAAACGACAGACATCAGTGTGCTGGTGACATTGCATCAGCCAGACACCTTTATTCAGGATGCCACCACCCACCCAGAACCAGACAGCATTTCGGTCAATACTTTCCTACTGAAGGTTAAAGATTTACGAGGAGAACGAAAACAAAAACACAGACTATTACACAAAGTAATAAAAGTGTTTGCGTTGCCGCTACAGGCATGCTACTTTAGTCCTTATACTTTCTAGGATATCTTTCTAGAGTAGAAGTAAATCAAACCTGTCACATGAAAACCTTGCTTTATTGCTCAAGCAGTTTCAGTGTTGTGAAAATGTACACGTATGTTTGAATGTTCTACTTGCGTTACTGAAGCTCTGTGTCAATGACTGAGAAGATAAGTGTAAGCATGTGTACTTACACAATGCCTTTGCAATTTCTCTATGTGGAAAACAAATAAGCAAAATTATACATTGTTACAAGCAATATAAATCACTACAACATGAGAACGAACCTCTTTGTTAATATTCAGCCTTTTTCTCAATTTGTGAGTCCTATGTCTAATAATAATCATAAGACCAGGGTATGTTGGCAATAAAACTCCATAACTTACTTATGCCTTGTAAATATGTGATCCGCGTCAGCTGCCGTTAAAATCCCTGGGAAATTCAGTTAACGTGCTATTTACTCACTTTAAGTATGTGGCATCGGAAAGTTTGCTTGGTTACAGGTTTTCAGTCCTCTTAAGAATTTCTGTTGTTGAATAAGTGAGTGGAGTGTTGCATCATAATCTTGAACTGTTTTGCTCTGAATTTCAGGTTTGCTTCATATTGCTAGTAATTTTGGCCATGTCAGTTGAGTGTTTATGGATATTTTTATTACAGAAACTTCAAAACGAATCAAGTGAGAAAAAGCTGTGTGCGCTACCTGTCTGAGCATGCCTACCCTTAATCACAATCACAAGAGCAATTCTCACATCATAGCAAGATAAGGTGAAATGCACAAAGGTTTCTTAGCAGACAAGAAGATTTCACTGGAAAAATATTATCTTATCAGGAGTAATGTACTTATAATTTTTTGAAAATAGATCAAATCCTGATATTTTGATAAATACTCTGAAAAGAGCACTGTAAATGAGAACTCCACACTATAAGGACAGACTTGTGAAGACAGCTGGAGTGACATCCACTTTGGGTCTGTCCCAGTCTGCATGCTGCATAACGTGCCATGTGATGGATTTCATTCTCTTCATATTCTCTAGAATGTCTTTTTCTGCTGTACATTTTCTCCCAGTTCTCCCAGACCGGGGACCCTTGTTTTCTGAACAAGAATCATCCCATGTTTGTTTTTCTTTGTGATTCAGTGGGTGTGGCAGTCTAAGAGGACATAGAACAGGGAGTTACAGCCATCCTTGGCACGAACTGGACATTGCTGCCATTTTGCACACCCAGAGAAACTCAATAGCCTCTGATACAAAAAGCAAGGCTTGTTAACTTTAATGTGATGAAATGCCCACAGCTGTTTGGGAGCCAACTGCAATGCACATGGTAATCAAACCTGATTCTACTGTCTTTTCTGCCCCGGTGACCCAGTTACCATAGTGTCTCCTGAGTGTTCCTTCTTTCATAGGCATACAGCCAGGTATCATCCCCTGGTCTTTGATATGCTGCAACCTTCTGTGACAGTGAATCCAAATGCAAACGTGCTTGATAAGAGGTAAATCTCAGTACCAAGTGCGTAAAGACTGTACTTGTGGTCTTGGCAAGACCAGTCTTGCGAACTTGAATGATGTGCAATGAATCATGGGATTGGTTTAGCGGGGATGCAACCCATGTATCCTTGGAATTTGGGCTGGAGCAAGACCAACATCCAGGGATTTTTACCATCTTCGTGTTCTTGTGTTTTTAGTAATGTTACTGGTTTTTAGGAATGTAAGATGATGTAAATCGGGTACCCAAGAGTACAAGTACGGTCAAGTATACATACTGAGATTCACGTTCAAGTTGGACCGAAGTTCTTTGGGTGGTCAAGGTAGCTGTTGTCGCAAATGTATTGCAGTTGGAGTACATCATTTTGGTGTTTCTGGAACTCTGAAATCATTTGCATTAGAACACCAAAATAATGTTTATACATTTGTAACTCCTGTGCATTTATATTGGGACACATAAACATTTAAGAAAGATGTGATGATATTCACAAAGAAACTGGAGGCTGTATCTAGCCCTTTGCTTGGTACTAATGAAAGTCTGGCCAGTCTGTCAAATTTTCCCAAGACTAAAAACAGAGGCACCTGTTTAATTGTCTGCTAAATGAGGAAGATGGTGAAGGCCACAGCTGTACACAGGTTCTGTCTCAGGTAACAAAGCAACATCAGCATAAAATTAATGTTTGCACTGTTATAATATTATTCAACCATTTTCTTTGCTTTGATACAGTATTACAGTTACAAAACTGTTGGGCTGTTGATCTGTGTCAGTCCAGCCAATCACTAGGCTTTGTGTGTCAGTGTCTTCATAAGCCTGTAATAATGCATGACTTTAAACTTTAATTTGCTTCTCTTCTCTAAATGGGCTGTAGTGTAGGGATATTGCTAAGTTGCTTAAGGGCTTCTGTGAACAAATTAGTTGGATATCTTGTTTTGTACATTGGGATTTTAAAGCTGTCATAACAATGTAGCTTGCAGAGGAAAATATGTCACCTAAACACATACAAGGGCAAACAGACTTGTTTATTGATTCGAATCTATAGGCAGTTCCCGGGGTTAAGACGTCTGACTTATGGACAACTTGTACTTACAAACAGACTGCCATAAAGCCCAATATATAAGAAATTTCAGTTAAATATAATGGTTTTGTAATAACGACTGAACACACTATTTTGTGACACTTGTGAAAACGTTGTGTGACTTCAGTAGTTCGTCAATGCGATCTAACTTCTAGCAAAAAAAATTCAAAACTTTTAAGCCTTAATCTTTGGTTCGTTGTTTTGTTTAGATGATGCACAGGAATATAAACTGGTTGCATGGCACTTGTTCACATTTGTTGATTGTTTTTCTCATCATAAAGCATGATTTCTTGCTTAGCTGGATAACTTGCCATATTTAAGGTACCCCAGTTTAAATGGACATTATCTTTGTTAACTTACATTTTAGCCCAGACAACCTTAAATGTGACAAGTTATCTGGCTAAAGAAATGCAGCTTTATGATACAAACCCCCGGTCTATGAAAAGTATGATTGTTTTTGTTTCAACAGATTTCACTGTTATGACTGCATGTACCTCATATCACTGCTGTACACAGGCAGTGAGAGCTGTCAAACTTTGGCCAAGGGTGATAAACCTTGTCATTATACTTTGTCACCCTAGATTACTCTCTATTCATGAGAGAAATTAGACTCTGAACCAACAGTGGGTGATTATGCATCCATTAAGTGATTATCTTTCCCTGACTAATGGGTACTTAATTTGTTCTGATCACAGTAAGCCAGACCATTATTGATAGCTACCTACTAAGACTTTCAAAGATGTCTCCCATTACTCAACTATATAGTGTTTTAATTTGAAAATGTTGCATTTTATTCTTTTTCTATTCTCTGAACTATGAAAAATAAGTTTGATGCAATATCGACTGCATTGGATGGAGCTTGAATATGCTAAGAACTGTCTTTCTGGTTCTTTTATTTGAACTGTTCTAGGCCCTTTATGTGCTTTTCCATCTTATTTTTGTTCAAATATGTCGCACATATGTGAGTGGCTCAAACAGCTGTAGTCTTACACGTGTGGGCACCTGGAAGATGGCTGCTGTGATAGATATGTAGGGCAGCCTGAAATGTGGTGCTGGATTCAGAGTGGAGGCTGAATGGACACTGCCTCAGCGGAACCTGTGCTGACATCACGCATTCCTGTGCCTGTCCTGTGCATTCCTGTGCCTGCCCCTACCCAGTGAGCATAAGGCAAGCACCGGAACGCCGTTTTCTCCAGTCACATTCTCAAGAGCTCCTGGTTGTGTGCTCTTGTTTAAATATTGACTCTGATGCAAATACACAGGGAAAGCACAATGTATACAGCCTCATATTTAAATGAAGTTGGGTTAGGGGCAACAAAAGACTGGAAAAGTTATGTAATGCTAAAACAAAAGTTTGAATTGCTCACAACTAATTAGGTTAATTGGCCATAGGTCAGTAAGATGATTGGGTATAAAAAGAATCACCCAGAGAGGCAGAGTCTCTGGCAGTGAAGGTGGGGAGAGGTTCACCACTCTGTGAAAGACTGTGTGGGCAAACAGTGCAACAATTTAAGAATAATGTTCCTCAGTATTGCACAAAAAATTGCAAAGAATTTGTGAATTCCATCATCTACAATACATAATATCATTAAAAGATTCAGAGAATCTGGAGAAATCTCTTCAGGCAAGGGAAAAGGCTGAAAACCAATATTGGATAACCATGATCTTCAGGTGTTCAGGCTGCACTGCATTAAAAACAGACAATCCTATAGTGGAAATCACTGCATGGGCTCAGGAACAGTTCTGAAAGCCATTGTTTGTGAACACAGTTTGTTGATGCCTCCACACATACAGGATGAAACTCTACCATGCAATGAAGAAACCATATGTAACCATGATCTAGAAACGCCACCAACTTCTTTGGGTCCAAGCTCATTTAAGATGGACTGAGTCAATATGGACAACTGTCCTGTGATCTGACAAATAAAAATTTCAAACTCTGTTCGAAATCATGGACGGTGCTCCTCTGGGCTAAAGAGGAGAGGGACCATTCAGCTTGTTATCAGTGGACGGTTCAAAAGCCAGCATCCATGAGGTTATGGTGGCTTAGCTTGCACATCTGTCAGAGAAAGCCTTGGATATTTCAGCAAGACAGTGCCAAACCACCTTCTGCGAATATTACAACAGCATGGCTCCACAGTAGAAGAGTCCGGGTGCTAGATTGGTCTGCCCGCAGTCCAGACCTGTCACCCATTGAAAACATTTGGCGCATCATGAAACGAAAAATACGACAAAGGAGACCCTGGACTGCTGAAATCCTATATCAGACAAGAATGGGACAACATTTCACTTTGAAATCTCCAGCAGCTGGTCTCAGTTCCCAGACTTTTATAGAGTTGTTAAAATTAGAGGTGATGCAACACTGTGGTAAACATGACTGCCCCCATTTTTTTGAAACTTTGAAACATTTAATATGTTGTCTTCGTTCTATTTTTAATTAAATATGGATTTATATGATTTGTATATCATTGCATTCTGGCGTCGCAACTTTTTCGGAAACAGGGTTGCAGAAAGTGCTGTGCCAGCCGGCGATTATGCTATGAGTGCTTTTAGATGGGCAAGCGCTGGGACCAAGGAAAGGAATAAGAATGTGTGTGACACACGAAACTGTGATTAAGAGCAGTCTGTTGCTGGCAAAGAATGCGGACGGGGCACTTTACATCAAGTATCTGGTACTCCTCCGTGCCAGACAGTGCTGTTTGTCCTTCAGTCAAAAATGCTGACTTTGCAGTGCTACATTTTTAGCGAGATCATAGCTCTACAGGGTCACACCAGTTTGATTTTATGTTGAATATAGTGGCCATCATCTATGCTGACTGGGCGAGGCTCCTGGTTTCTGAAGTTCCAGATTGATGAGTGATTTAAGGTTTAAGAGATGGAATGTGGTTCTGGTTTTGGTACAGAAATATGCAGCTTAAGGTTGTCAGGGCATATCTGCATGACACATCAATGAATGTTCTCGTATTAAACAAGTACAAGATGTTATCACCTCCTACAGCTCAGTCTTTAAGCAGATTACAGTTTAATATCTCCCAAGCCCCTAGTGAATGTTCGACACCACTCTGATTCACTGACGGGATAACTTTTTACAGCTTTAAATGGGCTACATTGTATCCTGTCACTTGTTTTGCATGCTACTAAAGGGATTCTTCTTTTAAGAATGAATGTGCTGATGATGAAATTTAAAAATGTATTTTGTAATGTTCTCAGAAGACAAAACTCACCTACTATGACATTGGTTTTTTTCCATTTTAACACAGTGTTCTGCACAAAGTTCCTGTGTTTCTCTGCAGACACCAATGTTCAATTTCCATTCCTCCATTCCCACGGAGAATGCACGTTTAACATGTTAATGGGTGCCATACAGATGACCAGTTCTCCATTCACCAGATGTCATCTGGAGAGTTTTACCAGCCAGCGATTTAGCTTAGGGCTTCAAGAGTTACTTTTTACATATCAACTGAAGAGTTACCTTACATGTAAAGCCAAGGGGAAACCTGATAAACAAATAGGGGGGTTGGCCAGGAACAACAAAAAAGGAAACATTCAAGTTCATTAACTTTGTAACAGTACTGTGCTTAACCCCCCCTTTCCTGCTGCAGTGTGCAACAAGCTTCACCCGTGTTGAGTATCATTTTTGTCATGGATGATCTTCAACGACACCTCATTTTGTCAACAAATTGGTATGTTTTCTCACTCAAAACTAATTATTTACAGAGATCACAAGTTGGCCTTTCTTAAAGAAAGTCACATGTCACATCCTGCAATGGCAAACTTTATAATTCACGATCTCCAGTCACCGTGCTTTGACTTTCCCAGTGAGGCTGAGAAATGTGATTTGCCATATGTTTGTAACATACCCTGTAGTTCCCCTTTTTAACAACAGCGATGGCCACCCCTGTTTGCCGGTCCAGAGTTACTCACTTTACATGGAACATTGTAGAAGCACATCAACCACATCTCCCCAACAACATCCAATGCTTTCAACATCTCTTGAAAGATTTCATCTACCTCTGCTGCCTTTCCACTATGGAGGCCTCTAACCAGCACAGTGACTTCAGTTGCAGTGACAGACACTAATCCATCAGAAGCTTTCAACACAGCCTCCACTAGTCTCCGACTAGTTCTACTACCGCTCCACAATATCCCCAAAGTTGGTCAACAGTTCCCCATCCCAGCTGAGCACAGCCTGAGCAGTTGAACTTCCTGAGGCATTTGCCAAATAATCTTTGGGGCCACCAGATCGTTTTCCCCCAAGACCTCTCAAAGCTTCTCCCATGCATGAGTTTTCACTTTTGTGACTGCTTTCACTACAGCTTTGCTGACCTTTCAGCTATTTCCAAAGACTCGTAATTAGCGTATTCATTTTGTCTCTTTCTTTGGGGTATCAATGAGACATTCTGTTCTAAAAGAGAACAAATTGTCCAATTACGTGATATACTCTGCAAAATTCCTCTAGTTATTCGACGTGGAGGAATTAAATGAACTCAAGCAAAATATTATCTGCAAGCACATATATCATTTGTCAATATGTATGAATTCAGTTCCACAATGAAGGACACCCATCAAAATGCCATTGTAACCAGTGGAAGAATGAAAACCTACAATGGGCTTTGGGATTGGAAGTATGACTGGACTGTGACTGCATCACACGTTACTCATGTTCTTTTTAAAATATAATTAAAAGGCAATAATGCATTCAGAGTATTTCATACTTTTAATACAAAGAGACTTTTTGAGTCAGTTGTACTTGCTGTGTTGCTCTTTAGCGAATGTATGTATTGCTATACTGGAAGAGTCTTTTGGCAGTAACAGGAATGAGTCACAGCAATTATATATTGTAGAAGGATTTAAACAAGAACAGGAGAGGTAAATCCCTTTTGCTAACATAAAGTGAAGTAAATGTGATTAAGAACTGAAACATATTTTTAAACAATACTGAAAAAATACATAAGATGTATGGTCTTGTAGACACCAGTCACTCTTCATTGCTGGCTTGCATCCGGGCTGGTCTGCCTTTGATGCTGCTTTGGTTCTGGGCACGGTGTTGGGCAGCATTGGTACTGGTTCTTATTTTTCCAATGTACACAGGATTTTGAATGGACTTATTCTGAATTGACCACTTTTAATAATATTTCTTCCTCAAACTCTTTGGACGATTTTATGTTTATATCTAACAGCACTTTATTATTAATATACATCCTTAGTGTAAACAGTGCACAATATTTGCAGAGTTTTAAAGCACAAGTAAATGCATGGTGTTGATAAACGCCCTGTCCTGTTCTTTACAAGACGCAACACATCGCTCACTTTAATCTCACCACGTCTGTAATCTCACCATGCAGGCATTATGCTGATTTAACAAAAGAAGGTTTTTGTTGCTCAGAATCCCAAAGGCAGGCTGTGTTTGAGTGGGTGGTGTCAAGAAGACATATGAGCAGGCCTGTTACATCTATCAGACGGTGCGTTACGCAGATGACAGTGACAGCTTAAAAATATGAGTAGTCCTTTAAAACAAGGGGGAGGTTTAAGTGATGCTTTCTGACTGCTACATTGCTAAAATTCAACCATGCAGGTTTAATATGATTTTAGGCTGCTAAAGAAAAGGGAGTGAGAGAGCCAGACACACCCGTTCTGAGCTGCGCCCTGAAAGTGTATTACGTCACTTGTGTTGCGTGTTAACACCTTCACATTTAAAGTAATGCTCCGTCTAATTAAACAGACAAAAGAAGTGTTTTGTTAGTGTATTTCTTAAATAGCGGGAGGAGTAGGAGTGGCACACTCTGGCTAGCTATGCTTTAATATTTGATTTACCTCTTGCCAACGCTCACTCCAATAGTTAGCATTCAGGAATTTTACGTAATGCTTGCAGGGCGAGGACAGGCAAAGACTTACTGCTTGTCCTCATATCTTATCTAGTTAGACTCAGGCAATGGCTTTTATAAAGATAATGAGGCCCGATCGCAATAGCAGCTGTCTGCACCAAGCCAGACTGTGCCCCTGGACAAGTTTGCTCACTTATTCTCGCTGGGTAAAGTCAGGCACTTAATTAGTCTGGGATCGGGTCATCGGTTGCTAAGGTGAAAATGTACTATGGTATGATACAATTCTGAATATTATGTAAAAAAATATTATGGCAAGCACAACATTAATGGTGAACCCGTAGATTTAGACTTGGAACAAGATTCTGTCCTTGTGGTGTTTGAAATGCTTCCTTATCACCATTTATGGTGAGCAAAGTAAAAAAATAAACTGAACTATATCAGTCTTTGGAGAGCACTGGTGATATCTGAAGTCTTTGTACAGAGGGAGCTTGGGGGCTTTGTGTCTGCAGGTGGCTAGGAGTCTGGATTGGTAGTTTTCTCATTTTGCTTTGTAATCCTTAATGGACTTGCTCAATGAGTAATCGCATTGTCTCAGAGAGCATCTCTGAGGAGAGGGCAAAGGGGGTGGGCGAGATCTGTTTCGGAAGGGAGAATCATATAACAATGATTACTGGAGTTAATTAAGTTCACCTATCCCTAATTCCCTATGTAGATGTTACTAAATCATTGGATCTTTTTTGTCTCCAGTTGCCCAGGCTGAAGTACTGATGCCAGAACCTACATGTGCAACATGCCTGTTTGGGGTTTTCTTTCTGTTCCTCACACACACATCTCAAGTGTTGTTGTTTTTTCACCAGCAAAACATTTTTGTTATTTTTGTGTTTACATGGGGGGCTGTGCTGGATCCTTCCGTGTCCTGGTCTGCCCTTTCTCTGAAAAGTGGAAAACTTCCCCCCAGTGAACCTTTTGTTCACTTCCAAGTCCTTGTGTCACATGGTTCCGTTTGTCGTTCCTGCCAAAGACTGTCTCAGAACATTTTGGGCTTATACGACTGTTATTTCCAGGTTCAAGAAAAAGACTAAATGTTCTTTGTATAGCTCCCAAAAATCTGGATATAAAAATTTAATATGATTATGCAAAACAGACAAACATAAAGGTATGCAGTGCACTACATTTATATCATGGACAGCACTGCACTTGTACAATACTTTAATACTTTTAAAGTAGTTCACATATATTAATATAACAGATATTTAAATTACTTTCAAGTGGAACAAACAATACTTTGACTTTTACACGGTAAACAACTCTAAGCTACACTTCTTTTTCTTGGGTACAGATGTTTATTATGTAGACCACAGTCACCAGAATGACTGTGACCACTTGGGGAGAGGCTTGGAGGAACATTTCTGTGAGGCATTCCCTGCTGCCTTTATGCAAGCTAGCTTACTGAGGTCTGAAAGTACAGAAGCTGAGGACATAAACTCATTTCATCTCGGTTGGAAATGCCAGACTCTGCCCTTGCATCCCACTCGCTCTTCACAGCCGTGGAAGCACAGTGGGAAAGACGTTCAGCGGTTTCTGCAACGGCATCAGCAGCTGAAGCTGTTTGATAAGAGGAAGCGTTTGTTAGGCAATGCCTGTACACTGCTTGCTGCAATCAGGGGTTGCTAAAGATCTGTCAGCCCCCCCACAACATGTTCATGTCCATCCACACCGTCCATCCACACCTTTACACTGGGAGTGTGCTGAAAGTCGGAGTCAGAATTGCCCCAGCACACATACACCCGCAAAATGAGAATCTCATCATGGAAATTTTAATTGCAAGCTATTTGAAGGGGTCTTTAGATATCTGTGTGCAATGTCTACATTCCAGATGGAATATTGTAAACACAGGAAAATCTCAGAATGCACGTTCCTCTTGCTTTGAGGCTCATTTTTTTTTACCACATTTATTACAAATCCTGTAACAAATGACTAGGCATGAGAAAAGGCAGCGAGCTGCTTATAGGAAACACCAGGCAGCTCAAAGGGGGACCTCCTACGGTTTAACAGGAAAACAGGCCCTGCGAGGAGGCTTTGGTGTTTTAATGCCTATAGAGCCGTCTGGCTGCATGGTGAGAACCGTTACAGCTCGCCACGGCATGCATCTCCTCACCGAGGCCGATCCGCGTCCTTCCGTTAGGAGGACGGCCCAAGCCGAGCTCCGGTTTGGTAATTAAAGCCGGAGATTGCAAAGCGACAAGATTTATTTGTTCTTCTAAGCGCTTCATGCCTTATTTGTGGCTGTTACATGCGGAGGAGAGAGCGATATACGGCAGCTACCAAGTTCTCTCGCCGTTCTTCCTGGCGCCAATCCAGAACAGCACTGGCATGGCCGGGCGCGGGAAAATAGCAAACAAGACTTATCCTGTCTGCGACTTTGCCTGTCGTGTATCATATACAAATTGGCGTCATGGCCCAATTGGGATGATACGACGAAGGCACAGCACTGCCAGCAGACAGACCCCATTATTATGTATGTGGAGTTGGAAGAGTGTCAATCAAAGAGACAAACCTCGTTTATGGGCATCGTAATATGAATAGTGGGCAATCACGTTTCCAGCGAAGACCTGGCATAATGTTGCCAAGTAGGCTCCAGAGACTTTTCATTCAGAGGCTGTGCCAACGAAACCCAAGACACCAACGAATGGAATGTGATGCAGGTCATTTCCCCTCATGCCTACAGCCCAGCAGCCCCTCCCCGGCACAAATTAGCCCCTGTCGCCCAGCCACTGAATGAACCCCTGAACGGATGGGACACAATGACCCAATTGTATGAGGAACATGTTGACATTTTAAATGTGAAGAACATTAAGGCAGTGACTTTGTGATCACTGGAACTAGAGAGATTTGGTAGAATGACAGGCAGAGGTTTGGCTTGGGGGGGGGGGGGGGCCT
>JAODUD010000002.1:23010149-23026244 GCA_026784285.1 Stomatorhinus walkeri
ATATAAAATACAACATACTCGCACACACACACGTGTCTGTGTGTATGAATTTTATACCTAAGTATGTATGTTGACGTTGGTTTTCTGAACCGCAAATGTTTCCGGTAACCTGCGTCAGGAGTTCCAAAACCCATAAACAACTAAATAGCTTTGGAGCTAAATATTTATACAGCCAGCAGTGAGTAGATCAAATTAAGGGTAAGGGAAGTCAAAAGTCATACACAGACTTCACAATATCTGCACAAGTTTTACATTTCCTGAGTCATTCCTCTCAACATACTATCAGATGTTTGTGTTTACGGCTATTTATAACCTGCAACTTAAGGCAATACTATTTAACACATTTCCACAATGGGATATTTTTCCCAGTGGGATCAAGTATAAGAATGTTGTTTAATGCTAAGGCGGCACATTGTATCTGGAATTTGAATCATGGGCTGCATTTAACCAGCTGTCTGCTACTGAATAACGCACAGGATATTTACAAATGTATCTGCTTTATGCTATATCTCTCTGTAGCAAAACCATAGAAATTGAGTCCTAAACTATTTATGTGACGTCCTTCCTGCTATGAATTTGGTAGCGAAAAGTATCCCAGAATTCCAGCTGAACCACGTACTACATAATAAAATTATTGCTGCTTTTTACACCAATGACATATATGAGCAGTTCTAAATCTGTATCAGCAGCAGTAACACTTACACGAGGCAACTGCGCCAACAATGTGTTGTCTATTACATCACAACACAGTTACTTGTTGCCCTGGTGAAGGTCAAAGATCAGGCTGGTGGTACAGGTTTATTTTTCTTAATATGAGCAGATATGCAGAGAACAGTATTTGCGAAGCAGTGGTTGGACAGGTGGAGCAGATTTCACAGAAATGTGTAATGATCAATCCTTTGGTACAAAGTGCAAAAATGAACGAGTGGCAAATAAACTCTTTTCTTGCAGATCTTCCCAGACAATGTGGATCTCCCAGGCAAAGGTAGAGGAATGAAGTCTAGGGAATACTTATTAGCTGTGTCCCAAGTCAGGGACTGCATGTTTTGAAGGACATGATCTTCATAGCCCTTATAGGCTGCATCCTTCGAAGGTCCACAAGATGAATTTTGGGATGGATCTTTCGCAGCCCGAGAAAAGAAGGATGCGTTTGAAGGAGCCTTTGAAATGGGGCAGGCTTGTTGTGCAGCTGTGATGCATTCGTCTTTCAATGCAGCCTTAAATGGCTGCAACCCCTGAATTGGGACACAGCCATAGTGTGCATGATGGTCTGTCTTGTTTTCACTATGCACCATGTAGTTATGTTCTATCCAGCAATATAGCATACTCTGAGGAGAGCGTCACCGACAAAACTCAAACACTAAGCCGAAAGGGACTGGGCCGACTCTATGCATCGCTGCAAACCTGTTTTGTTTAGTTCCACCCAACAAAATGTTTTCGTTTTTCCAAAATTTGTTTCCAGGATGGCGTCTCTGGAAGAGACAAACACTCTACTTTCATGTAAACACAAACAGTTTGTTTACCTGGCTTGCAGTCACCTGCTACCCTCTCATTGCAGTAAACACAATCATACAAGGAAGAAAGGGCCATGATCTAACGGAGTTAAATTTAGTCATTTCAATGGCACCACACAATGCATATTTATTGAACAATTTAGGGCAACCTTTCCTCATTAGCCCATCACTTTGGTCTATTACAGTTGTTCAAACTTTCCGATTTTACCAGAGGTTCTTAGGGGGCACAGAGAAGCTATATTAAAGCTTTACGTTTCTGCCATGATGTTTGACCGATATTGACACTGCCATTTCTTCCACAACAGAGGTACTTCAATGTTAGTGTAATTGCAAAAAACATCCAGATGAAATATCATAATGCAATTTACACTCACTGCTCTATGTGGAATAGCAGAATCTATTACAAGAATTAAATGACATGTATATTAGTGTATACTATATACTAATAGTTGCAGCAGATGAAGATCTCAGCATTAGCTAATGTTTTGGGAATGTTGATTGACAACCAAGATAGGCTCCAGTTCCCCCATGATTCTGAGCAGTGAGTAGATACCAAGTTAGAAGATGGATGGGTGTGTATTTTTATGGTACTGTTGATGCGAGCAGAATAAAATTCTGTTAAACAAATATGTGGTCAAATGAAAGTAAAATGAAGCAAAACAAAGAGCACACAATAAAAGAACATCAGGAAATTGTCTAACCTCCAGGTTTATGCTGAAATAACACAGTGTAACTTCTGCAATTTGATGTTTCGTGCAGCAAAGAAAGAGTATGAAGAAATACTCATGGAAATTGGATTTCAAAATGGCATTTTTCTGCTTAGTCACACAGTCCTTAATAGACATTTGTACATATTTTTTTTTCTGTGAGACAGTGAGCTTTGCAAGCATCTGTAACCTTGTTTGTTCGCCTCAAAGGCGGTGCTCGTTTCCAAAGCAGCGGAGCTTCAGATTTGCACATTTCCTGAGTGTAGACTGAATAAAACTGGAAGCCTTTTGAGGAGGAGAACGTGATGTGTACCCTATTTTATGATTAAATCAATTTTAATTTGGAAATTACCTCTTTACTTTCTTATTGTCAATTGACCTATTTACCCCTAACCCAGCTAACAGGGAACATTCCCAGGACATTGGTTAATGTTATTTAAAACTGTTCTCAAAGTTGGCAGAGCATGTTTTCACTGTAATGTTAAAGCATTATTTCTATATTTTACATTTTAACCAAGGATCTGTCAATGTTAGCATAGTAACATTATCACCCGAAGATCTTTTAATCATAATGAATACTATAAATATTGCTTTATAATAAAACTATTGTTATATAAATGCCCCATATGTGTATATTCCATATTGACTTGAACCCATGACCTTTGAGGAATAAAACCACTGTATTATTATTCTTATTTGTAATATTAGTTGTGGAATAATGTTCTGGGAAAATCAGGTAAACTGGACACATTGAACGTTTTCATATCTTGTAAACGTTTCTAGAACTAAAAAATGGTAGCTGGGAAAGAAGATAATGTAGTAGCTAACAAACTTTTGTATCATACGGCTTTACACATATTGTACTTATTATCAGGCAATGCATCTTGCTTAGGGGTACAACAATATGAGTCATTCTGAGTTCTGTCTTTTTGCTATGGATTAATAATGGGCTTGTACTCTGCCGGCTCTTTTTCGCAAGTCATCCTACTCTGCTTTGGGATATTGGATAGTTGCCCGTGATCTTACTGAAAGTGGGATATATTCCTTTTCTCCTTTTCTAAGGTATTCTGAGATAGCGCCCATGACCCAGCAGTACTGTACAAACTTGTCAGACTGTATCTTCAGGGTCTACCATAATGGCTTCTGTCTCTTTACAGAGCATGTTAAGAAGCAGACTGATTTTCAGTGTCTTTCTTGAACACTTTGATGTATAGCTGGATTCCTAGTTCCAGAGCAAATGTTTTGCTGGGCAATGTGAAAGTAAAATTGCTTTTCCTTTTTTTTCCCTCCCTTCTTTTGAGCCCTTTCTTTAGCTTTCCCTTCTGAACACAAGTTCTGCGCTGGGGAATTCCTGGGGGACTTTCTTCAACAAGACAGGAAACACCTGTACCGGACGCCTGGGTCTGCAGACTGGGGTCTGCATTTACTCTTTGCCCCGTGATTCCTCATTGCACACGGAGGAGGTCAGTCACCGGCACCACAGACAGGGTGGGACATTTGGCAAATGCATTATAACACTAAGAAAGTATAGATGGTCAGTTCCTTTGTGCTCTTCCCCCTTGACGCGCTCGTTGCATCAGTGACAGCTGGGAAAATTTGGATGCTACGTTATAATTCTCAGATCAAGCTGGATAACTGTGATGACTTTAGTGACGTGTATGGGCAAACCAATTTCATGTCAAACACACCCAACACCTGTGAGCCTTTCCTGTGTGCGTGTTTAAGCTTTGTATTTTTTTTAGGGATGGAATGACATAAATGTCCCCATGAAGACAGCATCTGCTGAAAAGAGACATTGTGTGCATTTGACATTATGTGAACATGAATGTGTTTTGTTCAGTTTAATAATAACAGATACTTTTTTGATCCCCATGGGGAAATTGTCATAATGTCTCCCACAGCTTGCTTTTTGTAGAGTAAGCAGTCTATGAAGACTGGGCATGCAGGGAGCTGGGGGTTAAGCTCAAGGACCTGCAGAGGCTGGGTTTGAGCCAACAACCTTCTGATTACAGGCATAGCCCACTGAGCCACATGCTGCCCAAGGTTGGTGTTGAGTTAGCAACAATTAATGGAAAGTTCAACTGGAATAACTTGCTTGTGATTTTCCTTATTATTCCTACTGTAGTTATTTACAGATCTCAGCTGCAAGTATTGTGAATATTTGTTCAGTGTTGCTGTCTTCCCAGGTCAGAGGAAGCAGAGAGTATAGCTATGACATGTAGCCTTCAGCTAATACTGCAAAATGTGCCACAATTTAAGCACAGCCAGCAAGGCAAAGTGTTGGGTTCAGAAAGGCTGCAGCCACCTGTAATTCCTCAAACCATCCCCACAGGAATGACCAACCGCTCAGCACATTATTAGGGGAGAATTTGCTGGGAACTATGAGCAAGATGGCTTTGCCAACACGAACTCATTACTCAATCTGCCCGGGAACGTTTGCTTCTGCGAAAAATACCGGCACCACTTCAAGACTTCACCGCCGTCTGGGAGTTTGTCCAAGAACGTTAATCCAGCGCCAGACAAAATGAACATGGGCACCCTGAACTGCTGCTGAGTGCTGCTTTGTCAGCTTTTTATTTTCTACTGAAGGTTTCACCCAGAGAGGCCTTGGAGCCAAGAGAGATCTGTACTGACTTTTTATTTCCTAATGAGAGTTTTATCCCATTTAAAAGGAAATAGCTGCTGAAATTCTTAGAGAGGGGAACCATTTTTAGGCAGCATAAAGGGGAGTAATGGTATATTAAATAGAAGTAATCATTTTTCACAGGCTTAGCATGTCATCTGACTTGACTAGCCTTCACATATAATATTTGCTTAAGCACCATCAGCCTGCATCCGTTAATACTAATTATAATACATGCAAAGAAAGTCTTACTCTCACAATGCAGTATGACACCAGTATACCCAGATTACACTATTAGGTTGAAAATAATTCTGTGCCTGCACACTGCCTCACCGGTACAGAGCCTTTAACTCTAAATAAGTCTCATCAGCAGTGAATATTGACGAATATTATTTATCCTCACACCAAATAACTGATAGACCTGGAAAAAATGTGATGAAACACTGAGGTATTCACTTTTCAATGTTTGGAAATACATCCCTGGCCCCATCTCTCTTTCTTGAAAGCTGCAGGCGTGGTTGGGCCTTCCACCCTGTACCTATCATTAATTACTTATTGAACAGTCCTTGGTTTCACCATTTGGACATAATTACTGGCTCTACACTACAGCTGTAATAATAAAGTTACTTCATGGAAAGAAAGGGAGAATACACACGGCTTTCAGAGTTAGAGGTGAATGTGGACATACACCTTACTGCTTTCATGGTAGATCCTTAAACGTGTTTGGTATTTGAAGTAATGTAATAAATCAACGTAGCCAAGAGCAGACCAGTGCTGGCCATTCATCAAATAAAGAGTTTTGCAGTTTAACAGGAGTGACAATCAAGCAGATTAATAATCCAAAACATCCTGGATTCCTACATATATCTTTGAAAGTTATGTTATTTTAACTTTATAAGTGGAAAGTGTTCAAAAGGGAAATAAAATAACATAAATACAAGGAATAATTTTAGGAAGGGAGGGGTTGGGGGTTATAGTGTTGAGGTAAAGGCACAAAATAATAAAACACGCACACGTTTGCACATCTCTCTTCTAGTCCACTCAGTTGTAGAGGATACAATGCATCTGAAGTTCATCTTGTGCAACACCCTTGGAAACTATGGGAATTCAAAGCATAGAGTGCCGCCATTATTGTTTACTACCATGTCAGCGTCAGTGTGGTGTTAAACAAACAGCATTGAAGCATTGACGCTGGAGCACTGAGTCACCAGGAGCAGATGAAAAACAGGATGCAATGAAAGCAGAACTATTAAAAGCAGTTGCAGTGCAGATTTCAGGTAGGCAGGTGCTTCTCCCCCACGGAGCTGTACAGTGCTGTGGAAGGTGAACATTTTAGGAAGATGTACACAGTGTGCATTTTCATATGAGTATCAGCGGAAATTCCTCCTCCTTTGTAACAGGTTCATTAGAAAGAAGATGCTCTTGTACTTTTTACCAAGGTGATAAAAACTAAAATTAATTTGCATTTTACAAAAGAATATCTAACATACGTACGTAAATGGGTAAAAAAGTACATGACATAATTTATCTAAATTTCAGTAAATATAAGTAAAGACTATGTAAAATGTAAGAATGAGCAGGCCACGGCCTTACTTACTAAGCAGTTAACTTGTTCTTGTCAGGTTTTAACAGACTCTGTTTACTAATTCAATCGTCAATAATTAATCATCTGGTTTTTGACCTCATAATGGACTTTAGCATCACCTCTCGTCAAAGTATCAGTCCATTGATCAAAAGCCTTGTGGTTCATATCGCTGTCATCTAATGCCTTTAGTCTACCTCCATCATGACTATTGATTGTCAAACGTCAGTTAATACCACCTCTGATTAAATCAGAGGGCGTATACCACAGATGTCAGGACTCCTGCAAGATTCCATAACTTAAAAAAACACTCTAATGTACTTTTTTGGATAGTTGAGGGGGTATAATAATGTACACAATAATGCACATATTACAATTAAACACACACACACACACACACTTGTGTTAATATTTACTGAATACTAACATAAATTCTACTATTATTTGTTGTATAAAATAATGACTAATAACACAATAAACACGACAGGAAAAAAGACTGATTTTTTTTGTTCTTATAATCATAATTATGAGGATTCAGCAAAGTGAAATCCTTCTCCTCTGGCCCTAAATGACATTTACTTCCAAATATCCGAAGGATGAATCTTTAAAAACACTCCTTCTCCAGTCATTCCTCCATTCCCTCCAGGTTCTCTCTGATGTCAGAAGCACAGGAAGCCTCTGTCTGAAAGTAGGAATTGAAGTTCTCTACACATTGATGGCCTTCAGAAGGAGTGCAGTCCTCAGGGAAGTAACTTCCTGTGTTGTTTGTTTTACCAGATCAAGGTTAAGAGGACAAGGAGGGGTATCTCTAATCTGATCCTCATTGCAACCAAAAACTTCTGAAAGAGGCGTGGAAACTTTCCAGGTCTATTAAATGAAAAGCACTATAACCAAGGCTAACACTGATACAAAGACTGATGCAAACATTACAAAGCATTGGGATTATAAGAACTAAAAACAGAGCCGTGCCGAGAACTTTTCTTTTTCCCGTGTATGCCATGATATTTATGAGCCTTTCATCCGGGAAACACTTTACCTGCAAGGGAAATAAGCCCCCCCCCCCCCTCTTGCCCACTGTACCACCATCTAAGCCTCAGTTTTTCAAAAGGTACGTGGGGAACTCCCGTCTTTGTGGCTGCCTTTTTGGGTTATTTTCATTCTATTACTTGATTGCTTAATGTAGAGGGGGGATATAAGGCCTCGATATTCACAGTGTTTACATGCACATATAGACAAGGAGAGAGTGTAGATAAACAGCTTCGGGGCTCAGTCATTTCCCAGGGACCACATTAGCTCCTGAAGAGCTTTCTTCAGCAGCCTGAGTTTGAAGGAGGAAGCCTCAGGCACACACTGAGGGAGGCCCAGCTTTCTGGGAGCGCGCTGTTTCCATGCGGCTGGGTAAAGATGTTTTCGGTAAGGTGTTTGGGAATGGGTTGTTTACATTCTTGTTGCTGGGTGTGGACGTCAGCGAGGGTTTTAAATGCTCATTTTGCTAACAAAATTGTGGTTGGGGCAGCCCTGGAACTCATTTTAGGCTACCCTGTCAGTAAAGATTTTATTTTTGGATTAGAATGAAATGTTTCAGAATGCTATTAGAAATACAGTTCATCAAGATACTATTTCAGATGCCCTGTGCACCCATATATAAACTCAAGGCTAAAGTTACAAAAGGCGCAAGTAAAAAAAAAACCTTCATGGAAATAAAACCTTTGGTCAATTTTCAGTCTAAAAAGAAGCAAACCCGCCTTACTATACAATTTAATATTATACAAAGTATTATACAGATACAGTCTGAAATTATCATAAAAGTTGGCAAAAACCTGCAAGACCCAGGCCCAAAAATACAATTTATTTATTGTTATTTTTTAACATGCCACTTTTAACCATATAATTATGCGGATGGTTTCACATACCGTTATATAATTTCAATCCTACATTTCCCATGCACAGGAAACGCCTGTCTTTGTGTTAAACCTGTTCTAAGGGAGGGGATATCAGATTAAATATCTAATGAAAGTAATATATTTTTAAATTATTATTTCTGAAGTATTTATAGAATTAGGTTTCTACCAAGGACTACTTCTATAGAGTACTTCTGTAGGTTTACTATTGTTTGACATGTACTGTAAATCAAGTGAAACAGTACACAGAACATTCATTTGAGGTGGAAGGTTCATGGTTCTTGTATTTAGTATATAACAGTGTTTCCCAACCTGGTCCTTGCGGACCTACTGACAGTACTCATTTTTGCTCATTCTCAGCTCCCTGCCAGTCAGTCCACATTTTTGCGGGAGCTAGGAGGGAGCAAAAAATGACACAGTCTATGGGTCGTGGAAGACCTGATTGGGAACTGCTGGTATACAGGGTTAAACAATTTCAAGATCAGGAGCTTACTTTTTTGCAACCATTACGTTCAGTGTCCTTTACCTGAGAAAGAGGTGCAGCCCGTTATTATGTGGAAGGTGATTCATGACCGAGCTGCAAGCCTCAGGCCAGTGGAATTCTCTCATAATCCTATTGCAAAACAAAAAAATGAATATCTTCTACATTTTTTGTAGACTCTCAGCATTTTGTGCTGTGAGTGTGTATTACAAAGGAATTTTTACAAAACCATTGCTCTTGGACCACTCAATGTTGCTTTTATAATGAATGCAGTTTAGTAATTGAGATATTTAAATGAAAAATATCTTATTATGATGTGCAAATGCATCTGAGTTGCTAATTTCCAGCATGGCTCCGTTCAAGGTGGCTCACATATTTCATAAATGTTTAACCAGCATAAACGAAACAATGCATGAAGGACAAGGATTGAATTAGAAGTATTTTTCAGAGGTGAAGAATACTTGTGTTCGTACATTCTCCAGTCTAGCTAACAGGAATCTTTATGCTCATGTTGAAGCCACACAAGAAAAGCCTTATTTGCAAGGGCTTAATAATGTGGTCTTTTGAAATGCTGAAACGGCATTTTCACTGATTATGCAGAAACTGCTAGCCACTGTGTTTATATAGGTTTATAATAAATGAAACATTTTGATGGCCATTCCAACTATGACCTTCCAGTTCTCTAGCGTAATATTAAAAAATGCAAGAGCTTGTTCAAAGGAAATACTTTCAGAATGAAACAGGAATATGTCCAAGCTGGTTCAAGCCAGTGATTATTTGCATATGCAGGCTTTTTTTTCAGGTATTATATTGCCTTTCATGCTGACTGAGGGATTGATGTGTGTTTGGTGCTTGGAAGCAATGCATGACTTTGCTTGTTTATAGATGGTGGAACTGGGATGAAACTTGTTTGATGTGTGTCGGTTATGGAATTCTGAAGGTCCAGTGATTCGTTAACTTTCTCCACCCCGGTGTTAAATACTCCCAATGAAAACTTGCTTGTTCGACTGCTTGCCTGTTGACTGACTAGGAATCACTTGGGCTGGCTGCTTGTCAAAATGGCTCATGTGACATCACATCATACACAAACCTTATCCTAGCTATGGTTATGTATCAACCCCAACCTAACAGATGTTAAGTAAAATTAGGTGAGATGTGACATCATTGAGAGTGGTGTGTTTCTGGACAGACATATGTTAACCGGCATGAATAAGACTACTTCTTTTGCAACCCAATGGCTGTAGCTAGAATTTCTGGGCCCCCTGACAAAATGTCACCTTATGACCCCACCCAATATTAGGTATAATTTTATTCAAAAGCCCCTGTCAAGTGCAGTGTCTCCTGAATCTGCCAGGGGGTCCATGCCCCCCCACCCCCCCGATGCCCCTGGCTGCCCATACTAAAATAAGTGATAATAATTACTGATCTGATAATCCAAATGGGTTTCCAAGAAGAAAGTTACACAGAAATGATATACTTAATTATTCATGCCAGGTTCACCGGCTGGGTCACTTCAGTTCTGTAATGTGCAGCTCAAGCAGACTCAGAGCTCTGGGCCAGCAAGCCTGCTGTCGGAGTGCCAAGAATTTTCCTATCGTTGTCTCGTAAGCTAAGAGCTGTCTGTCACTCTGGGTCACTTACTGGCTTCCAGGTGTGAGCAAAGTTGAAGTGCTACATGAGAAGGTCACTGTTCTCACTTGAGGAGAGGATGCAATATAACTATATTCCAACCAGAGTTCATGAATCTCTTATTGAGTTTTTTGTTATGCTTTTTAATTCAAAGAATTCCTTTTTACTCATTTGCACAGATGGTCATTTTACTGGGGCAACATCATAACCAGTGGCTCACTGGGTGGGGTTTTGGCCTTGCACCTCAAAGATTCGGGGGTCGCGTAACACCCCCTCATGTTTGCATAGGTGTCCTCCATGCAGCCCAGCTTCCTCCTGCAGGCCAGAAACACAACCACGGTCTGTGAGTTTGTACACCCTACAATGGGCTCGTTTCACATCTTAGGCTGCTCACCTTGGCTCTGCTCCCTGGGTCAGTACACAGGCTTGCCATGACCATGCACTAAACAAGCAGTATAAAAGAAGGATAATAATCAATCCTTTATTTATCCCAATGGGGAGATTCTTTTTTTATGCCTCCCTCAACTTGCTCTTTGTAGAGCAAACTGTGCGCAAGGGGCAGCCACCCGTAGCAGTGCCCAGGGAACTGGGGGTCAAGGGCCTTGCTCAAGGACCCACAGACAGGCTGAGGCTGGGTTTGAACCGGCAACCTTGTGATTACAAGCACACAGGCTTAGCCCACTGAGCCACATGCTGCCCCCAGGATGGATGGTCCTTCTGAACTAGTAGGGCTAAGCTTTACTGCTATGCCGCCTGCAACCTATAGGGTAACAGGTACAATAAAAAAAAACAATGCCACTCTAATTTATATGAGAACAATGTTCATAGTTTAGTTCAAATACGTTCAACTTTAATACTGAAACACTATGTCCTAGCAACATGCAACATACCTCCTACTGTAGTGTAATTATAACCTTTGCCAAGGACATAGTAATTGCAGTAGAATGACTGGTATGATGGAAGCCTCATCATTTAAGTGATGGTTGAGGATAACGATGTAGTCAGTTCAGTGGCCCTGCATGCCATGTCATACGAGTCTGTAAACTGGGGCCATTTTAAGACGAGTTTAAAGCCAGAATGGAATGTTCATAGGAGACTGCGCAGCTTGCCAGGCTGGCAGTGCAGTAGTCAGCCCCGAGGGTCTGAAGGCACAGTTTTGTAAACTCTGTGCCCTGCAGCACTGCCAGGAAGCCCCCAATGTCCTGACTGCCTTTAAGGTCTCAAGAGGATTGGAAAAATATGCTTGCAGTGCAGACATGATTTGCTCAGCAAACCTTTCCGTGATCCCCCCCCCCCCCAATGATTGCATGCGAAGCTATTCTACCGCCCTCTAGCAACATGTTGCCAAAATTATATGCTACTGCTGTTTGTTTACTCTGTGTTATGCGACTCTGAAATGTTGCCCTCTTGGAGCTGACGGACAGCAGATGGGGGGAATTAAGCCATCTCCAACCCAAGGAGACAAACAACATTTATTGCGAAGGACTTGGCTGAGTTTGTGCGGGAGCAACAACACCGATTTTGACATCTCCTTGATGCCTGCAATTATAAGTGAAGACTGCAAGGAAGCTAACTCGTTCTCTGGCCTGTCGGAATTGCACATGGTGAGATAAAGTGCAATTCACCACAAAATATTTAAAAATGGCATTATAAAACTGATACAGCCAAATACTGAATGTTTTGTGCTTAGGTTAAACAGGTTGTATGAGCATATTTCACATTGGGCAATAACTGTGTGATCCAGAAACTTTTGACTTTTAAACTCCTTATTATTCTGTCAATGACACTGTACCTGGTCAAGTGTAACTAGTTTACAGTTGCTAGCTGTCCACTGGAAAGAGATAAGGGTTCAGGAATTAAATATTCTCGAACTTTATTATATAAACAACGTAGATGGGAAATGAAGGCTCATCCATAGTGGTGGTTTTATGATACTAGCCTCCTGCATGCCAGTTGTTTCTAACCTGAGCAATACCTTGTTGACAGCTGAGGCTGCCACAAACTTATTGACCCTACAGACCTTTTGAAATGCTTGTGCAGCAGTGCATGGGAAATATGCCAAACAAAATAAATACATTTGATTAATTTAGCCAGTTTGAGACAAAACTGGAATCCCCTGTGAAGACATTTTATGACCATGGGCTGGCCAAGAAACAAAAATGTCTCCTGTTTTCATATGACTTGTTAGACTATTTGGTAATGTAATTCCAAATAATTAGAAGAAACCTGTCTTTTTAATTTGTTTCATACCCTCTAGCGAAAAGGCAGTTTAGTATTAACTACTGCAACACGATCCCACAAAGCTGTCCTTTAAAGGTGTGGCCCGGACTAAAAGTCTGACGTTCGTTCCTGGAAAAAACCACACACATAATTCCACGAAATATTCAGTCTGAACGCTGCTGCAGGGCAATAATTAAAAATCTTGGTACCTTTAAAAATGTGTTGAAATGTGTGCAGTAATCTACAATGCAAATATAGAAGTAAGAATGTAAGAAAAGACTGTAGAATTGGCTAAGCTTCAGTGTCTGCGACCAGAATGTCGCTGGTTCGAGCCCCAGCCTCGGCACGTCTCTGGGTCCTTGAGCAAGGCCTTTAACCCCCAGCTCCCGGGGGGGCTGCTATAGGTGGCTGGCCTTCACAGCCAGCTTGATCTCACCTACATAGAGCAAGTTTGGGAGGTGTGAAGAGAATTTCCCCATGGAGATCAATAAAGTATCTATTAATATTAATAATAAAAATTTCATTCCATGTAAGTGATGTCAATGAGCTTTACATTTTTGAACTTTTACTCTTCCCAATGTTAAACACAATTCTATTACTCTTAAATAAAATATCTTGTTTTGATTGTGCAAAGCACATGCAGGGATCAGCATTTCATATACAAAGTAAGCCTGAGAGATTTCAAAAGAGCAGTATATGTATATGGCCTGTTATAGTCACATTCAGCATTCCCAAGGTTAGAACATAAAAAATGCAATAATTAACTATTATAAAAGTATAATTAGCAAGATCACTTATAGGCGGTTAAGTCGCAGAAATCTATCCCACATAGGAAATTCAGGTTCCTGACTGTGGGATCAAACGGTTACAGTCATACCCTTTTCACTTTGGACCAAAAGGTCAAAGCTTTACCATGTGTTGCACATATCCTGTGAAGCTTTTTTGTCTGTTTGAGCTTCCCGATTGCACTAATCACTAAGACTCATCCCTAACACAGATTATAAGAAACATGAATGAATCAAGGTGCATGTGGTTGGATTGGGATAGAAAGAATGCAGGTGAGACCTTTAGAGGTTTATTATCCGAAACCTAGACAAAAATCCATACTGGGCTTGCTGTCAGTTGCTCAGACTAACTGAATTTTAAGTGCAGATATTAGTATTATTGGGGGCAGATAGAGGAACTACATGTACGTGGTTATTCTGTTCCACACTGATTACATTTAGTCAGAATTAAATTATTTAAACAAATTTCATGACCCAGTGCCCTACACTGGAGGGATTAAACATGTATGTTACAAGGAAATTTACATCCCCATCTCCTCATTAATTTGTATCCATTGCCATGTGAACTACTCACATTCCTCTTTGCTGTGTGTGCTCGCAGAAGTCACACAAACAACCAAACTCCAAATCTAGTAAGTCGCATACTGGTTTGTTTCTGCCCAAATACAAGCTCTCACATAGACTTGTTCTTAATGTAAGTCAGCTAGCTGTATACATTGCCGCAAATTGCTTGTTTTTTGCTTTCTGAAGTTTCAGAAATGCACTGAAATAAATATTTGGAAGTCTAAGAGGGGGTAGAATGCTCTATACAGAACAGAATTCATTGGATGCAAGGCAGATAAGTGCAAATAAAGTAAGACCACATTCATATTTACTAAATATCATCCTTTACAAGATGCAGACTGCCTGTTTGAAATGTTATTCTCTTTAGGATTAAAAATTAGTTGCTGCTATTGAACATTGCTACAGTATGATCAAATTCCAGACATCACTCACTTCTGGCTGTTCTTATCTTAGGAAGGTTCTGAGAAATTACTGAAAGAGTATTAATGCAACAATAATTAACTCATCTGCTTGTGTGGACACTCCCTGACTGTCGCAGTCTTGCATGCAGCTGCCACTACACAGTGAGTTTTTCCCATGCCTCATTGTGTATTTAAAAAATAGGAAAATTTGCAAGCATTGAGCCCTTAAAATTGTTACCATGCATTAATGGAGGCTAATCAAGAAAACTGTTTTGGTGTTTGTTTTGTGTGATTAATAGTTAAAGACTTACAAGTACGCACATTAGTAGATCATTCGAATAATTGCGGAAAATGATAAATAACATCATTCCCCAAATTACTTTTGAGTACATGCCCAGTTTTATTTACTCGCAAACTCCTCCTACACCAGTCTGTTGTCTTAGATCATCAATCTTGCACGGCTGCTGAGAGAAGCTGAGATACTGTTGGGTGCAACTGGAGAATCTTACGTAATCATCAAGGGAGTTGAGTAGACGACCTGTTTCCATAGTAACAACCAGTCACGCGGCTCAGAACTGCGGGGTGGGCGCATGGGTTAGTCTGGCGGTACCCTGCGGCAACTGTATTCCTACATCTTTACACAGCAATGCAGGTGCACATTTTTGCCTGACTGGAAGGGAAGTACACGTTAATGAATACAAGCCCTCAGCCATGTCCCTGGGATCTCAGTCACAGGATTATGCAATGCAAGGCATGAGAAACACTTTGCTTGTCTGTCTCAGACAGTAAATACCTGAAGGTTGTACATAGGCTTTCGAAGAAATGCTTTATCACTGCTCAGTATAACAGTAAGCTTCAGCACACGTGAAATGACCATTTCTGAAAGTCTTAAATATCATTATTGCAGAGTTCTCTAAATTGAAACAGAAAAGTCTGAAAGTCATTTGGTATTTAAAAACTGCAATTACATTTCCACTGTATAATAACTACAATATTAGACAGTCTGCCAGTACAATTTGCATTATTCCATAAAATGCTTTGCAGTCTAATAAGAAGGGAAAACAATGGACTGTTCTGGAACCCTTGTACGGAGTTTCCTCCCAAGAAGCAATGGTCTCTTTTCAATCACCATCTCTGTATATCTGATATCTTTGATCTCACCCAGTATCCCATGACCTTCCATGATCTTCACTCCCCAGTAACTTCCAACAGCAAAACTAGGGGAACCTGGGGATGTACTTTAAGTTACATGCATTCCTTCAAACCAAACAATTAAACTGCTCATCTCAGTTCCCATTCTGCACAATACACCACAACCCTGATATTTAAAGAAAACAATGTGTGCCTGAAAGTAGTCAGTAGTTTAGTGGATGGGTTTAGGCAATTCTGTCAGTTAAAGATCATTGCCATGCACACACACAAACACACACAGGCACACATGTTTGTACACATATCTTTGTGAGGACCGTCTATTCATTTCTATTGGAAAACCCCCCATTATGACAACTCTAAACCTTGCCCAGCTCCAACCTTACCCATAAGAAAACAACCAAAATTCAAGATTTGGCAATTTTACTTTTTTGATTGCATTCATAGGTTTTATGAAATTGACATTATCCAAATGGGGACCTGAGAAAAAATGTCCCCAACGGTTTCAGGTTTTTTCCACAAATGTGATCTATGCAACC
>JAODUD010000002.1:23035479-23046448 GCA_026784285.1 Stomatorhinus walkeri
ATAACGCACGTAGTCACTAAACTTGTGTTGTTCTTAGACTAGGAAATACTACTACTACTGTATATTTAAAAATCCGCAAAGTCGTGAATCCGCGATAAGTGAACCGCAAAGCAGCGAGGGATCACTGTATACTTTGATCACTGTTTTGGTTGTCCCATTTTTTTCAGTAAATGTTGGCCAGACTCTGGCATCTTATTTATTGAAAGGAAGAGAACGCATGTGCAAAGGTACATGCTGTTCCATTTTCAAGCCTAATCAAGTATAGCCTATGTTCATTTTCCAAGTTGTCATGCTTGTTTATATTCCCCGTGATGCTTGGAGACTGAGTTCTGGATTCTCGCAGTAAAGGTCATTTGAGTTCTGATTTACAAGTGCTCCTCCTCTGGGGCATCCCGTCTGATTCAGAATCTAAAATTAACCCGAGAAAAGATCTGCCAGACGTGCGCTGCACTGCGCTGAGAACATGCTAAAGGAATGCAGAACAGACAGCAGACAGCATTGGTGGGGGAGCACCAGGACTTAGCCTATCACTCAGGGTGTAAACATATTATTCCCCATGGAGTCTGGAGGGAAACGGAAGTGCTTCTGTGAAGCAATAATTACTAGGTGATTTAAGGATAACCATGAAAGATATTTTTATACTTAATTTGTTTTCTACATTTCAGACCATACACTAAGCTTTGGACTTTTTTTCATTCTTCAGCAGAAGATTGGACCATATATACAAAGAAATCCTTTATCACACATACTACTATGCCAGATATTAGCAAAAAAAATTATATATTATAATAATATATTTATTATAGCTTTTAGTGCACTAAAAATGTTTATTCTCAGAACAGTAGTACAAGCACAGATCATGCTCCCCACACAATCCCATCAAATACCGTTACAGAATAATCTAATATTGTTTTATAGAATTTTGTGTTTATTAATATTGTCGGCAAAGTCATTTGTTGTATCATGTATAGGGGACATTCAGGAATGCAATGAAATTATACAAGGGCTGTGTGTAAGATTCCTGTCCCTGACTTTGCGTGTGAAAAGTTTGCATCATCTGTTTGTGTGGCTTTTCTTTGGGTCTTCAGGTATCCCACAGTCCAAGAGTATGTAGTTAGATAATTTAGTGTCTGTAAATTGCTCATAATGTTGTTTTGTGAGTGTGATAGTGGATCCTGTGTTAGACTGGCATTATGTGCGGGGTCACCCTGCCTTCTGCCGTGCATGTCCTGTGACAGAGGTGAAAGGTTACGGATGCTGGGCAATGCAGAGGTGCAGTGGTTTGCACTGTTTCCACACCCCTCTGGGACCAGGTTGTTGGGTATTCTCTTGGTACTCTGGCTTCCCTCCACAGTCCAAGAACAACTTAAGGTGAACTGGAGTTATCAAATTGCCCACTGGTGTGTGAGTGTGCCCTGCGATGGGTTGGTGCCCCATCCTGGGTTGTTCCCTGCCTTGCTCCCAGAGCTTCTGTTATAGGCTCCGAAATCCCTTGAGATCCTGCATAGGACAATAACAAGACCGATGAATGGGTTATGGGAGGTAGATGAAAGGTAGATAAAAGCACATGTACATATTACATACAACATAAAAGGGTCTATGTCAGTCTAGTTGTAATATAATTGCTTGTTTTTCCTTTTATGTGACACAAATACTTTTTGGATGCACTTATGTTTCAGGTGAGTCTCATGGAGAAACACAGATAGAAGTGTAGGACAAAGCAAATAATTTGCATAGTTATATATAAGAAAGATCTTTTCTAAATGACAGATTCCCCTTTACAAGCCTTGGTTTTCTGCTAAGATGTTATAAAAAGCCCCGCCTCCCTCCTTCATATATAAGATAAAAGAACAGTAATTCTTCAGTAATTAGAAACCACAGATAGGCAAGAGTAATGACCTCCACTTTTATCTTCACAAGCAATCTTAATTGTCGTGTTTGTCATCTATTTTTGGTTCAAATGACAGTGTACTGGATTTTCTTCTCCTCTCCTGAACATGTTAAATCTTGTAAGGAACATTTATACCCCCCCCGGCTTTCTCTAGAAAGCACAACCGACACAACCCAAAGCATTTCAGCTGCATTAATAAATGACGCGCCAACACCAGGAAGCACGCCCGCGGAGCTACACGGCTGACAGAAGCTATTGCATATTTACTAGTTAGCATGTTGTCTACAGGCATGCAGCTGGGCAGCATTCCGGATGCGACACCATCGGAAATGGAAAGCACAACGCAAAATTCCCACTGGGCCCAGGTACCTACTGAGCATATCATTTTATGCACAGGAAGGCCATAAATTGCCCCGTAGCAAACATCAGGGTGGCATTTATCAGGCTAACATTGGAAAGCATGCATGAAATTCCTGGAAGCAAAACAGAGCAAGATGAGTCAGAATGGTCTATCCTGATAGATTAAATCAGAAGGCAGTCATTGTGAGGTCGTGGTGCAGGTAAGTGACATGCAGGATGAAAATACTAGTAGTTATAGATGTATGTTTTGTGTACAATCCTGTACCCGACATATGACTAGGGTTTGGTATCGTTTACATTTGATCAATTCCAAATCTGATTCTGATTCTGCTTATCGATTCTCAGTTCTTATTCTAATATAGTAAAAAAAAATTGGCAATAATGTTTCAAGAATGGGGGCAGCATTGTGGTACAATGATTAACACTCTTGCCATGCGTGAAGTTCTCCCAGTGTCGTCAGGGGCTTCCCCCCTCAGTCCAAAAGCATTCCGAGGCTGAGTGGAGTTACTACATTGTCTGTAGGTGAGAGTATTACCTTTACAATGGGTCAATGCCCCATCTTGGCTCGTTCCCTCCCTTCTGCTCTCAGTCTAGGCTCCAGACCCCCTGCAACCCTAAATCGGAGAAGCTGTTACAGAAAATGGATGGATGTTTCAATGACGAGAAAACGGCCCTTATTCAACTTCAGCTTTTACAACAAAAGTTACTTGAAGCAGTTTTGTCTTTGCCATATTTTATTGAAACAAAAACAGTGATATCACTGAGTAGATACTTTCTGTCCCAAGATTAAATGGGTGGGCAAAGCAGCCAAGTTTTATGAACAGTAGCCTTTTGTATTGCCACATCCATATTAGCAGCGTTATATACATTGACAACATATATTTAATTGAAGATGCGAAATTCCTGCAGAACAATACAGTTTTCTTTAGCCACCACTGGTGATGTTTGTGCTTTAAAAACTGCTTTGTTTTAAGTACTTTTTGTCACATTTTGCCCTCATCTATGTACCGTGCTGTCACTGTGATAGAGTGAGTTTGGGAAATGCTTGTCCAGCTGTTTGTTCTTAAGGCTACTTTGCTAACCCTTACATATTTGATTGAAAATCAATGGACTCAATAAGTGAATTCATAATGCGTACATTAAAATGAACGCATGTCCTTTTAGTTGTGAGAGTGAGACTGGGAAATGCGATTGAAAGTGGGCTGGTCGCACTGCTATAGAATATGATGCTTACCCACAGCAAATACCCTGCATCCTATGACGCACACTAAGTGGTGTAGCTCTGTCTGCCAGACGATTACCCAAAATACATTTTTACAAGCATTTACTTAATAGTTATCATTAATTGTATTGGTTGTAAGTCAGGGACAATGGATATCAGTACACAATATGCATGAATAAATTCTACACCCAGATGCATTAATAAGATATGTAATAATTTATTACATAATCTCACCATACAAAAAGCATGCTTCAGCTATTGGAAACCATGAGTATTTTTTTGGAATTCTGTCATAAGAAATGTTTCACAGATGTCCTTTTGCCAGTGAAACAGCCCTAAAGTGCTGCACGTTTGTGCATAGCAGCTGATTTCAAGCACATCTTTAATGCAAAAAGCTTCTGACAACAGAACCTGGCAGGCAATGAAAAAAAGGCGCTTTCAGATTACAGGATCATTGCAGATGTCATGGGCCAATTTCAAAAGATACTGGTTGGCCAAGGGGAATCCCAGAGCGTACTTCCTGCTTTTGTAAATCGCCAACTTAGAAGAAATCATCACTCACTCGGTCAGTCACGTGCTTTGTATTTTGAAACTAGCTGTTGCAGCATTGTGTTCTATTACTGACCCTGATACAAACACTAAGCATTTTTTCTGAAAATCATGGGAAAAGGGTTTTTAGAACCGAAACGAAAGCATAAAAAACAATGACACAAAATATCTACAATCTAATTGTGTTCTTTTATTGATATTAGCTGAAATTAAAGCATTGAACCTCATTCAAACATGATGTTATTTCTGTGAATACAAGTACTTATGTAATTGCTATTTTAATTTCCTTGGAAATTGGCAAATCATCCACTACATGATAAGGAATCTGAGCCAAGGTCTGTACACAATGGCTCTCCTTGTTTAATTTACAACAGCACTAGAAATGTTGAGAACAATAAAACTCTTGATCATGACCTTTGAGTGCAGTCTCATAGCATAATACTGCCAATTACTCAGTAATAAACACTTCTTAGTTGCACCATTAAAAATGTGCCTCTGCTAAACTGGAAAATGTGAGCACAATCCCTGACTCGGACCATCACTTCCTGAAAAAACTCCTTTTGACTAATCATCAATAGGGGAAATGACGCAGTCAATCTACCATAATATGACTATTAATGTAGATATATGTTTGCAACCAATCTTATATTGCTCTATATGTGCATCAAACCACCGCACAAACAAGAGAAAGATGTTCATGTGAAAACGCATCTATCGAGCTTCTAGCGCACATATCCACTACAGTGTGTCAGCATAAATATGAGCCATATTTTACTTTATATAAATACGTTTTATTTATGTACCTGTACAAAAGGACCCTGGCAAAAATGACAGTATAAGGACAGAAACAAAATCAGAAACGCAGACAAAAAAAAAAAACATACAAGCGTTGCATATCGCTAGATTTCGAAGACTTTTTATTTTATGAATTTAATTAAGTTAAACCACAAATCCACACTCCACTCCACACTCCAGTCAAATTATATATGAGGAAGATTTTTTTTTCATCCAGTAATATTGCATTTTGCATGTATTTATTCAAATGACCGTTTCGTCCATTCTTGCTATAGCACCTTTTATTAATTGCATCTTTACTGCTGGGTTCCTGTGAGCCTAAGGCATATTCAGGAAAGCACCCGGCCGAAGACTGGGGACAATCTGGATGGAACGGCAGGCCGTCACACGGCACATGCACAGAAGCAAACCTACGCTGTGGCCAACTATGAGATAAGAAGAAACGTGATAGCTCAGCATTAAAAAGCCACTAGCAGAACGTACAGTAAGTAGTTGGCAACTGAAATATTTCCAGAGAGGGAAAAAGCCGGCAGGGGAAATGTGATGCAAAGCGAATGTGAACAAACAGCACAGGCTTCTATGACAGTGTTTTGCAACCCAGTCCTCGAGGACCCCCCAGACAGTCCGTGTTTGCGCTCTCTCCCAGAAGCAAAAATATGGACTGTCTAGCAGAGAGCTGGGAAGGGAGTTAAAATGTGGACTGTCTGGGGGTCCCCGAGGACTGAGTTGGGAAAAACTGTCGTATGAAGCCCCGCTGTTTATTCTGGCCCTTTGCCGGTGGTGAGAAGGTGTGGAATGAGGTACCTCCCTCCCCCCCCTCCAAGTCCCACCTAAAGGTTTGCGCTGTTCCACGTCAGCTGCTACACTAACTCATACATACCCAATACCTTGAACAGTAATTTAGCTGCTGCACCACCTTCATGAGCCGGAAAATTCCATATACGGTGATTTCCCAGTCGAGCCACATGAGACAGGACATAAAAAGGGTCAGTGATTCTTGGGCTTCATGTTAGTGCAGTACCAGTCTCATTTATACTCACATCTATCTTAGTATTATTATTACTATTATTATTATGCATTTTTATATATTTATGTAGCAGAAACTATATAAATTATAAAAATACATATATTTTCTATATTAAATATATTAAAATCCAGTTTTGTTATGTATAGGAAGCAGTACAATTACACTAGAAATCTTCTTCTGTTTTTTCCAGACAAAACCAACAAACAAGTAATTTATATTTGTTCAATATATTAAGACGGTGGGAATAAAAGCAACAACTCGATTAAAATGAAAAATTTTTTTTAAAACATATTCCTGTGAGCTGAGGTAATACTGCAATAAAAGCTTCTCAGATTCATTCATCGTGCTACATACTCTATGGCAGTTAAAAAACACATCAAGGCTATTTAAAGATGATTATGGATTTCGTTGGAATAAGAGGTGAATTGGTCCTTTCAAGCCAGTGGGTGTCAGACTGGAGTTCAAATATCAGTCTTTCACCCAAGAAAAATATATTTGAGGTAAAGAAAAATATGCTACCTTGATTTTCCTTCAGGGACCTGTCCAGAAAAAAATATTTTTTTCTGCTTACACTCCTTGAGCTAAAATTGGATTCTTCTTTCAAAGCTTTTTTTCTTTTTCTGTTTGGGTTGGGTAGGTTGAGGGGGGGTGGAATGGCTTCATGGCTGTCCACCTTCTCACAAACAACTTCCTGCTTTAATCCACTCCCATGAGGCTAGGACGTCATGTCGAGCGATGCGACATCCACCTACGAGATGTAGGAGATGCCCAACTACTGAATAGGAGTTTTTCCATGGCAACACTGTGCTAAAAATGACCACTTACATGGTGCAGACTGCGCAACCTATCCAGAATGAGTTCCGCATGATGTAATTCAATGGTAAGGTTTGTGTTGTATGTTTATTTCAAGTATGTTGTTTACAACAGTGACTGTGAATGGTCTAATTATACTGGGGGTTAATAATAGAACACTTTTCCCTGCTGTTTACCAGTCCAAGGTGACTCATTGATTCCAGAAAACAATAGGATTTGTACCAGGATGCTGGTGGCTTAGGGGTAGAGGAAGACAAATTGCACTAAAATAACTACACTTGCATATGCTGCATTCTTTATACAAACAGTCTTCAGTGGAAACCTTTTAGCGTTTGTCCAGTCAAGTTAATGCAAACTTCCACTAACACAATTTTTTAAATACATGATTACATATACTAGTGTAGCCTTTCCACTATACTAGGCAGTGTTAATTCTATTTACCATGCTGTTAAAAAGCCTTATAAATAACAAGTACCTGCTAATGAGTCCAGCAGCCCCCTGAGATATTGGATGGATCCATGCTGAAGGTCAGCTGCTGCCCTGTTTGCGTGAAGCTATTAAAGTCATTCACATTTCACCGTCGCAGAAGGTCAACGCATTCATTTTGTTTATTTGTTTACTCTTTGACTATTCCACTTCTTTATTACTTTACTTGTGCCAGTCACTTGACTAAAAGCCACATTGGAATTTAAACAAGTTGCTTGAATTTCTTTGCACACTGTACTTATATGTCTGTGCGCACATTAAGATTATGAATATTTTAGGAGACTTACATCACACTGGTGAAGCAATACCTTACTGTTTTACCCCTGATCCAAATGGCCATATCTGTTGGGTGAAACACAATTTTGGAGAAAGGTCCTTAACAATGCAAATATAGCTTATATACAGAATGTAAGCCTTGTGGCTTCTTAAGTCTTATATTTTTCAGTACAAGTGGTGCACACTGATCACCTGGCATACTGGGCAATTTCCTGGTGGGCCAGTGGGTATATGTGCTGGAAAAAGGTCGCCGAAATGTATCACTCAGCAAAAGTTATTATGGGAAACCACCCCTATGCTGTTAGCGATGTACCAATAAAGTGCATCGTAGGTCACAACTTTTAAAGTATTTTAAAGATCACATGCGTATTTGCAAATCTACTCACTGCAATTGAATCTCCACTCTGTAGCCGCTTTGTCAGAACACATTGCTTTCACTATTATTCATGCCTTCTGTCTCTCCTAGTCTGGATGCACCTGGCCTTGTGTGTGTGTTTCTTCCAGTAAGAAGCGGTTTCAGGCGGTTTGATCAGAAAAGAGCTTGTTTTTGTGCATACGCGGTTCCCTGCTGGAATGTCAGCCGGGCTGTGTTAAAGGTTAACAACATAACGAACTGGGCCTAACATGTAAAAAGCCTTATCTTCATTTTGTAAGCTGCTGTTCTTCGGGAATATAACTGAAACCGCACATTTCCAATTAATCGAAAACAATATCTGATTAAAGGCAGTGGACTTTGCAAGGCAGTGCAGACAATCAAAATATGAGTTGTAGGAAATGGCCTTTTGCCAAAAAACACAGATAAGTAGTTCAAAGATACTGTTTTTGTCTGTATTATTGTTTGGGTGCAAACATAAACACTAATAGTAAACGACATGTAACATAATTCCTTGCATAAAACGGAGTTCAACTCTTTGAGTTTGATTACATTCAAGGTTCATCCAGTAGACAACACCCTGTAGTGACTTGTGGTTTTTGCTCCAAGGAACAAAAACCTTATTGCTTATACATATTTATTTGTTTTTTTTTTCTAGCAATATACGTGTTGTTTTACCACGACCTTTTACTGGTAAAGAGATTATGGAAGATTATGTACTTTCGTGCAGCAAAACATGATCCTTATCGCTAATTTTATAGTCCTAGGGCATGTAGGTTTTGCGGGCTTTTTCCTGATCATACTGTGAAGTGCTTGAACTGTCATTTGTTAGTGCAGATATTTCATGGCTTGTCAACTCAGTGGTTATTACATCAGCTGAAATAATGCATTATCAGATCCCACGTTGATTACACAACAGGGCATGTTTATATACAAACAACACAGCCTTAATACCTGAAACCCTAAGTTAGTATCAGACTATATTTACACTTGCCCATTGAAAGTTTTAGCAGTTCTTATAATTTTGTCATGAAAGTTATAGTAGCGGATAATACTGGGCTTATTCAATAAAATAAAATGTCAGTGGAGAGTAACTTTAAGCTTGAGTCTACTGCAACCCAATGACTTAGAACAGGGTGTGAGACTGCGGGACAAATTTTAAATAGAATGGTCTGTTTACTGGGGGATGAATGAAGCAGAATTAAAAATCTGGAGGTACAATGCCCCCCATCCAGTTGCTACACCCAAGCTGCAACTGGATAAGCAGTTCTGGAATATGGATCTTTTTCTAGCCTGTTTAAACAATCATTCAGACCTCCTTCTGTCAAACAGTTTTCAGCAGAGACAAAATGAAATGACAAGTCATCCCAACCCTATTTGTTGAAACTCAGCACTGGCTAACTGCTGTTTTGACGGCTGGAGTTCTAAAGGTTCCTGTTTCAGATGACGACATGGCATTCGTACCCCACCCCCCCTGTGCGACACAGTTGCCATTGCACAGGAGCCCTCGCCTGCCCTCATTAAAAGCTGCCCACAGACAGAGTGGCAGTGAGAAGTACAGTGTCTGGGATAACAAAGCCCGAGGCCACACTGGGAAAGCCGACTTAACAGGTTCCTAGGGGACACTTAAAGGGAAACAGAAGAGGCGATTTCCAGTGCTAGTCAGGCTGCCCGAATGGTTCTGGTTTCTAAGAGACGCTGTGAGTACAGCGGCGCGGGAACAAGGCCAACGCGACAGAGAATTTCCCTCTGATCAGCGGCTGCGGTTAAGAAATGTTCTCTCTTTCTGAGTGGTGATTCTGTCTCCATAGCAACGGGTGTGTGTCTATGTCAACAGTGCACTGTACAGGTCATAAATAAAAACACGCAAGTCTTTAGTGTGATCACCAGTCTGCCCTGCCCCCCCCCCCCCCCCGTCTGTCTTGCCCATTGTCTGACTGGCAGAAATTCTCTTAGTGGCACTCTGAGTACATATTAGTTTACATAAATAATTCTGTAACTTGCATTAATTTCCATAGCGTTCACCCCTCCAAAGAGTACAGCTTTTGAATATTGTGTGTATAACACTATATACACAGAAGCATTTATTCACACTTTATGAGGGTGTAGGGCTTCTCATTATTTCATTAAGCATGCATTTGATTAAGCAGAGGGTACATTTTGGATTTGTTTTTGTGGGTAGCATGCTTTCACTTCTTTGTTGAGGTGCCCATGAAACAGCTTCTGCCATTTTCGTAAGCTGTGCAGCTTCGGCACATGGAGAACAGCGTGTTCTTTCTCTCTTCCTTCTGTGGCTTCCGTTGCTTTAGCCACACCTGCGGATTGTGGCCTCTTGGTTGCCGTCATCATACGCTGACAACCCTGGTCCAATCAGCTCACGGCCTCGGCTTTCATAGGAGGCCAGAAAAGGCAAACGCACAGCCCACACATTTACATTTGCACCCTAAAGTGAGGTCATCGCATCAGCCGTCGCCATACTGAGTGCATGAGTCACACGTGTAATTAAACAAGTTATATTTCCGACTCAACATTTTAACTTCATTATCCAATATTATTTTTTGGATGGGGACCGTTGATAGAGGTTGTGGTCTGTATTTGGTTAAAGAGGCTACCAGGAGTAAAGGAAGTTCTATATTGGTAACAGTTATGTCATCCATTTTAACAAAGTGAGTCACAAATAAGTCTTCCCTCCTACCGGGAAAAAAAAAACTAATTTTAGAACTTCAACCTACCTGAGTATAATGTAGTTCATGACACTTATAGGATAGAGTGTGTGTATACACCAACCTTCATTCCATCATTCTGTGCAGCCAGTTGCCCATGTGCCTTGTAGAAATGGTCCCACCATGAACAGGACTGAAACCATGCTGAATGGAGTGAGACAATCAGTAGAAAGCTTGGTTAGAGGGCAGAGGTGTGAAATCTCCATTATCTTCATTTATTTCACCACCCGTCTCTCATAAATACTTGTGGTTTGCATTTATATTACTTTAATTTATTTAGCGGAAACTTTTTTTCCAATACAGCGTACCAGTTAGGCAGAAAGTACATTTCAAGCATAAATCGTACACTGTCCCACAGCACTGCATCACCTTCAGAAAGCGGCTTCAGAAGTTTTATCCAGCAGTTGTTAGAACTTGAATCCCGACCTCGAAAAGGAGGTGCAGCCGTGGGGGG
>JAODUD010000002.1:23053061-23081530 GCA_026784285.1 Stomatorhinus walkeri
ACAGTGCAGATCACTTTATGAAGTCAGTCATGTGCAGAGAGGCGGCGCAAGCTTACAGAGGCTGCCCTGGTTACAGCTTCTTCCTACTTACAGACTTATCTGAAGATTGGTTTAAACACATCTGTATTAGTTTGGTATGGTTTTCAATTTAAGAACATTTCAATTGTGTACTAGTCTGACACTTTTTTGTGCATTGTGGATAAATGAAATAAGATTAATATTTGAAGGTCAGAGGACTAAAAGACAGTTGTGTTAGACTGCTGAGTTGTATGCTCCACTGAAAAGAGCATAGAACATTAACAAAGGCATTTTTATCTCCCATTCTCCTGTGGATAAATTTACTTATGGACTGATGTCATTCTGCATGCTGAAACAAGAGGTCTATAACGGAGACCTGAGACTTAGCCGAGCATGCTTGTATGAGTGTATAAAATGCGTAGGGTAGATCAGTTAAAGAAAATGCTTGTACATCCACAAAATATCTGTGCAAACATATCTATGTTTACTTTTTTGCTGGACTTTCTTACCATTAAGTTGTTGCCAACCGAAGTCACTAGTATTATATGCCTTAGAAAGTCCATTGTTTAAACTTCCACAGGGGATATTGGAATAAAACATATGACTGGTGTATCTGTGTTGAGAGGCTTGCCACCCAATCCATAGCTTGATCTGTTTAATTGTAGTATTGGCTGGAGCGTGCGTGGGGTCAGGGTCATTTCTGGGAAGCTGCAGACATTCAGGCCTGAACACCATTTACAATGAGCTTACTTCACATCCAAATGTCCTGAAAGGATCTGCCTTAAAGTAATGTTCCCACTGGAGTCCCACATTTATATGACAGGGAGCTTTTCATCCTTCTCAAGAGGCATCACAAAAATCTTGCTGGTACACTTATTATAAATAGCTGTGGTAGATGACAACAAAGAGGTTTGGCAGTACACAATGCTCTGCGTGTCAGTCCTGCTGAACCCTACGCATGCTGTGTTTTATTACCAAATGCCTTTAATATTTTGATGCTGACCAACTGTTTGGTTTTCTGACAGCTTTTAAGTCTGTCTTGCATTATGTGCCCTATTTAGGCAAGGACTATTTATCTGTACCAGATGAGCAAGCTAATTTACCACCTTTTATGCACTTTACATTAGAGTGTAATATAATGAATTATCGAGCATGTAATCTGAGTAAAAAAAAAAAAAAAAAAAAAAATATATATTAGAAAATTATTATTTTTTTTATTGTACACTAACTAGATGTTAAGTGAGGAATTTATGTAAAGTGTTGAATAATGATGACATTATTGGGCAGAAAATAGCATGAAGAATCCTAAAGCTTTATTAATCAAAGAGCTCTATTCACATAAAGCAGAGCCTGCCACATTCTCGGAAGAGAGATATTCCCGTAAAATTTTAAATGGACTGTTACTTGTCTGTAAAGAGGTCACAATGGATGTGTTCTTTTTTTCTTTCTTCTTCCAGTAAGTCAGAATTTAAAATACCCTAATTACTAGGATTAGGTGTTCACAGGCTAGGCTTTCCAAGGAAATTGTGCTATACTTGCTGTTTTTTTTTTTTTGCTTCAGTGCCATTGCAATCATGCAGAGGGCGTTTAATTGGAGACAAAGAAAAACCGACAAAGGGTGGTGAAGTGCTTTGTGGTTGAACCTGGATGATGTAAGGGGACATGTCACATCAGGATGAGCTACACTGCACTACACAGCACCTCTACAATACGTGTTATGCACAGCAGAATTTCTCAACTGAAATACATTCATCAGAACTGTAATGCAGCCTGACAATAAACACTGATGTCTTTCAAGCAGGGACATGCATATGCTTTTAATGTATTATGCATAACCATTCTTGTTATTGAATCACAGAGTGATGGACTCCATGGGCATTTATGGTGTATTCCATTTCAACTGGGAAGTTGGAATTTTTTAGGCAAAAATTTCAACCGGAGCGATCCCTGAAGTCAGACTTCCGACTCGGAAAGTCGGAGGAACCTCGACATTAATGACCTCAGAATTCAAGATGGGTGCTCTGTGCATCAACAGTAAAATGCAGTAGTAATTAAATGTTCACAATGCACTTCTGTCTTATTTGGATCTCATTAAATCGGTCATACACACAGTTTTGTCCAATCTCTATCTATGAACATGTTGTCACGCCATTTGTATGCACAAAATGCCACGCAATGCATTGTTATCAACTAGGATCGCTAACAATGACTAACAATGAACCTGGCTAGAACTGGCATTGCCAGTGGCTAACTTGGTTAGTTGTGCTAGAACGTGGTTAATTCGTATGTGATGTCGTTCCAAGTTAAATGGAATGCAGAATTAAGGGCGAATATGACAAGTAAAGCAATAACTGAATCCTCTTACTGTGTTCATTTTAGAAGTATAAAAATAGAAAAAATGCACCGGTCTGTTAAAATAAATGCATAACTAAAGATAAATAAATTATAACAACTGCTAGATACATTCATGTGTATTGGGATATAAAATATTGACAGCTGATTTTTAAAATATTTTGGAATCTAGAAATGTCACTTGTAAAGCTCACAGTGACCAGTGATATTTATTTTTTATATTATAGATAAGAAAATGTTTAATTATAAGCATCCAGTAAGCCCGTGTCTGAACTTGGGACATTTTACCAAAATAGTGTAACTTGATGCCACTTAATTTCAGCTACACATGCATGAATGGATGCTTTATGAATGGGTTATGAGTAGTGCAATGAAGGGATGTTACTTATAGAATGCCAGTTAAGGTATCTGACTTCCAAAATAGCAAGAATAAAAGCTTGGCACCCTAAACCTACAACTGTACCAACAATGGAGAAGGACTTTTTATAGGACAGAACACTGTGGGCGATAAATCGCCTGTCTGTAGCCTGGTAACGAGAATCTTTCTAAAGCAACAACACAGCACAAATTTGATACATAAAGATTACCAGCTGCCATTTGCATGTCACACAATGAAAAACTCAGGGTGTTAAAGGCAGTGTTCAAAGGCAGGTAGCATTCTTCCCTGTGAGCCATGTCTTGCCTCAACACAGAAAAATGATTAATCACTGGTGAGTTGTTTAAAGAAGAAAAGATTTGTTAACACTAGAACCATGGTCAGGCAATGGAAATTAAATCCTGATAAACATGCTGCTTTCAGCGGTTGAAAGAGTAGCTCGGTTTTTAGTCAGAGATGAAATGATGTGCAGTGATCCTCTACCACGAAGTTACATTCCAGACCGATAAGCGACAGTTGAAAATCCACGCTATAGAAAGACCATATAGACATTTTCTTTATAATTTAAGCCTTAAATCAAAATGAAAAGTTCACAAAAAGTTTGTGCACAACAATTGGACCACAAGCAAGGTACGCGAGACGCAGAGAACTGTGATGCGTCGGGGAAAAATCTGTGATATAGCGGGGGCGCGATAGCTGAACTGCGATATAGCGGGGGCATGACAGCTGAACTGCAATATGGTGGGGGATCACTGTATACATATAAATTGTGTTTTTCCCAATTCACTGGCCTATTCATTTTTAATTTTGAAAAGTGCTCATGGAATCAGTCCAGAAGACACTTATTGCTTGATTTGACAAGAGATAAGAAGTATCAATAAACAAATCAGTCAGACTGATGTGGTCAGGGGGGGAAGAGGGGGAAATCTAGGGTGAGTGACAGGGAAACTAAAACATTTGGAACATAACTAAATTGTTCTGGTTTGGGGGCCCAAAATGACATGGTTAAACAGGGCCCAAATTTTTCAGCAGCACCCCTGGATGAGGTTTGCTTCCGCTTTTTTGCAGAACACTTGCTGGATTACCAAGGAGAACCAATCAGTGTTTGAAATGCCTTTTTCAAATCTAGCTGTATAAGATGCAGTGGGAAGCAATAGGACTTTTCCATACAAATTAGTGGTAATGACGCACGTAAAGTTCAGAGTGATTTCGGTGCCCTTTTTTATTCACCTCACCAGTGTGCAACTTTCCAAATAATAACATCAGAAACTGAAAAGTTCACGTATCTTACTGCAGAATAACAGTCTGGACCCAATTAGCCTTGACCTGCATATGGGAAGCAGACAGCTATATATAGTTCAAAGAAGTATGAAGCAATTACATTCAATTGAAAAAGTAAAGCCAGACACACTGAGAAACGGAAGAGGATATAAACCCTTTTCGGAATACTAGGCTGTGGTGTTACTCATCAGAGAAGTTTATATTAAAGTTATTTCTTAATCGGAAAACATGTAACACGGGACTGAATAAGTATTACGGAAAATCATTACTGCCTTCTGGCCTTGCAAGGTCATGCAGCTTGAAATATGACACATTTCCCATCTGTGATGTCTTGACGCACAATACAATTAGCACAAAATACTACTGTAGTTGTGCATGGCATGCTGTCTCAACTGGGTAGCACTGTAGCCACTGTTGTCCACCGTTGTGGGTGTATGTGTATTTGGCCCATGCATGACCTGAACTCCTCTGGAGCCCTGCTACAGTAAAAGGACAGGCATTGAGATGGCCTAGTGTCTCTAAGTTGCCTGTGGAGTGCTCTGGCATCCCACCCAGGCTGTCCCACAGCTTTGTGACCCCTGCTTCCCTGGGAGACACTCCTGGTCTGATGTTGCCATGTTCAGGATAAGAAGTTTAAAGAAGAATGGATAGATATAAATGTAAATCTGGGCTTATTTCTGAGTTTGACCCTTAACTATACATCTCACTCAAACCTCATTTGTCTCATGCAAATGTGTGGTTTGGTATTGAAAAGACAAACATATGTTCATATGATTTTGGGGGTACATTGACTAAATCACTAACCATTGCTATCACATTTTTATGTGAATCATTAATTAATATGTAAATCAATTCATTTTGAATTAACCTTCCATTAAGTTTTCGTGTGCCAAAACCAATGCATTCCCATGTGATTTTATTTTAATGTCTAGTTTTTCAGTTCGTCACTCTAAGTCATTTTTCTCCTAGAATTTCTAAACTCTTGGCCTGTTTACACCCACCTCACAATGTTCTTCAGTGTGTTCCATCCATCCATCCACCCACACATCCATCCTATATTCTTAACTGTTTGTCCTGGCCAGGGTTACAGGGGTTGGGTATGGATTTTATTCTAGGCAGCCAATCCATCACAGGCTGCCCAAAAAACAGGCTAAGTATATTATCAAGGACGACCCCTGCTCATAAAAAAATGTCTAATGACAGTAATTAGTAATTACAGTCCAAATGATGACCGTGCCGCTTACGTTCACTGCTAATGTTGAGGCTACTCCAGAAAGCAATTTCCCATACAGTCTGAACTGAATATCACTTGATCTGTATTCTTGTAAATGCAACCGTGGTGAAGATAAATAGTTTTCCTGAGGAAGATACTGGCATCAAACACAAGAGCCATTGCAATTTCTCAAGAAAAAAGTAACAGTTCAACCTTGGATCCTTTATGTATTTCATCAGACCTACTTTTTTCCCTTTGATGGTAATGGATTTTCCACTCTTTCCATTCTTATCTTTGTCAGATGTAATGTACCTTTATAATCCCATAGAATTCTAAACATCATCAACACTATTCTTATACACTGCCAAATTCGTGAAACTAAATTTACAAGAAAAAATCTATAGATCTTAAATGCACAACAACATTGAATCAGTTTGAATTGCTATTGTCCTTACAGAGTAACAAAAAAAATATTGTTATATATTTTATTATTGTTCATATTGTAATTAACCCTTTAAGTACTTTATTATTATGAACTGTATTGTTATGTTTATATCTTAGTATTTAATATTTAGAATGAGATGGTGGCGGACTTCAGAAGATCTAGGCCATGCTGTCTGTCAGTTTCCATACAGGGGCAGGACATCGAGGTGGTGACCTCCTACAAATATCTGGGGGTCATATTGGACGATAAACTGGAATGGTCTCTAAATACAGATTCTCTTTACAAAAAGGGGCAGGGCCGCCTCTTCTTTCTGTGGAATCTGAGGTCCTTTGACGTGTTTGATGACATGTTGCACATGTTTATCATTCAGTGGTAGCCAGTGTCCTTTTTATGTGGCTACTGTATATGTTGGGGTGTTCAGTGCTGGGCAAGAGGCTTGACTCACTTAGAACAGTGATAGAAAGAGCCAGATGGAACAGATTAAAAGGTATAATGGACAACAGTCTACACCCTCTCCACAGCTCATGGTTGGGCAGAGGAGCAGCAGTGGAAGGCGGCTTCTCTCTGAGCAGTTTAGGAGGTCATTTGTCCCCACTGCAATTAGACTTTTTAATAGTGCTGTCTGACCTCGTCCTCCCATTCCACCCCCTGTCATTTACCTATTATAACTGTATTGATCTTTATTATTAGTATGTATTTTTTAAAGGAGCTACTGGATATCAGAAGTTCCCCTTCGGGAATTAAGTAAGTGTGTGTGTGTGTGTGTGTGTGTGTGTGTATGTTAGCTGTGAGCTCCTCGTGTGTGGATTTTGCATGTTCTCTCCATCTCCATAAAGACTTCCTTTACTTACATTTCCCACTAAAGTGAAAAACATCCATTTAGGTTGGCTGGTTAGATTGAATTACCCGAAGTAGGTGGTTGTGGATGTGAGTATGCACCCTTGATGGGGCTGCGATTTCCTCCAGAATTCCTGCTGCAATGTGCTGTTTGCTTGTTTTCCTTACAACATTTTTGCAGATGTAAAACAAAGGACAGGATCCTGTTTTAAGAGCGTTGAGAAACCAATAAAATGTTGCCCAAGTACACTTTCCAACTCATTGAATGTATGAAAACAAACAGCATGAAAATCAAACAACTGGGCCAAAGTGATCATACTCGCCAGTTATGCAGTGCTGGTCTATATACAGCTAATGATATATAGACCATATATACAGCTAATGATATATAGTTTGGAGGTATTTGGAGTTTTCAAAGAAGAAGCAAGGAAAGGTAGATTTTTAAGTAGGTATTCATGTTTTAATTGGAAAGTATATGGGTTAGTTCCAGAAACTGAGCAGGGAGAGGAGTCATTTAAGGTGACAGGAGTACCTGTCTGTGGTTAGACTGGGTTAGGGCATGGGGGGCGAAGCCACATGGCTCATGTGTGCTGGCAAAGGGGGCCAGTCACCCTCAGTTTCTTGGCTGTATGTGACGGGCATCGGCAGTAGAGTGAGAGGCCATTTGGCAGCCGGCTGAGGTGATGCTGCTCGGCCTGCAGGCGGGGAAATGGCAGGGGGACTGAAGAGCCCTTCCAGTTATCTTTGGCTGGACTCTTGCTCCAGATGTAAGGTCAGAGTACGGTCACTGGCACAGGCCCAGTCTGAAGCCTGTGAAAACTACAAAAAAAGAGAAGTTGGTGTGCGTGTTGACAGAACTGATTTGGACAACTTTGGGAGGGACCTTCACAGCCCTCGTTTACTTTCACGCAGCCATTTGTTCGGCTTCACGAGGGCCCAAGATGGTTTTTTTCTCTTGTTAATCCGGGATTAGTTAGGAAGCTGAAGAATGGATTATGACATAGCTATTATTCTCATGTTAAATATAATTAAATACGACTTTTCACCAACTCAAAATTTTAAGTACTGTGTTAAGTTTAATGACTCTAAAGGTCTACCATTCATTAAATAAGAAGAATGACAGATGATGATTTAATGGTATATTTATATACTGTATTTGAATGCCAAATTAGTGGTAATGAATACACACGCACACACACACAATGTGGAGTATCAGTTTAGTGGGTGGTTCTGTACTTTCTTCTGAATTTTACATATCAATGGTGTCTAATGCTGATCTTGGATAGGCCAAATCTTGATATTGATTACAGATTATTTTCGAACCTTTGGTTATGTGAATTAACTTAAATTTTCAGCAGCATGTCCTTTTAATGGGAAAAGAATAAAAAATAAAACCTTTGAGGTTGGCTTTCATGGTCTGTTGCTATTGCGGTGGCTCTAAACACAGGGAATCTTTCACGCAATAGTGAGCTCAAATACATGACACTCTGATCCTTCCTCACGCCTGGTTTGGTTCCTTCTTACAAACCGTCACATTTGAAGGAAAAACATAAAAGTTTCTGACAAGCACAAAACACATGACAGTTACTCTTCCAGTAGCACAGTGTTGCACAACCCGGTCCTCAGGGACTAACCCCAAACCTAACGCCTGACAGTCTACATTTAGGGAGCTGGGAGGGAGCAAAAATGTCGACTGTTTATGGGTCCTTGAGGACTGCATTGGGAAACACTGCAGGAGTAGATTGCTTATCATTTCAGCGTCTTCCAGAGGTGATGATCCCTTAGCTAAAGGGAGCTCACCTCTTATGAAAACAGAGATTAATAGGGCCCATGTCAAGTTTCTATTTGATGTGCAGCACAAAGGCCCAGACAGCTGCTTGAGTAGAGACCAGGATTATGGGTACACTCTCCTGATTTGTTCTTTTGTTGTTGCCTGGTGGTGATCTGGGATGATCCCATTTTGGAAATAGGGTCACCTATACAGTGTTAATCATTATGTTCACAACCTGCCAGAATTCTCAGATACAGTTGTTAATTGGATGTGAGAGAAAGTTATTAATGTGATGATGCCTGCGTAAAAGGAATACCATGAGACAATTCATGCATGCATTTTATTTATTTAGCAGATGGTTTTCTCCAAAATGACATAGAACTGAGAAAGGAAGGGCGGTGAGTCCCCGGAGAGACTGAGGTGGAGGTCCAACCACTGAGATCACCCTGCCAACCGCAGGATTGGAACCTTCTGATCTCTGGAGAAGAATCCAAACCCGATGAGCCACATATGTGAATGCTGGCCTGGCCACAATGCCACACTGCCACAATGACGAGTTTATTGTGCGTTGGAAAGCCGGTGGGGTGGTGTTCAGTTGGTTGGGGATCTTCGCCCATCTCTGGGAGGTTGTAGGTTCAGGTCCTCTGAGTAATCCTGTCACCGCTGAATCCTTGAGAAGGCCCTTGACCCCGAGTGGTCAAAGTGTGTTGGATGAAATTTGACCCTGTATGATAACCCCAAGCCGTCTTTAATTATATGTTGCTTTGGATAAAAGTGTCTGCGACATCCTGTAGCAGGAGAGGGGTTGATGAAAATACAGAACATAACTTAAAAACAAACAAGTATAAACAAACAAACGAATGAATGAATGAAATAAACGCACTTGACTCACAAAATGGTGAAAACTCTGATACATGCAAAGACAACTTCCAGTGAAGAAAAATGGCAGAAATAGCTTCTGTTGCATTTGCATGTTGGCCTGTTCACATTGTGTTACTTGATACACACCTCTGTAACATTAGCAGTGATCTCACTGTGATTAGCTGTGCTTTTTATTAAAGGGAAAGCATTAAAGGTGTGTCAGAAGGATAGGCACATTCTTCGGATTCCTCCATGAATAAGCTAAATCATCTTATGTCATAGTTCAGATTATGCAATGATAGCGAAATATAATGTCATCTCACGGGCACATGGAAATTTTTGTAAAAATCGCAAACCAAATTCTCTATGGAAGCTTCATTTGAAGAAAACGACCTGGCCATGGGATTTAACGGGATGTCTGAGTATTAACTGGTAAAAACTGGTTTTCGGAGTGGCTTTTGCACACACAGAGGCCCAGTCAGGCCAGAGGCTGAGGCGTGTACTGAAATCTGCTGATGCTGACTTAAATGGTAAGAGACAGTCCATCATTACTGAGGTCACACAGTAATTACTTGTCATGATCCACCTGCAGCTATTTAGGAACCACCCTTTCTCGGTAATATGTCAAAGTTAAAGACAACATCGTAGTAGAGAAGCTTTACCCAGTGCACACTGCGACACAGCACTGTCGCCCACTTCCGGCTGTGACATATAGAGCTGTGATTCCAGTGAGCTCAGCACAGGTGTATAGAGGTGCAGCAGAGAGACACAGGGTAGCCAAGAGAAACACATACCTGTAAGGCTGAATGGAAAGGGACAGTATAAAGGACAATTCACTTTACTAGCAAGCTAATGTAAGATTTCACAATATAGTTCACAGCTTCCTTCGGTCTAATATTCGAAATCTTTACTGTCATTTGCCAATAATATTGTATTAATCTACCAGTAATATGAATAATTAGTCCGTCCATCCATCCATCCATCCATCAGGGTAGTTGGGCATCCATCCTCTAATTCAGCTTCTTTGCTCTTGTTTTGGTTATAGTTCCATTTCCTCAGCTACCACATTACATTAATTTAAATTATACTTGCAAATGACTCTGTCTAATCCTCTCCAAAGATTGCACACTAAGAAACACCCTTCAAAGGAACACCCTTCAAAGGAACACCCTTCAGGCTGTCAATAAGGCATCCGGTTCATACCATTAAAAAAATGAAAAAACCCTTGGCCTACAGCCTCAATATTGGAAAGGACATATTTTCACCCTTGGTTTCTCATTCATCTTTGGTGCATTGGAGCTCCACATTTTCTCTTTTAGCCACCAGTGTGACTTAGTGCACACTTTATATAACCATTGTAGTTGTGGTTGAAAAGCCATAGTTACTGTTGCCATCGTGGTCTCTTGTCTAACAAATATGAGTAATACTAGGAACAACGGTGGTGCCCGTCGGATCCCAATCATTTTCGTTTTTTGCTTGCGTTTTGTGATATCTGCATTGCCACACCATACCTGGTTGCTCTGGCAACAGCAACAACAATTTCATAAAGGAGTTGCAAAAAACACACCAAAAAAAAAAAAAAATGCTATGCTACATAGGAGCAGCGGCATCAAGAGGGATATTGGGGAATTTAGCGGTAATAGCACCAAAACCCAAATAAAATATGCATAGCTTTTGTAATCTTAAATCTTAAAATAGCCTTACTTGTCACTTAAAGAAGTCTTATTCATCCAATGATATGTGACATTATCAGTTCCATATAAAAGCTGGCAGCATTCATAGTCAGTGAGCGATTTCACACATTTCCAGGAATACATAGTACGCAGAAATCACCTTGTTTCTCTAGCAAAGCAAGAAATTCGACATAACTCATTAGTCCGGAATGCAGACAAAGAATTTGTTTTTCTGTACAGTCTGAAAGAGTTTATAAGGCCGCAGACACTATAGGCATGATATTGTGATGTACCTGTGAGAACCTTGAAGGATGAGATGGCTGGCAGAACCTTGATGATATGACACAGAATGCTTCTTCTGGGTGGAGTTTTGGGCTGTGACAGAGTATACACAATACAGAGGGAACACTGAACAAACATGTCAGCAAGGAAGACAGACTCAGGGTCATGTGTCTGCGCCAGAGAACCAGAACACATGGATTCAGGAGTTAAGATCTGGTTAGGTTTACTGGGACAAGAAAGACTAGGTTCGTGCAGTTTGTCATATATGAGAGACAAGTGGAATCAGTTGTCAAAAACAACTCAGGTCACCTGGTACTTCCACCAATGGTCACACCCATGTTCTCACAGTACCTTCAGTAAAAATAATGCAGCCTTGTTTACGCATCCCAATGCAGAAGTTCACTTTGCTACTTTTCACATCTACCCTTCCTATAGTTAGCATATCCATCTTTTGTACTTTGTCAAATTACCATTTTGATTTATGGACACCAAATAGAGGGCTCCATTGGAATGGGGAAAAAATATTCCCGTGGAAACAGCGGGAATGGAGATGATCTTTATGGTATTTCCATGGGGATGGTAATAAAATGTATGGTAATACTAATCAAATTGCTCAGATACATATTCTTATATATGCTATAACAATTGTAAGTCCTTTCGTTCCGTTAAATTATTTGTCCTCAACCCAACACCACCTGGCCATAGTGCAAATTTAATAATTCCACTATTTAAAGGCTAATATGTACATTTAATTTTGGTGCATACAGGGACAGTTTTTGCAGGGATGGGGTGTGGACGGTTTAGATGTTAATAGGGACAGAAAGGGCTGGGGGCAGATATTATCCCCGTCTAGCTCTCTGCACCAAAAACTTTGGAGTGACGTTGAAATATACCTCATTCAAAGGGCAATGAAGTATTTGAGAGGTCAAATATAATTATTATTGCATGAAGATACATTTGTAGTATGTATAGCCTTGGGGCAAGAGCAGTTTGTCCTCCTGCCGGCTACTTCACTGACCGCAAATTCAATTGTGTTGGGAAACACCTGCTGTCACTAGCAAATTAAGGGCAACAGTGACTCCTCTGGCAAACAAAGGGATTACAATAATACAAGTAGACAGTCAGATTGTGCCTAAAAGGAAAGTGAAAAATTAAATCTGAAACTCATCACTGTGTGCTGAACATAACTACCCACTGACCCACCGCGCCGCCTTGCTTAACTACTATATTAACCTAGGCCTAATTCAAACATAAAATGTAAACATGCCTTTTACTTGTGAGACAGTTTAGACCTATTCAGCCAGTTATTAATTATGAAAACTTTCCCAGGGGTGCCATGGGAAGAGGAGTTAAGATGATTCCAGGGGCCCCTGAATGGAATATAACTGGATCGGTCTGGGTTGAGGTCACAATATGATAAGCTTCCATGGGGCCTAGATTCTCTAACTGCATCCCTGCTTATACAGACATACTGAGTGTAAGGACACACTGTAGGGCCATTGCTTAAGTAAGGATTGATTTCTCACAGTTGAAAGCGGGAGAGACTTAGCCAGAGTGAACGACCCAATAAACCACAACCTGCATTTCCAATGATATACTGGCATATAGGAAACTGGCACAGAAAATATTAAGGGCAAATGGTTGATCTGTCAAAGACAGATATTAGCATAAATAAGGTCAGAACAACTGGCATGTTACTAATGTAAAAACTCATTTCTTATTACGGTACCATCACGTATTAAATTAGTTTGCAAGTATGTTGTCATCAGTTTATTATGTAATACACAAATGGGCAACATGACTCGATCCATGAAAAAAATCCATTCACACAGAGAGTTATCTAACGGAACCTGCAGTTTATTCTGCTGTTCCTTTTCACAGGAAACACAATCTGACACCCCACCCTTCCACTTCCTCTAAGAGGGCAGCACTCCCTAAATTGGTCACCTTGGACAACTAACGTAGAGGATTTCTAAAACAGATATAGAAGAAAGTTTGCTTATCTGAAGACAGTCTTCCGGATTTAGCTTCCTCTAGGGCAGCTAGTAAATCATTGTGAAAATTGTATTATTTCAGTATGGGAGTAGTATAATTACACTGAAATTAGTCACCATAAAAATATAATGAATAAGGATCTTTCAAATGCCATGTCTATCACATGTCAATGAACACATTCCTAACATATAATAATGTATTCAAAAAATATTATAAAAATGGCTATACATGTTTATAGAAAGGCATAACACATTATAGCCATGTTTATAATGCATTATGAATCTATAATACCTTTATATTGACCACCATAATGCATCATGAAAGTATCTATAGTACATTATAGATGACAGCTTCTCTGGAGCTTATGCAGTATTATAATCAACAATATAATGCCCTATAATTGAAAATAGAAGATGTTCTAATGGTGTATTAATTTGTAAAGGCCTACTGATGTATAAATGGCAGCTTCAAATAAAGCGTTACCGATTAAGGTTTACATGGCTGTTGGCAGGTGTGTGTAATTTGCGTGCTGAAATGTAGTGTGGTTCCCTTTATTGGCAAGCAGAATTCCGATTCCCAGTAGCCTGGGCAGACTCTGCAACAGACAGTTACAGCCAACTGTGGGCCAGATTAACGCCCCATGTCCTGGGCAGAGCAGGCAGGGGCTCAGGAAGGATCCTTGTCAGAGCCGTGGATGGGCTCCATCCGCTGACGGCAAAGCATTACGCCCGATTTGCAGCCACTCCCCAATACAGGGGGGTCACGACTGGAAAACTCCAACTGGCCGATTTGCCGCAAGTGCACCTGTGATCAGTTACACTGACTTCCTGTGTCATAGAGGGTCCTGTTGGGAATGGGCCAGCGCAGAAAAAGCACTCAGACACACACTGTATTGCTGTGAATATCTAACCAAAACAAAGCCTCACCGAGATCCTAATACGCAACAATTGCAGGATTAATTCTGGAAGCTTGCTAAGCTAACCTTTATACCAAGAGAAAACGGCTCAGTTAGCAAAAAAGACTCAGCTTTGGTTTTGTAGTGTAGAAACAACAGTGGATTCAAGATGGGTAACACAAGACAAAACATACAGTCAGGAAAAAAGAGCATAGAAATAATGTCATGCTCTTAAACAATAAATTGAGAAATAATTCTGTGATTTCCTATGTTTCCCATAGGAATAGTGCTGGCTCAGGTTCTGTCTTTGTGCCAAGTTTAAGTTGACCTAAATTTCCGAAATAAAGAATGCTGTAGGTTATGTTACATAACATGTTACATAACACACAAGCTATACACAAAAGCTATGAAAGTATGCCTTTTGTAAGACAATCTGGTAATAAACTAATTACCCCTCATTTGAAAAAGAAACGTTGGCAGAATGATGTGGCCCTAGGTAGTGTTATGCAGGAGTTTATCTGCCCCCAGGTTAATCGCAGGTTCATTCCCCCCATAAATAAGAAACTTATGAAACAATCCATTTCACTGGAATTGAGATATGGTTATTAGGACGCGTGTATCACTGTAGGTTCTGCCACAGGTGGAAATTCAAATGCTTACAATGGTAATGGAGTGCTTAACAAATATCTGTCCAACCAGCCAATCAGGCACTTAGCCACAAAATAAAATTATGGGTTTAAATCCCTTCCTCCAAAATGTGTTTTTTCCAGACCAGACATGGAGCCAGGTAGTAAAATTGCAGAAAACTCCCCCCGGCTACCAAAAGTTAGGCCCGCAGCCACCCCAGGGCAGGAAAATTGCAAGACCCCCACTAAACTTTATTTCTGTTTGTGGGCCTGCAGTCATTCATACTACTTATCGAGTAAAGCATTGCAGGACCTTAATGACACATGTTTGTTTCAGTAGAAAAGATGAGGCAGATAGCTTCCCGCTTTCTGAATATGAAGGTGCTTTGCAGGAGAGCCATGCCATGCTTATTTAGAGACTTAAACTGAGATTTTTAAATATCATATCAAAGCTGCAGTCAACGATCATTCAGTAAAATGCAGCATCGGCAAATTACTTAATTTGCACTTGACATGACATCAGGTCTGGTGGCGTGACGAAACATTTTTATTTGTTTGTCAGACTGACTGTCTAATAACGGCACTGCATAGACAGTGTGGACAAGTTACAAAGGAAAGCTCGAGTGCTGCTTTCACAATAACAAGCAGTCGGTACATGGAAGTGATACTGCCAACTGATAGCCAACACCCAGGTGAGCAGGAGGTAACCCGTGCCGCCGACGTGTTTGTCTCAGCCTGTCTGTTGCTTTGGCGCCACTGGCATACGGAACAAGGTGCAAATATCTGGCAAAACACCACAACGAAGTCATTAATCTTCCACTTTGTGGCACTGCAAAACAACACCTAAGGGCTAAATAACCATATGCGCTTTTCCTAATTATTCTTTTTCCCTCAAAAACAATAATTATTGAGGTTTTCTCACTCTGAAACAATGTGAAAATCAATGCCAGGTACATTTTTATGACTACAGGCTCAATTACACTTGTGTAAAACTGACATTGTGACATTGTGACGGTCTTCCTTTGTGCGCCTCACTACGCACGGCACTTTAATCATCTACATTTGCATTTTACGTCGGATTAAGCCACATAAAGCAATATTAATCTTAATAACATCATCCTATTACTCACGTCTAGTCCCATTTAGCATGTATATACTGTAGGTAGACTCTCAGATAAATAACATTAATTAAAGTATGCGTGTACATGCCAAAAAGTACCACAAACATCCAATGTTGCACAAATCATTCATATGCATTTTTTCTTGCCTGTAACCTTATCATTAAAGTGTTTCACATAGCAGTCTGCAGTTAATGCTTGAAGTTCAAAAGAGGTTGCTTCTGCTAACTGTTTTTTTTTCCCCACATGCTTCTAGTCACATTTACGGTGGTCCCTGAAGTGAGAATAGACTGTTCTCTGGAAATGCTTGTGTCTATGTTCCATAAGGTATAATTTAAAAATCATTTTGACAATTTCAGTTCTGCACATACTGAAGTCATTTCCACTTGTACTTACCATGATTATAATGTTTGATAAAATGTTTTTTTCATTAACAATTGCGTGCACATTTATTCCAGCCAGATATTTCTCTAGAATAAATTTATGTTTAAGTACACTGGGGTTAATTTACGAAAGTAGGGCATATTACGGAACTGGACTGATATTTTGGACACACACTTTTATCCACTAAAGTACTTGCTGTTTGCAATGATTTTTAATATATTGTTGACAGGTATGTTATAAACGAGATGCATACTGGCAATAAAAAACCACTGCACTTAATATATAGAGGACACATGTAAGAAAAGGTCAAGTATGTAAGAAATATACAGGAATTTACCGAAAAATGTATAATTCACTCATCAAACCCTTCCCCTAAGCCCTTATCCATTGTTTATGCACATTAAACTTTAGCAGGACACAGACTTTAGGAAAGCTCCTGGCTTTCACTTCCCTTCCCGTAATCACACAGTGGTAATTTACGCCCATCTCATAAACCGCATGCTTGTTTTTTCCGGTGAACCCAGTTGAGCCCAGATGTGCACATGACAACACTTTACCTTTTGCTGAAATCTATTTTCTGAAATCTTCTAAATGGGCCTTAGTTTCTCAGGCTAACCGGAAGAACGTTGTGTCATTTTTGAAAGGCGTTCTTTTTCGAAACTGAGAAAAAAAAAAAAGAAAAAAAAACATGGTGCCCCCTGTATAGTATAACTTGGCCATTGTTGTGGAGTTTTAATGATTTTGTGTGAAACTACAATCCTGGAATCATGGAAGCCAATATTAATTATCCATCTTTATAGACATTTATTTAATACAAGGCTGCTTGTAACTATTCACGGGAAATATACAGTAGGGCAGGGCCTATATAGTATGCTCACACACAAGAGGCAATTTATTGACACAAATTCACCTGACTATAAACGTACCAATTCCTGTGAGAAACTGGTGTCCAGTACTTACCCATCCGTCTTCTATAACTGCTAACCTTATGCAGGATTTCCGGGGGGTCCAGAGGCTATCCTGGAGACTACAGGCACAAGGCAGGGAACAACCCAGGATGGGGCACCAGCCATTCGCAGGACATTCTCACACACACACACAATTTGGTATCTCTAATTAACCATAGCACAAATTTGAACTGGGGGGGACCAGAGGACCCAGACTAAACCCCTCAATGACACAGGGGGAAAACATGTGAGTTCCACACCCATGTAGCCATAGCAAAGACTTGAACCCCAGTCCCAGAGTTGTGGGGAAACAGTGCTGACCACCGTACCACTACTCCACCAAGCATTCAAATGGGCACATCTGTTTAAATATTCACTTCTAGGACACCAGGATATTCCTGATTTGTGATCATAAAATAACCATCCATCCATTCATCCGTCCATCCATCCATCCATTGATTTTCTGTAACCGCTTGTCCTATTCAGGGTTACGGGGGGTCCAGAGGCTATCCTGGAGGCTACAGGCACAAGGCGGGGAACAACCCAGGATGGGGCACCAACCCATCACAGGGCACAAGGCGGGGAACAACCCAGGATGGGGCACCAGCCAATCACAGGGCACAAGGCTGAGAACAACCCAGGATGGGGCATCAACCCATCACAGGGCACAAGGCGGGGAACAACCCAGGATGGGGCACCAGCCAATCACAGGGCACAAGGCGGGGAACAACCCAGGATGGGGCATCAACCCATCACAGGGCACAAGGCGGGGAACAATCCAGGATGCGGCACCAGCCAATCACAGGGCACAAGGCAGGGAACAACCCAGGATGGGGCATCAACCCATCACAGGCCACAAGGCAGGGAACAACCCAGGATGGGGCAGCAGCCATTCGCAGGGCACACTCACATCATTCACCCACACATTGTCTATGGGCAATTTGGTAACTACCATAAAACATTATGATGCTAATTGATGTTTCACTATTGTATTTTACCTTTACGAGGCTAAAAGTAAATAGCTTATTCGCCACTGAAACAAAAAGTAAAGCAATTTGCATATTAAGGAAGCTGGAAAAATACACATGCGAGACCAATACACAATAAGTGGCAGTTTTACTGACTTGTTTTTAAGATTTAAACATAAAAAAGATGTTTTTATTTCAATCTAACAGTCTTACCAGTGACCGAGGACTATTGGTTAACACTGCGTGTACACCAACACGTATACATACAGTAATAATAAAACATTTTAAGTGAAATATTTGAAAGAGAGAAAAGAAAGCATATCAAATTTTGCATTTATTTTATAGTAAGGCAAAGTATACGTGAATGCTTCTTCAAAGCTATTGCTACAAGCATTGCCCTTTCGCGTGAACCTTACTGCGGAGGGACCTGATCAGCACGCTCTGTGACATCTCTGTTTAATAATAGCTCCGCAGCTTTTATACCTCCGAAAACGAGCACCCATGTCACATGACTGTTTCTGTTAGCTAGTTCCCATCCCGCCCAGTACATGACTGAACATTTTGAGCTCTTGAGGTAACCAAGTTAACCACAACTTCCCCTATCTGTGATGACAACTGAGCTGGCTGTTGAATGTCCTCATACAGCATGCAAGTTGTACCAATTCCTTCACTGTTTGTTTTTCTCGGTGAAACGGACACGTCGTGACCACAGGGAGCATCAGATTGCTTGTCTCTGTGAAGTTTTTGTAGAAAACACATAACAAAACCACACTTATGATACTCTTCAGCTGGAGCTGTTAAAAAAATGTGCCACAGCTCATTGCACAAAATAGAAAAGAATTTTAATAGAATGGAACACGGTGTATTATGTTTAGCATTTACTCTGCAGTTTCTTTCATGTACAATGTTTCAGCCAGTTTCAAGTTTGACTTCTACTGCACAATATCCTACTGAATGACAAGGTGTATACTGTAGGTAGAGATCCTCCTTTTAAGATTCTATGCATCTCCCCTGACCACTCACTATTTAAAGAATAAGATGATATAACACAGTGTTACTGATTTTTATTTATAACACAATGTTGCTATTTTTGCTTGCTTCTTTGTTTTTTTTCCCCAAGTTCAGGTATTTGATTTTTTCTGTTGCAAAATGTTCTAAAGCAGAAGACACCATAGTGCTTTAGTAATTTCTGCTCCCCACGGTTGATGCTAGCTTTACAAACATGAGTTGCCGTCTTGACAAAATACATGACTTTTCTGTTTATCCGTCTATATGCTTTTCTGTCATAAGGAGTACGTGTCTAATACGCAATTCAAATATTATTAGGGGATGTGAGCATCTCCTGTTTCTTCCAGTTGGTGTAGTCGGTCATGCTTCTGTTACCTTAGAAAAGTTGAAAGACTAAAGACAGAAAGGTGAAGTGGACCAGCCAGTCAGAAAGAGATCAGCTTTCATGTTTTTGAGATTGCAATTTGAGACCCCAGAAATGTATCCAAGAAAAATTTGAGCATTTCCTTTTGTCCTGCTAAGGAATGATTGCTTATCTACAGCAAAATGTGCGTATTCTAGTTTCCTTGTCCATTATGACCGTCACACAAAATGTGGCACGAGTGTGAGAGGAAAAACACGCTCTGCTGAGGCATTACTGATGTGTGACGCAGTTCAGCTGCTAGGATTTCCTGCACTACCATCTGTTGCTTAGAATGTGCTGCCAACTACTGGCTGACTGTGGACATGCTCTTGTCCAGCACTTCAAATCCTTCCAAGGGCCTCTGTGGGGTCCCAGGACGTGCTGTTCTGAGTACCAGTCAAGCATAATTAAAAACAAAACAGACATCATAACGGCTTTTACACAGTAAACAAAGGGGGAGGAAGGGATGTCATTTGCAGCTACAAGCATATATGGGGAAACTGCATGTATTTATGAAAACTCAGGGAAGGCTTTTTCTTACTTTTCAGTCTTAGTCAATGTAGCAAACAATATTTTTTCATGCTGTTTTTTTCATAGAGTAGCTTTAATGCCAGTTAATGTCAGTTATGTTACGTAATGTCTTACAATGCACTCCCATTTTTATCCTCACAAAAATACATACTGGTTACATTAAATATATAACGACATTTGAACATACCGTATAACTTCAGAAAAAAAATACATTTATTTTTAGTATTTTTTAGAACAAAGTTCACAACGTTGCTGATTATACTGGTGTAAATACCTGCTTAAACTTTCATATCAGGAGTCCTCCTGATGAGAGAGGACTTAGTACAACAGTATAACAGTATCAAATACAAATAATATAAAACTGTTTTAACTGTTACATTGTTGTACATGTAGATATATAATTGGTGTTCGGTTTAAGAGTCATTTACTAATATCTAATAACAAAAGATCATTTTCCTGAACATGATAGGGCGTGACATTTCATCTATTTTGGCAGTATTTCCAAGATTATCATCTCCGTTTGAATCCTGTGATTGAACAACACGTTGACATCTTCTGTGACCCTTTGAATGCTGCTCAATGTGCCAAACCAGAAGACGCCAGTCAGGGGCATGTACTACCCACTGTGCCTGTGGAATCAATTCAGGCAGGGTACTATTCACCATTCAACCGGGAATGTGTTAGCGCATGGCAGCTCCCCACTTATCCATATCCACGGCTTAAAGAAAGTTGAAGCTAGACTTCAGTTAAATTGCAAAAGCACAATGATTTAAAATATCCAAATTGTAGCTAAGGGTCTGATGGATGAAACTGGCAAATGATTTTTTACTATCCTCCACTTTTCCGGTACTGGTTGCACCAGTTATAATTCAGTCATTCTCAGTGTTCATACAAAAGAACAATGAGGTAACTGCTTAATTAAAGCAAAATTTGCATTCAGATCAACTGTGCTGTGAAAGCTAGTTATGTATGCAGGGCACTGTGTGGCACAGCAGGCTAAGGCTCTGAACCTGCGATCGGAAGGTCAATGGTTGGAACTTGGCATCAACATAATAGTCACGTTTACGGGCCCTTGAGCGAGGAGGCACTAAAACCCCAGCTCCTTGGGCACTGCTGCAGGTGGTTGCCAAGCTCGCTCTCTCACCTACATATGTGTCAGGAAGAACAAGACTGGCGTTGCAAAAAGAATTTCCCCACGGGGATCAATAAAAGTGTCATTAAAATCAGTGTTACTGGAGTCTTCCAATTGGACTCCTGGTTGAAATATTAAATGTGACAATTTTTGCATAACACTTTTTCTTTTTCCTGCAGACACTTTTTTTAAATGAGCAGCCCATGAGGACAACTTGGACACAGAGAGCAGGGTGCGTCAGCCACCCGTGAGCATAGGGCTTGACCCTGCATGACTCTGGCTTAGAAAGACCTCCATGGCATGTTTGTAAGGAAACAGACTGAAATGAAGTGAAGAGGAAAATGACCCAGGAAAGTCGGCCTGCCTAAGGACGAGAGTTTGGCTGGATTCCACGTGGCTCTGGTACTGGCAGGCAGCCTGGCCAGTTTGCGTGCTGCTGCAGGTGTGGTACGTTTGCGAATGCAGCCTTTGGAACACTGGTTGGCGCGGCTCATTGTGATGAGTCTCCTGTCTGCCTCACCTGCCCCAGGGGCTTTTGGGAGTGGCTTGATGGGCCCTTGCACGAGGCTCCTCTTTTGTAACATAATAATCAGCCTCAGACAGGCAGCGCCATAAACTGCAGTTTTTTTTTTCCAGCTCTACCACAACGAAGCAATGAAAAAAAAAAACCAAAATGTTCCGTACACTTGGCCACGCAAAACATGCAAAAACAAAACAGTGCACGAACATCTGATATAAAAGGGTTCATGGTCCGCCATGTGTAATGAGACGTGCAGAAAGCACCAGGACTATGACAAAGCACATCAGGACAATGAAAACTAAATTCAAAAAGGTATACTGATTTTTCAGGTTTTATATTTTGGCCTGCGGATTTGCAACACTAGTTCAGTTCACTCACAAGATCGGGTCATGTGAGAAATATGTGTATAATTCCTTTTACTGCTTTTATATTTAATTAAACGGGTTTTGGGGGTCAAAATTGCAGCAACAGCAAAATCTGAAAGCCTCATTGCATCTTATCGTGGAAGTAACTACATTGTGCCAGTTCCTAGAAGTTTCAGACTAGTATGGATGTCACTGATAGTGATGGTACAGAGAGAACCTGCCACCAAATGCTCGTATATTGAAATTGTAAATAAAGTCCAATGGGCATTCATAAGCAGCCTACTCATGTATCGCCATGCATGTATAAGAGATGCATGTATAAACTGCCTTGCAACTCTGCCGAGTACCACTAATGCAGACTAGCAACATGCAGTCCCTAAACAGATTTTCAAGCTTGGCTTTCCTAAGAAATTCTGAAGATCATACAGGGCTACTAAAGGCTGTTATCTTTTGTGTTTCTGCTGCACTAATAATATCTCTTCATCACATGGGGAGCAGAGTCTCGAGACTAAAGCATATTAATTGTTGTGTGGAAAAAAAGGCTATGCTTTGCGTTCAGGCCGGGTAAAACCTGCTGCTTAGGTATGGTCTTCACTGGTGTGACAAGGCTGAGGCAAGGGGTCATTAATTATTTTTTTTAAGTTAAAAGACAATTCTAGAATGTTACCATGGGCATCATTCACTTACAGGTATATCTGTTTTATAATGCATTGATATATTTCAGCCAAATACGTATGTAGAGTATTATGGCAACTGCAAGTAATGTTTCCTGAAAAAGAAATGCAGTTCCATGGTTAGCTCTGAGCAGGTCAGCACACTGAGACATCACGGTCTTTCACTGACAGCATGGAAGACAAGTGTACCCAACAGAAATTCTGATATGACAGCTGATAGCCTCCTTAAAGGCGTCACAGGCCTTATCTCATGTGGACTCCAGTTATGCAATGAATGGGTGAAAAACAAAATGAACAACAGGAATGTAATACTAGTTATAATAATAATAATAATAACCAAACAAATATTACAAACACAAAACAATAATAATGATGATTGATTATAATAAATATGTATCCAGAATTGTCCTAACATGAAAACTGCGGTGAATGTGTACACACATGAAAGTATATTTTATTTTGTATAACTTTTTAATATGTAAAATGTTATTGGTTGACCTCTGACCTGTATTGTAATTGGCTGAGGTGGGTTGGTATATGGTATATGCGCGAACACAATGCGGGGGAGAGGACTGCAGAGAAATTTCATGGAGAGCAGTTGTTACCTGAGTTAGCATTTTGCAAAGTAATAAAGAGACTGTTTGTTTCAAACCTGTGGCTCGGGGTAATTATTACTCATTTGAAGTAGATGCAAGACACAAGAAAAAAAAGTTACTTTAAGCCTATCTGGCAGTTTCTTTATAATGAAAAAACATTTTTGCCGGAAAAATCCAAGACCTTGACAGGTTTTAATGAGGCATCGAAAGTTATTCTGTCTGAAAATTGATGTCTTAGATAATGTTAGGCTGAAGGCTCCATTACTTGGGATTTGGGTTTTTAAAATGATGATAGACTTGATTTAAATGCTTCCTTGGTGTGATAATATCAGCTTGGCTGAAAGGTCTTTCAGTCCTAGTCTTTAGGTCAAAGTTTTAAGTCTGTTTATACTGATACTATGACATTCATTAAATTGTACAAAACAAATAATAATACATTTATGTAATATTAAAAAATGAATTTCAGGCAGTTGTATGCCTGGCAGTGCTATGCTAATTAGTGAGCATTGTGCACTGTGCGAGAGTTGCTGCAGGTAAGCACTGTACTGCATGGCAGTTCGACCATCCCAGTCTTGCATGCATCTCTAAGTCTCATTCATGTATATAGCATTCAGCTCAGTTACCCTGTTCTGACAAGTCGACAACGACCTGTCTGTTAGAACAGGACCCAGTCGTATATTGGGGAGAGTCTGTAGAATGAAGTTGGATCTGTGAGTTGGCTAAAACCCACTTGTTATAGCAGATGGTTATAATCATCCATTCATCCATCCATCCATCCATCCATCAAAGGGCTATAGTGAATCAGGAAATTACCCCAGAAAGTAGAGAGCAGGAGGTCGCTCTGGATAAGATGGTCACACACAGAGCCAGGAACAGGAATCGGAGGTGTGACAGAGCTTCCCACTGAGCAGCTACGCCAACCTGCATGTGATTAGAAGTTTAAAACAAAAAAAACTGCAGAAATATTAGCCAGTCAAAGAAAATGATCTTTAAATTGTCTTCGTATTGGTGTAAAACTGTAATATTGTGCCTATCAAAGCGTGTTAACTTAGCCATTTCCAAACCTCTCCCAAAATCACCCAAGGATTTGCACCTACTATCCAACAGGCCAATTTTTTGACTGGACCACTACCACACCTTGTCTAATGAATTATATGACTAGATTAATCTATTGGTTGATCAGTTAATCAATTAATTAATTGAGCTGGTGGTGAAATATCATGAACACATGGAACGGCTGAGGTGCCACTTAGGGCAGATTCGGGAACTGATGCAATGCTCTTCTAGTCAGTCAGATAGGCAACTTCTGGTAGAAAACAAGAAATCTTTGTCACACCATAAAGTCTTGCTGTCCTAGACACAGATGCAGCAGTGAGACCATGAGATGGACCAAGAATTTGTTCACTTTTGAACTCTGATTTGTCTCCCATTATGTTGTGCGGATTGCAATATTTTATGTACAGCTGTGCTATTGGTCTGTGCTATTGGTCTGCTAATTGAACATTCACATTCTGATCTTACTAATGGAACGTCCAGTCAGTGACGACTGCCCACCAGGCTGCACAGCTATAGACATGCAACATCAAACACTATACCAGTTTCACTGTCCGACCCCATCTCTATTGTACTGTATATTGCTAAGTATTGTGTGATTCTTCCCATTAGCTGTAAACCACAAATTCTGTGCTCTTGACTACAAATTGTGCCCAATTACATTACCCTGTAAGCAAGATACATAAGATATAGCAGCAAGCATCATACACAAAAATGGTCAAAAAAACAATCGATAACACAACAAGCAAATTCACGGGGGTTCCCAGTTTCATAACTTGCCCTGGGCTCAACTGAGAGGAAATTCCAAAACTTTTCAAAATCCTGTTTTTTATGTTATTGTGAAACGGTTTTGTTGAGAAACAAAGGCCGAGATAATTCATAGCTATTCCACGTGCCTGCACTGTGAGGTATACTGCAATGCTAAAACCAAGGGAACCTTTATTAACATTTATAATCATAGCAGATTTACCTGTGTAGAGAGATGTATGATGGGATTTTTGTGCACATTATGGGTGAGACTGCCTCAGGCAGATGTTGCTCACAGTCCCAGGGGTTAGGAACATCTGACTTACAGTACGGACAACTCATACTTATGACCAGACTCTCACAAAGCCTATTATATTAAAAAAATAGGTTAAATACGATCTTTCATAATATCAAATGCATGCGCTTACTTTGTGACACTTGTGAGAACATTGCACTGCTTCAGCAGTTTTTCAGCTTGAGGTACAGTACAGCACCATGTGTAATCACTTGTCTTCTTATTCTTCTGATTATTATTTTTCTGACTTTCCTACAAATTGAAGTTAAAACCAGACTTATGGAACGGACCTTGGGGGGACTCCCTGTACTTGTGTATTGCTGTTCAATAAACTCTGCAAGGAAATACGTGTATTTATCTTTATGCCGTGTCTATGTTTCAATAACAAGCTAATTTTTTGCTCACTGTGATTCAAACAGTGTACTCCATCAAAAGAAAAATTTATACTGATATGGCGGTCTGCCTAACAAAACACCACAGAGAATGTCTGGAAGACCATGTGAATCATCTCAACACACAATAAACACCATCCTTAAATTAATTGTTTTAAAATTTGCTTGGGAAAGTTAAATTAAGCATAACAGGCCAAAAGAATTCAAATGCTATCATTCATTTAGACTGGAATGACCCATTTAAGCATGCGTAATACTTCCAAACACCACCTGCATAATTGAGATGATTTCCCCAACTCTACAACACTTACATTTGGGTGCTATCCCAAAATAGCCCATGGCCTTGGAGTCTTTATTTGTTTTTATATCAAGATGCATCAGTTGATCAGATATCAAAATGTTGAATCAGCCTGATAAAAAAGTCAGCTGCTTCGTCATAGACTTTACATTCGTTTACTTATCAGATATTTTCGTCAAAAGAGTCACACTATGGAGAAAGCAATATAATCCAGTTCCTGGAGCAGTTAGGGTTAAAGGCCTTGCTCAGTGGCAGAATGGAAATGTGACTATGGTATTTGGACAGGTGGTCTTCAGATCACTGGGACGGTAAGAGACCTTACCTGCTGAGCCACACCTGTCAAGAACTGTTTGATACTCCCAATAGTAAATTATAAAATACATAAAAGGATGCCATTGTGACTCAGTGGATAGCACTCTTACCTTATACCTCCAGGGTTGCCGGTCCAAATCCTCCTCTGTTCTGTGGGTGTGGTGCTTGCCGGTTCTTCTTGTCTTGCATGGATTTCCCCTACGTACACCGGCTTCCTCATGCAGTCCAAAGCCATACAGTTGGGTTGTTCTTTTATTGAGTGCGCTTGCATATGACTGGCATCCTGGGAGGACACTGGCCTCGGCCGCGTGCTGCCTGAGATAGACTCCAGGACCCCCCATGACCAGCATTTGTGGTTTGAAGATGGATGACAATCAATGCTGTTTTTCTCCCACTATAAAAGACCTGTAATATGATGCAGGCAACCCTGTTGCTTACATTCTAGAATGTATTTCCCATAGGATGCACGGTGGTTAGCACTGTTGCCTCACATGAAAGGGTATGGGTCTCCACCATGGTGTGGAGTTTGCGTGTTCTCCTTGTGACGTCGTGGGGTTTCCTCTGGATACTCTGGTTTACCCCCCATAGTTCAAAAGCATGCTGAGGCTAATTAGATTGACCACACTATGTTTGTGTGGGTTTGCATAGATCACATTTGGGGACTGAAATGTTGGTGGCCATTTGGATTTATACAAATCTGTGAATGCAATCAAAGTCTTGTATTTTGTTTGGTTACTTATGGTTAAGGTTGGGGCTGGATAGGGGTTAAGGTTGTTATAGTTGGGATTAGAGTTTTCCTCATAGAAATGAATGGAGAGTCCCCACAAAGATATAATTACAAACCTGTGTGTGTGTGTGTTCGTGTGTGAGTGCATAAGTGAGTGGAATGTGAGTGTGCCATCTGTTGGACTGCTGCCCCCATCCTGGGTTGCTCCCTGCTGTAGGGCAATAGGCTCTGGACCCCCACCCCCCCATCCCCCCCACGTGACCCGAAATAGGATAAGCAGTTACAGAACATGGATGGCTGGATGGATGGATGTGCTTCCATTACTGATTAGAACAGAATGATAAAAACAGAACAGTAAATGTAGTTAGTAAAAGATCTGAATGTCCAATCCTTCAGAAGTCCTTTCTGATATATATTTTCCAATGATCATTGAAGAGTCAGTTCTCTTTTTGCAATATTAGACAGCTTTGAGATAGCTAACTCCTATTGTGTAATATAAATAGAATAATTTTATTTGTCCAGAATCATATTAGGTCCTGATTAAATAGCAAAATAGATTATTTAAAAATGCATATTCTCCCTGACCATATTAATTTTAGATATAGCACATCATAATGTAATTGAAACAGGAGTGTAAGATAAGTAAACCATTTACAAAACGTGTCCTGCATAGTTAGAACAAACTGTACCCAGTAACCTCATCATAAAAGACTGTTTACAAATAAGCACGGCTGTATGTAACTGCTTTTCATATGTCTCTAATGGTGCTTTACTGGATTGCATTCCATTCATCCCTTAAAGTTAAATAACAATTAATATTTCATACAGCTGTTTGTCCAGACTGGGGTTGAGAAGGTCCTTATATAAACGATTCACCCACTTAGCAGAGGAGTATGTTTGCACAATGACTTATCATGCATCAAAATGACTTCCAAGTTGTTTCAATCAGAACTAAGGATCGTGGAAGTGAGCAGCTGGTGTCAGAATTATCCAAACAAAACTGAGAGGGAACATTCAACACTGAACAGGCCGCTCAGCTATGAATTCAGATTAATTTTGGATCTGATTCAATTTGCACTAAAATTTTAAACACTGAAATCCATGCATTGCATGCATTGACAAAGAATGTGCAATAGATTATCATTATTAATGGAAAAATACAGTACATATGTTACTGTTTAGCGGTTTTATGATTTTTTAAATGTTCTTTATGTCAAATTCTAGTTTTTTATATGTTTTGTCCTCCAACAATGTCAAACTTAGCATGGGGAATATGGAATAGGGAATACAAGGAGCTGATTCAAAAGGTGGACCAGTGCACTGTTACATTCTATCATTTAGCTCCCTTCAGGAGTTTTGTTGGCCAGCCCCCCC
>JAODUD010000002.1:23105269-23122812 GCA_026784285.1 Stomatorhinus walkeri
CCCCCCCCCCCCCCCCCCCCCCCCCCGCACCGCTACCTCTCAGACGGCTCACTGTCTCTTACTGGCAGCTTGTCATTTATCACAGCTGAGCAGAGCCATCAGGTGGGAACGTGATTAATTCGACTTTACCATTTTCAGAAATAAGCCCTATAAATCACTGCGGGGCTCGTCGTTCAAGTTCGGGTTTCGGGCCATGTGACAAATCGTTGGCACATCCCGAGTCGCTTCACCGGGTGAAAACAGGTCCCGCTAAATACATCGGTGGAAAGCCGGGGATGACCGCGCAAGTGACATTCAATAAACGGCCCCAGGATTAATAACCTGCAACATTTGATGGCCAGAATATTCTGAAAAGGGAAAAAAAGAAAAGCAACAAGCTTGCTTGTGCATGAGAGCTGATAAACAGAAATACCCCTCTTCCAATCTTACTTTGATGTGCTGGCCTGCTTCATGAGGAATCAAATTTAACATGCTGACGATTTGGGGACTTATCTGTGTAAAGCCACTGTGCTGTTTATTTATTCTGAGAGGGAGGTGCCCGAGTCCATGAGCGCACAGCGACCGCAGGCAACACATGACCAACCCCTTTGCATTCCGTATAATTTACTTGTTAGTCGTTTGAGAAATAGCATGATATGACAAATTGCTGGACCAGAATGTTAATGTGCTCACCAAAGGGACATTTTTAATCTGCAAACATAAAAATGAAAAATAATACAGCTTTTAACAAGAATTTAAGTGATATAGCAGAGGTGTAAGACAGGGTATGAATTAAGTTTCCAACTGCTTTTCCAATAAAGTTGTCAGGGGGATACAAAAATACACATCTAATGGCAGAAATATGCACAAAAATGCTTGTTTCTTAGCAACTTCTGAAGGATCTGCAAATCCATTTTCCCTGGATGTGCAGGTTGCTGTGGCCTTCACTGGGAGCGAACGCCACCCACTCCAGCCCCTTGACCCATTCAGCTATGTCCACATCAATGTACACAGTGAAGCCAATCGATTATTAGCCTGTCGCTCAGTGTTACCTTTGACAGAAATCCACTGGTCTGCCTCCGAAAGTCTCTGCTTAAAAGGGGACTTCAAATCACATTACAAGCATGCAAGGGAATGCGAGTGGAAGGGGCAGACAACAGAAGATCCCACAAAGTGTTTACATTTCAGTGTGTCTGCTGAATTACCACCACATTCATACGCAAAAAAGACTTCAGTCATTTTTTACACTTTCATGAAGGCTTGTTTGTTTTAGTGTCAGAAATGAATGCAAACAAACAAAAGTCAAATTTATGTTGAAATTTGGACTTCTAACGAATTTAAGGATACCTTGCAATACCAGTACAATACAATCTGCTATAAAATGTACGTATTGTTCTGTGGAAGCAGCTCAGAGGACAAAATCTATTATATCAAGATTACATCTAAAGGGGAAGTTCAGTTTTGACATTACATCTTTTGAGAATTTGTGCATAAATAGTTTTTTGTGTATTGTAGTTGTTTTCAGAATTTACAAAAATAAAAACTTAATGGGAAAAAAACATGTGCATAGTTCATCCCAGTGGGTGTATCTGGTGAGTAATTATTGAGATATGACAACCGAAACCCATACCAACTTAAAGGACTCTGTCTCAGGACTGTTACCAGTCTGGCAATAAATTAATTTCTTCTGCATTTGGAGCATCCACACTAGGAGACTTTTTCCTGTCACCTACTTGGAAAGAAATCAAAATGTGACAATCATTTTATAATTGAAGGGTGTCCTAGATAAACAGAATAACCCACATTTTCATTTATTTTTTGTCAACCCCATTTTGACATCACAGGACACAGGACAATCATCTTGAGACAGTTCCACTTTCATTACTGATTTGAAGAAGAAAGTACTAAAAATGAACTGACCCACATCTTTCCTGGGCTTCAGTTAGACTGACATGCTGAGAATCAGCATTGCAGGGGTATAGTGTGTTCTGGAGGTATTATTCCAATATTTTTTCGAGAAACACAATAGGGATGGAGCCAACAGTCAGTCCCAGATGATGTTACTTGCAGAATTCTAGACTTTGATGCTCCTGCAGCCACTCGGTATGACCCAACCTATATTATGTTCTCGTTTTGTTTTCAACTCATTTTGAATGCTGAGATACAGACACTGTCAAGACCTGTTTCTTATATGCTGAATGCAGAGTATATCTGCTCTCTGCTTAGGCCATGGGAGCACGGAAAAGCAGAAGCTTACTGCATAGCAGTTACTCTTTCAGGCAGGATGCAGGCAAAGCCTTCCTGTGAAAATGCATCTCCAATGCAGGGCCTACACAGACTCTTTATCCAGGGCCCGTGGAAGGCCACCCACAAATATCCAGTGAAAGGCAGGACACAGATATGGGAGGATGCTGGAGCTCACAAGGAGTGGGATGGGAGAGAAAGAAGGGGAAAAAACGCGGGCATGTGAGTGATGGTCCATCCCTCGCGGTTCTCACCAACAAGCTATCTGTAAGCTTCTGTCTACTCGTTAATTCAGTGTCATTTGTCGTTTCTCCAGGGGAGCGATCAATGGCAGCATCGGCGGCAGGACACTGGTGAACTCATAAAACCTATTAAAGGAAGCCGTTCGCCTCTGCTGTCACTAGGCCCTGATTAATACCGCTGACTGCTGTAAACTGCCATGACGCTCCGCTCTCTCTAACCACTTTATTGTTTACTCCTGTCTGATGCCAGAACTGCAGAAAACCATGGGAGGATTGAATATTATACCCACAGAATCCAGGCTTATTTTTCAGGGGATGTCTGCAATTTTCATTTCTCCTTATCGAAGCCTTACTTTCTGCTTTAAAAAATAATGGGCTGATGAAATTAATCTCAAGTGAAAAAAACAGATATCATAAGATTGTGTTGATAATACTTTGTTTACCGTTATTGACCACTAAGAAACTTAATTAAAAACTGTGTCTTCAAATATTCCAATCACATGAATAAATATACTGATCCTTTTTCTGACTTCCATATTTGTGATTACATGTGCCCAAGCAAATGTTAGGTTACGGCAATTTTAAAAACAAAAAAAAATATTCAATCTGAAATAAACTTAAATCAAAAACGTAAAGGTAAAATGACAGAGGAACTAACAAGTAACATACCATCCTGTACCACCTTTTGATTTCAAAGTACATTTTTATTTTATGTTACCAAACATGGCATATTACCATTATGTCTTTAATTTACATTGCAATCTTACCCTGAAGGTTCCTAAATCAAACGGTTTTCTGCTTATTTTCAGGATTTTGATTCTGCAAACATCAGACAAAAAATCAACACATATAAGGACTCTCAGATAAGACAAACATCATACATTTCACAATGGAACATATTATAAGTAAAGGCAGCTCTACCGGAACTGCATGGACACAAATGAACCAAATCCTATTAATCTTTTGTGAGAAAGAAGCTGACATTTTGTTCTCTCGTTAAACAAGCCACCAAATGAAATGCTGGATTGCTGCAGTAATTAACAATTATCTAGGGGTGGTGTGACAGAAGCACAGATGTAATTGCATTATTGCCTTTATGCTTAGCTATGGTAATTTAGAGACACTAAATCTAAGAATAGCGTAAATCGCTTTCATTTGCTGGTGTGAGCATTATGGGTTTCCGACTTTCTCTGAACTTCAGCTGTTCAGATGGTTCAAAATGGCACTGCATGCTGAGATTTAAACAGGATTAGCATATCCATTTAAATGATCTGTCTGTGTAATTATGAGTCACTTCCCAATGTTATGTTAAGCCCTACATTACGTGTTAATTACATCACTCTGACCCCCTCTGTCATTATTTACTTTTAAAAGAATGCCATTTCCACTGAAAAATCTAAATTCAGTGTCGATTTTCATTTTGGAGAATATTAATTATAGGCATTTCCTATGCCAGTTTGCAAAGAACACAGCTTAAGAGCCATCTGAGTAATTTCTGTCATTCATGCCAAAGCTCAGTTTAACCCTTACATTGTGTCTTGGTACATTGCAGAGTAACCATATCCAGAAGTACCCATGACAGCGCTTTCAACATCCAGGTCAGCGAACGGCCCTTTTTTTCAAAGGTACAATGACAACACACCTCTCTTTTGTGATGAAATAATAATAAAAAAAAAAAACTTCCCATTTAGCTTTTGTCACCTTCCATGCCTGTGACAGACAATAATCAGATTGCTGGGACAGTGCAGAGGCACAATCCTCCTGAAGCGCAGTTTCACAGTCGATCTTATACGCTTGTGAAAGGACCTTTTGTCAGCGAGGTGCTCAAAATGAATCAGTCCCACTGTGTATGAAAGACATATTCTGTGCTAATGGAACTTAAAAGTGCTACAGACTTTAAATACAAAAAGAGTTTCTTTCTTCCTGAAGCAAGATGTGCAAATCTATAAATAAAAAAGGCACAAAGCATCACAAATAGCAGGTCTCTCAGAGGAGAAAAGGTGCTTTTAGGTAGTTCTTCTGCCCAACAGATGGCAGTATTGTCATCTTTTCTGATGTAACTTCTTGCTGCTGCAGTGAAAGATGTTCCTTGGAAAACAGATGCCGTATAAAGCAGAGATTTTTATTTATTTTTTTTTGCATTGGCCACTGACTTGACTACTGTCTCTGTCCTCACCATTTTCTCAGCTAGCACATTGCGTTCTTTCAGCATTTATATTTTTACTGGGATTGTATTAGTGTTGTGTGGTATTATAGCACATGTAGAGGAAAATGAAAAGGATGTCTTTGTTGTCTTGGGAACGAAAAAGAAATCTTGTTCATTGCATTTGAACATAAAAGAAAAGGAAAATGAAACCTGAAAATATTAGGCAATTGCAAAATCAAAATTACAATTAAATTGGATGTTGCAAAATTTATATTAATAATAGCTTGTAAACATATAAAGAATATAAGAATTATAAGGTTCTGTAAACCTATAGTACTTAAATGCAGCATTCGATACTACAGTAAAGCACAAGCAAGTGAAAATTATAGGCATCCTAAATTTATTATGTTTCCAAAGTATGGGCCATATTTCCAAGACAGTTTTATCCTGCCAGTTTGGGTTCTACAGCAGAGACTGTGGATGAGTGCAAGGGCCTTTCCACTATGTGCCATGTAATGCTATGCTAGCACCAGTAATGCCATTATGACTTCACCACCTATGCCTCCACAATAACAATTCAAAAGAAATATATAATTAAGCTATCACCTCCAGGACTGAGGTACGTGGGCACTCCAAATGGAATGTATCTTTCAACTACTTATCCTGGGGCTGGGGGTCACAGAGGCCCAGGGCCTATGCTAAAGGCACAGAGCACAAGGGGGGTGTGCCCCCTGGATAGGATGCCATTCAATTGCAGTTCTTAGATATGATCGCACATTATGGGTGATTCCGAGATGGGTATTTGGATTGCAAGAGGAAGCCAGACTACCTAGAGAGAACAGACACACTCTTCAGACAGAATGGAGATGAGATTTGAACGGCCAACTCGGGAAGTGTCAGGAGAAAGTGCTGCCCACTGAACCACCTCATCATCTGACAACAAACTCTTTGAGTCCACGGTATTTTGCTTGTAGCTGCAGCCAGTAAGTCAAGCCAAGCAAAGGTCATCTGTAGAGAAGCCTACAATCAAAGATAAGTGTCTCAAAATGCTTAGGGAATGTTGAAACATAGTGGGAAGATGATGGTAGAGTATTAGTATCAAGCATGGTATTTAAAAACAGTTCAAAGGTGAAATTTGAGTGGTGATATGAGGCAGTATAGCTTTAGTCAGCTACATTGTTCGTGTTTGTTACACGGGCAGTTTTGCTACAATAGCTCTGGAAATTGGTGCATCCAGATAAATGGATTACGTCACAATCTAGACTTCACTTGTGGTCATTGGTTGCTGTACGCTATGCGCAAGACCATCTGTTCCACCTGAAAGTGCTATTGCCAGCAAGCTAGCTATATTGATAATAGTGGATCTTCTTATTTTCAATTTACAAGAGCACCTGCCAGCTCCTGTTTAACACATACATCTTTGTCAGACAATTGTCCCAGTTTTTCCCCAAAAATGCAGGTGAAAGGTGTGTAGTGGTGGCTTACAAGGAAAACACTCTATGGTGTAAAAGCATTGTTATAAATACAAACCCCTTAATTCCAGAAAAATCTAAAGAAATAATAGACAAAATAATTTCAGAATTCCTTCATTTAAAATTTTGATTTTGATTACACATTCCAAGGAGAAAATTTTCTACCTGCATCAAACCAAAAACAAATGTTTTGAACATGCTGTTGAGTTTTACTGATTTCTCCAGATAGGTACTGTACTGTTAATGAAAACATTTCAATTTAAGTTCTGTACTCAAGAGAACAACAGCCAGCACACTACTGGGACTGTCTGCTCACAAGTCCAGTACCTTAATCACCAGGCTACCGGCTGACCTGACCCTTCCTTATTCTTGATTTAAAATCCTCCAGTGATTCACTGTCCTATTAGCCTTAATAATCAAGCTTCAGCAAATTACCATTCTGTTCTCTTCTATTCATGCAGATTTTTTTTTCTTCCATAGAGACTCTCTTCACCCACTTAAAAGCACTGCTGTCCCTGAAAGTCGCACAGAGTGTATAGCAAGTGTGTTCTTGTGTGGTTGTCTTACCGTATGTCTCCTACAGCGAGGAGAGTTCTAAGCCAGATGGGAGCCAGAGCGTTGCTCGGCTGTAATAACACAGCCTCAGAGGGAGTCCAGGCCCACTGCTTGCCTACTTGGACCTCATGCTGCCAGAGCTAGGAGGGGGTGGACCGGGAGGGGCTGGGTAAGGGGCAGCTCTCCTCAGTTCAGTTAATTGCCTCAGTGACTCTTCCTGCACACACCAGAGCAGGCCGAACTCCTCTTGTGGTCTGGGTGCTCTGCTGAATTGGACGGTGAAGAGGGAATCAGCCAGGACCACTTTAGAGAAATGTTGTTATTAAGAAGGCTTTTAGTGGGTGTCAGGTTTCTCACATGCAGTGATTGAGCCTCTCCAGAAGTCGCCCCGATGGCAGTGATCTCTGGTCATCTGAGCTCCATAAGATGCATACAGCCCTTGGAGAGCAAAAGGGATGGACCTCTTGTCTGGCCTCCTCTGTAATGTGCTGGCATTGACGTTACATGACTGCAATAGCGAACTCGCAGTCATTTAAAAAAAAAAAAAAGACAGCGGCTTCAGCATGTCAGATGAGATGAGTTGATGGAGCGACGGAGCAAGAGGGTTCAGATGTTCGAATTAGAAGGTGCACTTTAAATGTCGCAGAAGTCAGCACTAGGTCTGGACTGGCAGCCTGGATGCAGCAGATGGTTGGGAAGTCACCCATCTCAGAGGGCATGTCACCTGGCTATGGGTCATGCAGGCAGACCGGAATATAATTGTCAGCTCCCCGGCGAAAGAAACAAAACCAGAAAGGGGTGGGGTGGGTTGTTAATTGACAACTGCAAGTACCAAATAAAGCCAGTAGCCCTTATAGCCAGACCACGCACCTATTAATTAGCTGTCCGAAATGCAGTGCTTAAAAAACAACAAATGACAGCATTCTGCAGGAGCGAGAGAAACACAAGGGGCAGGTTGTGAATATCAACTGTTTCATCTCGCCGGCTGTGAAATAAACGGCAATGGGGCTTGAAGTGACACGGCTCGACACGAGGCGCAGGGTAATGGGACGAGCAGCCTTCGTCAGTGAGGGTGAAATGGAGTGCGTCGTTATTACTCACCGTGGCGCTGAGCTACTGTCACGGTGTCGCGCCAAACCATTTTCAGGAACCAGCATCTGATGTCACCTGTTTGTCTGAGGCTCAATGAGGACAGAACCCGGATCACCTCTGTCACCAAAGTAGGGGGATGCTTCCAGATTAGTTTGAGAACTTTGAAGGCTTAGTGTGAGAATCACATCAGTTGGAACAGCATACGGAATTACGTGACACTGGGATTAGAGAAAGAATTGCTCTGTATTAAAGTATGGAAAAATACGAGTAAGGATGGAATACCACTCTAAAGCAAATGCAAAAATTCAGTCAAACAGGATAACAAGCTGTCAGAACAAACGATAACACTTTACTTGAATCTCTCACCAATACTGTATTATAAAGAATTAATAAAGCATTACAGAATCTTCTATGGACAGTGGTTATAATACTTCATAAGCTCCAACGAAGCACTCGTCTATAATGCACTATAGAAACCGTCATAATGCATTGTTATGGTCGGCATATGAATTGAGGTTGTTTTGTACTGCATTATGAAGGTATCTGTAATACATTATAGATGAGCGCGTAAAGCACTGATAATACATAATAAACGTTCATATAATGTTATACATTTTTATACATATTTATAGACATGTTTAGGATGCTTTATGAATGAAGTATAATGTGTTTTGAATGTGGTCATATATTTTTTTGGATGTGGCATTTATAGAAAGTGTTACCAGACAAACTTTACCAAAGGTGGGTGCTGGCATTGGAATAACAGACTTTTATACCAGAACATTTAAAAATGTGAAAATATTTTTTCCAAAAATATGTAATTTTTGTTAGTGAAATTATTACTATTATTATGTTTACATTTTCTAAAATATGTTGAGTTGGTGCCCACAGAAAATTTTTGAAAGAAGTCCAAGAAGAGGTTCTAACATATTGTCAGTACTCAATTAAAAGATATGAGAATGCAAAAGGTCAACTGTCACATATGACCATAATAAAGACTGACAGTGACTTAAAGAAGGAATCAGACTTCACCAAAGGTCAGACTTTAGCGTGAGGTACCTTGTGTATGAGCAGTATTTCTTCTTACTGCATTTTATTGCTTTCAGTGGATCAAAGACATGCTTTTTTTAAGAAAGAAAAAACAGATTTTCCTGTGTGTGTGAACAGAGACACTACACACATTGAATTATTTAAATAGTAACCAAGCAACCATTCAAGGGCCAGCTGTTTTCATTATGATTAGTATGGTCAAATAGTCATTGTCAATTGAAATAAAAGAATGTGACAAGCAAGTAAACATTAAAAGGTAAAATTCTTTTAAATTAAATTTCTAATACATTAAATACTTTTAATGTAAAAGAATAACTCTGGGAATTCAAAGCTTTGTTGCCTTCACTGTGCATCCCCAGAGGAGTGTAGGAGTCAGATGCAATCTCTGTCTTACTAGAAAATATAACATGTAGAAGGACATCTTTTCTTTCCTGTAAAAAAATCTTCATTAGCTCAAGCAGAGACACAGCAGCTTCCTCTTTTGAGTGCTTCCGCCCTACAACTAGCCAACCATCAAAGCAGTAATTTCCCCAAGTAACTTAAGCAGTGGCCTGAGAATTTTACCTCCTTTATCTTAGATAAATCCATTCAATATGCAAACCCTCACCTATCATCTGAACCACACTTCTTCCCATTGAAACCAAACTTGAATCTCACGGATCTATTCTCATGAAAACTTTATTCACAAACTTGCGATTAAACACGAGGCCCTACCCTTACACGGTGTGAAAAAAGCAGAAGTCTTCTCTGATCCACCAGGAACGTGTGGCCTTTATTCACATTTACTCTGTTCTACAAAGATAGAAAACAGTTCAAGGTGGGCAGTCTGGTGAAGTTTTCACAAGGTAGTTTGAGCTTAAAACATACAAGCAAGAAGTAATAGAGGTGGGGACAGAAAGAGATGTGTTTCTGTGATAACATCAGGGAGAGGTTAGAAAATCAAAGTCTCTTTTGACAGTTTTACAATGCGCTGCACTGTGACTGATCCACCATGACATCGGTCCCCTTGTATGTAAAACTAAGCTATGGGGTGAGATGCCCCAAAGTATGAAGGTGCTTCTTTCCATTAATGTTCTTTGCCGTGCTTGCATTTGACCTTGGACAGTGGGTATAGCCAGGCCACAGGTAATCTGATGCGGAATGGGAAGTAAAAAATCCGAACATGGCTGTTGCCACTGCGTCTGATGTCCCATGCTCATCCGATCAATGGAGTACGCATTTAGAGGTCGCTGAGGTATTACTGATGGCAAGGAGCACAGGTGCCCCTTATGGGCTGCTCCAGTAGCCCCCAGCTTGGCAGGCTTGTGCCACTGGACTACAGATGCTGGGCAAAGTGATGAAAGCCCCCCCCCTTCCATCCCCGGGTTGTATATGTATGCATAGAATAGTTCCCCCATATCCATGGACCATGAACCATCCATGGACCACATATATAATGTGATTTACATATAGTAAAGTATTTACATGTAGTAAAGTTTAATTGATACATTATGCCCAGTAAGACATTATCAACATTAAATACAGTAATAATAAAGTACATTGTATATTGTGATTCCGTACTGTATAATACCGTTCTCTCTCGAATAAAAGGGATTCTGACATTTGAGGTTATTTCTCAAAAGATGACATAGCAATGGAAAAATTATCACGCATCAGGGAGTGACGGTGCAATGAAAATGATGCTTTTTTAATACCCCTCAGACGATGAAAGAACAATGAAAAAGCACAGGCTACACATTTTACAAAGAAAAATATTACATCAGGTACCTTTACATAGACTTTAATGAGAAAAATGTATTGATTAAATATATCTTAGCTTACTGTGGGTACTCACTGGTGGGCAGCCTGTATTTACTCAGTACGCGATTTGAAGTTTCTGGAAAATTTGAACTTTTTTTCGATCTTTTGTAAACCGCAGAAAACTGAAACTGCGGATACTGAAATCGCGGATATTGAATATATAGCAGTCCCACAGTAGCCTTGTATCACCTCCGAAAAACCACAACGGGTCAAACGTCAAGGACGGCATGAGGAGAACCTGCAAAAGCTTTGTGTACAAAAATGAAAAATAAGATAATTACTTTCAAAAGAAATTAAAGCACAGATGCTAAGGATGTCATCTATTTCTGTTGGCCTGCACTGAGATGGATTGCTTGATGCTGGCTGCTATTAAATGTTCACCGTGCTATTATGCACCACTGAACAAACCATAGCTCACTGAGAAATCGAAGTAAACCTTAACATAATTGCAGCAGAATTATTTGAGGTGAGGTGTCTGAGTGAGTGAGTGAGTGAGTGACAGAGTGAGTGTGTTTGTGCGAATGTGTGTACCTGTGTGATATGTGCATGCATTAATCTGCACGTCAGTGTGGGAATTAGAGCTAAATTAAGGCTGTGTGGCATACCTCTTCAAAATAGGTTTGACATTTGTATGCTGCCCTGCAGGTGCATCTTTGCAATCCTACATTTTTTCAATCCTTTATTTATAATTCAATTCCCACTTATGTGTGGAAGAAGGTATGCCAAGCATATTTTTCAAATAAATATTATGTGGCCTTTGCAGGTAAAAAATTAGAACTCCGGCAGTACCACAAGTCAAGCAGTCATCTGCAAATGCATAGAGATATTTTGCTTGATTTATAAAAATGTAGAGATTTCCATACCTTGTTTATAAATTAAATATGAGCGGGAGGGGAGAAAATGTAGGCTACCTTTGCAAGCACACATTTCTCAGCTGTCAAAGCTTTGGAAACAAGTTCAATGTGATATATAAATATTAATTGATAGTTTATTATCTGGAAAACAAGATTATCAAATCATCGCCAGTACTACCACATCTGCTAAATACCACTTCATCACCTGCTATTATTGTTGTGAAAACAAGACACTTTTATAAAATGATAATTCGTTTGTGGTAACTCTATAGGCTAAAGTTTCTTCTCATGTTGAAATGTCTCAACTTTCTTGAGCAGTGTTGCCAGGTAATGCTACTGTCTGAGGTTGCTCAGGCACTTTCCCATTGATGCTGTGCAACAGATTTCTATTTGAAAAGCCTTGCTCAGCAGTGGACTACTTTTTGCTATCATCCAGATCCAGGTGAGTTGTCCTTTGTCTCACCTAGCTGGCAATTGCCCGGCAACGCTGATCAAGAAGTTGTCCTCTGTACTGTCAGCTTCTGGCTGGGAAATAATGACTGCAAGCCATTAATGAATGTAAGACATTTAGACTTGCAAACCTCGGGAAAATGATGATTAATGAAAGCGCAGCCACATTTGCTGCAGCTATACTGAAGCAGAACTACTAAACTTCACAGTATTTATAAAAAAAAAAAACACGAAATACACCCAAAGGATACACATATCATTATAAACTTTAATTAAATAAATAAATACATTTAACCCACACCAAGAGCTGTTCAGTGGTGTATGCATGATAAATTTAAGCCGAAATATAAAACCACAGCTTCAGTGGTGAGTGAGGAACAAATTGCATTAAAAGGCAGACAAACCGTCGAGGCAGTGTAAGCTCATGCCATATCAAATGTGATAGTTTTCCTGGCCAAAACCATTATCCTTGTTATTACCCAAACAGGCTTGCCTGCAGAGAAATGTAAATAAAAAATGTGAAGAAAGTAAAATAGCATCATTCTTCAGAGATGTACGCATTTCATCAAATTCCAAATGGATTTTAAATAGCCCTACCAACCACAAAATTCAAAGCAGCAGGCAATTCATATATACAGGTTTCTGTTCTGTGCAGAGGGGTTGTTCGTTGGATGAGTATAGACCAATTTAGGATTAAAGTTTATATTTAACAAGGCAGCAGAGGCAGATTGTGCATTCAGGGGTAACTTCCCCTTGATTATGCATGCCTGTCAATTTTATTTTTCCAGGGTATTTGAGTCCCACAAAAGTTAGTTTAAGCCTTTATCAAGCTTGTATTTCATGGCATACAGACACTATTGTTTATTAACCCAAAACCAAGACCCCAGAGTGTGTCTTGTGTGTGATAAGACTTAGCTGGTAGACGACACATTCTGTCGAAACTGTTAATGCATGCGAGATGGTCAAAACCTATTTGAATTTCATTATCCCTCCTTCATGACTGACATTTCCAAGTAAAGGTCTTTGAAACATTCGAAATTATGATGTTTCATCCTGGATTCCTCACTGCAATCAGATTCTTGAAGTGCCACAATAAAAAAGAGAGACACTATGTTCAAGGCTCTCATTTCAGTGGCAGCCCTCCTAAATCTTATCAGCAAGTATTGATATATGACACTGCATTGGAGTTCTCATATTCAAGCTAATGTTTCTAGGCTTTGTTTCAAAACAAATGGGACGACACAAGGGCGCTGAACATGGTTGAACCGAATTACATCGATCAGCAAAAGCTGGCAATGCATAATTGTCATTGAATGGATTTAATAAATGAGGAGCTGATATGCCATTATTTGTTTCATTTATTACTCCACACTATGTGCAGACCTTGTTAATATGTGAGATGAATTGGATAGCCATGCAGTCTACGCTCCCAGAAGAGACTGAGAACCTATGCTGCTGTCATTACATTCATATTGATAGACTTAACGAACAAACAAATAAATAAATGTCGGCCATATCTGTCATGCTCTGCTCGTCCGATCCTTCCATGTGCCGTACCCCCTCGCTACCTCGTGTGGAATCCCTGTGTGATCAGCTGTTTCTTGTTATTGTTAATTAGGCCTGTGTATTTAAGTCCACTTTAAAGTATGTTTCCCCAGTCCAGTCATTAACGTTGTGTTGTAGTTCTATGTTCCTGAGTGCTTTACCCTTATGAAATCCCGTGTTCACCCGACTCCCTGGCTCCTGCTCTTGTTTCCCCGCTCCGTGTGCTGCGACAACATCACGAGTGACTGACATGAAATGCATGGGTGTTGTCTGCCTTATGCCTCCCTGTGCTCGGGAAGTGGCATAGAATATGGATGGATGGATGTATGTGTGGATGGATCAGGTGCTACTTTTGCTGTTAAGTAAATATTAGATTTTCATAGTAATATATAATAAAAATAACCAATGTGTGTTTTGCACTAAGACATTTTGTCACATTATGTGATCGTTGTTGCCCAGTGCTTTTTTTCTCAATGGCAAATGAAGTCTGTGCACAATGTCCATGTGGCACATATGTAAAAACAGAGAATCCAGTGGAATAATATGGAGTAAGTGCACTGTAAGCCAGACTGTGGGCCTCTGGAGCAGTACTGCACCTCGATTTCAAATTTATTTTGAGTGTATTAATTGGGCAACCCAGGGTTGTGTAGAGAAACATGTTCTGCAATTAGCGTTAGCCCAGCTCCCTTTCCCCCCTGGATGAACCGATAACGTGATACTGCAGTGGAACAGCTAACACCTGTTAATTGGATTGCTTCGCTTTTAACCTCCTTCGTCTGAAGGCGACTCTGCTGAAAGCAGTAATGAATGCCGCTGAGCAGGAGTCATTTGCATCTGCAAACCTCAGGCGCACATGCTCTCGCATGACATCGGCTTTCGGCAAGTTCGCCCCGGAAACATGTATTTATCACCCGTGTGTGCCTTTCTCCCACTCCGGAGAAAGTAATGATTGGGCTAAGTTATGGAGTCAAACAATTGTTTTTTTTCTCTGCAGAACGTGCCATTTTTCACACCTTAAAAAAACCTTCCCTTTTCATCGGACGTCCAATGCCCCATCCACGCAAACAGTTGTATTTTATTCATTTTCTTATAAGCCGGAAAGAACCAATACACACAACTGAGAGAGACAAGTTTTACTTAAAAGAGCTCAACTGGGCTTGTTTGCTGTTACCATGTTCTTCCCTTTTACACCCAAAGGGGAACTTTACCTGCTGATCTTTTTTTTTTGTTGGCTGGGACATGTTAGTGACCGCCAACTGTTCATTGGTTACTCAAAACGTTTTTGAAATGTTGCAGCAATGCAATGGAGCAGCAGAGATCATTTATCTACATTCCCTTGGCTCAAGGCACTTGGCTGAAGATGTTCAAGCCAGAAAATTCATGACTTGGCAATTTACAGAATGTTCCTTGTAGCCAACAATGGGTCAGTGGCTGCGTTCTTTTTGGCTACTTTCTGAATGTGTGTATTATATTAAAATCACCCATCTTCCACATTAAATATGATTCATAGCTTAATGTCTACATACTGATTGATTAGAAGAACAAAATGATGCCTGCATATGACAATGAGCCTACCTGAACTGCATGTTTTATAGGTTATAATTATATTATTGCTATGGACAGATTTATTCTCCTTGTAAATGCTGTATTTTTTTAATGGATACTAATACATAAAATGAATGGATGGTTAAATACCCGTTAATGTTTTATTAATTTATTTTTAGTGATTTCCAGATCTAATCTTAATTTTCAGCGGTTCAACAACAACAACAAATTTATTTTTGTATAGCACGTATAGTAACATTACATTGTCCCAAAGCACGTTACAGCATTCCCACCCAAAGCCCCCAGTGAGTAAGCCATAGGCGACAGTGGCAAGGAAAAACTCCCGAGAAGGAAGAAACCTTCGGAGGTACCAGAGTTAAAAGGGGAGCCGCTCCTCCAGGGGCCGGCAGAGAAAGTCAAATTGGAGAGATCAGGTTCAGGAAACAAGCACATTAATAAATAAAAGCATTTATTTTCAATATCCATCAATATAATGTTTGCATCCACACTTAACTGTTAACATTGTAGAATAATTAGTCACATATACAAGTTCCTTTTGGGTGGATGTGTGTCCATAAAATTCAGCATATAAAAAGACAGTAAAAGGGTCTGTCATATCACAGGCACAGTTACATTACATTTATATATCAGACACCTTGGCCCAAAGCAGTATACAAGTGATGAAAGCTTGGGGGTCAGAGAGCAACCCCACACAACAAGAGCACTTTAGGCCAAGGGCCTCGTCGTTCGAGGGCGTGACGGCAAAACCATTATTCTGCCAGCCACTGGATCTGAACCCATGACCTCCAAAACAAAGGCATGCATTCCCTAACCCCACTCGCTCAGATGCTCAGAACAAAGGGAACAGCAGCAAAGGAAGGAAAGTAGGAGAAAGGTGGACATTTAATTTGTGCAAGGTCTTTCGTCTGCATGGAGAATAACAGATTGTTTCTGTACTGATTTTTACTTGTTAATCACATATGCAGATTGACCAGGCATGGCTCTAAACGCAAGTCATTATTTATTTTTTTTCTACTCTGAGGTGAAACAATTTCATCTGCAAAAAAACATCTATATCGCATAACATAGCCATTAATCCAAGAGTGAGAATGCCATTTGCCATTGCACGTTACCATTGGAGACCAAAGTACGGCGACCGTAGAAGTGCGACCCCTACTCTGCTGACTGCCAGACTGAAATGCTAAGGGATCCATATCTAAGAATATTTGAAACCTTCCTCTTGTGTTTGAGAACCTTTGGGCAACACTAGACAGGAGATTTTTATACAAAGAGAGCACATCAGCTTGTTCAAACTATAAGCTTGACACCTTGCGAGAGGTGCGGAGAATGGAATTTGGGCAGCAAATACACAAAGTGACAGAATATTGATTTAGTTTCCCTGGCTGTGAGAAAGACTAACGTGTTTGCACATGTGTGCAGGAGTTTGTTTGTGTGCATGTTTGGTTGTGTCAATAGCTACATAAGAAGGTGGACAGAAACCACTTTAATGTGGTTTGTAATTTTAGTTTAAATTTAACGTGAAAGATTGAATAACGTTGGGCTGGTGCCCCATCCTGGGTAACTCCCTGCTTTGCATCTACATTATTATGTCAGGGACAGGCTCTGCATGACCCCGCATAGGACAAGTAGCTAAAGAGAATGAATGAATGAACGAACGAATGGAAGAATCAGAATCAACATCCACATTTATCGATTAGATAGCCTGATGGAAGATGGATGGATGTATGTGATAATAACACTGTAGTTAATAAATACAAAGTAACAGTGTATCCGTTATATAATATGGATACAATTGTTATGTTCTTTATTTTATGTGCAGATACAGACTGGTTAAATTTAACATTCAAATACACAATTTAACCATAAGGTCCAGTTATGGTGTTTTATCTATATTTTACATGCTGGTATAATGGGGTGTTGTAAATCAAATTCAGGCTGTGTGGATCAGTGTCTGAAGGCTATTCAATGTCGTTATAAACATGCATGAAATATATTTTGGCTTTCATTTCTAAGATCACATACAAAAGAGATAATGTGAGAGATTCACGGGGATTTTTTTAGAAGTTCAATAAGGAAAGATCTGGCTGTTAAAAGTGAACAAGACCGAATGATTTAACTATTTGCAGAGAATTTAGAATAATAGAATATATTAGTTCTCTGTTTTGAATCCTTTCTGAGTTCCTATTGAGCTGTTGATGTTTCTAAATAGGAAGCTGCCCCTAATGCAAACTGAGTATGAAATAGATAAAAAAATGCAAAATAACTATTCTGCGCATCTTCGAATAAATTTCCACATAAGGTGGGTTCAAAGTAAATAACATCTGATGATTTTGTTCATTTCAGCATGCAGCTTTGAGACTAATACTTCTGCCAGCTGAGTGGTGGACAACAGGAACTCATTACAGAAGACTTTTCCTCCTGGGCTCCCAGTGCTCGAGATGTTCATTTTCACTTCCCATTTGTTTGATAACAAATGGAAGTTCAAAGCCCAGCTGGGAAACCATTCCATTAAAGCCCCTCCCCCCCTTACCCTCCCCCCCCCCCCCCC
>JAODUD010000002.1:23199446-23213718 GCA_026784285.1 Stomatorhinus walkeri
AGAGCTGAAAAATGGGTACTATTTATAATTATATAATTTGCCTTACTACTTGGTACAACCAGTCAAATATATAATTACATATAACACATTATCAATGTGCCTTGAACATGACATGTCAGATAAAGTTGTATTTGAAGCAAAAAAAAAAATTGTAATTAAAATAAGGTCATTCAGTTTGAAAAGAATTGTGTTGGCTTAGAATTTGTGGTTTGGAGTTTCTGTACTACCATGAACTCCTTGAAAATGTTTTTTCTATGGTTTCAGAAGTAGAAGTATAGCAGGTGTTAAAGAAATTGTACTTGTCAACCTCCTTGCTGATTCCTTAATGTATACCATTCCAGTCTGCTATCAATTTCTTTTAATTCATTCATCTGCAAGTAAAATATTTAGCACAGATAAATGAGAGCTATGATTGGATTCTAAACTGTCTTAAATCCACACTGTTAGAACTAATGAAAATAAATCAGATTTATATATTAAAAACAAACAAACTCAAGTTCTGCCAAAATGTAGCTTCCTCTAAGCTTTCTAAAAGACAAACTAGGTCAAATGGGCAATCTCCTTTCTTTAAAATTATGTTCAAAAGCCCAAGAATATTTAAATGCTAATATTATAAGCTCACAAGCATAATATGATAAGCTGACAAGCTTAATATTATAAGCCATGAAGTTTAAAGAGTTTCTCCTATTAGTTAGTAGAAGGAGCATTAAAATGTGCAATGGTGCTGCTTGGCATGAAGTTAAAGTCTCCCTAAACTTGGAAAGGAGATTAGCTTGGCTGTGTGTGTGTGTGTATATGACAGCCCGATTTATAAGGAGCTGCTGTTTATCAAGGGACAGGTGATACACAGGTGGTCTAAGTAGTTTGCCAGATGATGAGAGGAAGCATTACAATAACCTCATAATCTGTGATAAACAATATGGCAAAGACAGAGACATACTTGAGCTACATGAAAGACTTCATCACTGTCGATTCCCTCTGACACAACAACGACACCATAAACACTCAAAATCAGCAGGGAAATAGGTGATGTCCTGTTAATTCTATATGCTATATATATATATATATATATATATCTGGTGTGCTTTAATCTGTAATAGTCATTGAGTTATTTTGGACTTGGTATTCTCTTATCTAGACAACTGAGTCACATTCAAAATGAAAACTGCATTTAAACATACAGAACAGCATTCATATTTATACAACTATTAACTTGCTAAAGCAATGGTGTACTGACATCACAGCTGACAAAGAAATATGAAATGAATACAAAATGTCATTTTCCTCTAGTAAATCACAATGACGTAATAACAACATAATTACATAATAAGCCTGAGAGATATTTGTAAGAATCTGACAGTAATGGGGCAATAACATTTATCAGATCAGAAAAAATTGATTACTGTCACACTAAAGGGAAAATAACTGAAAATAAATTTGAGATATCACTCACAATGTGTTATTATCTTAGCACACGTTTAAATTATAGAAGATTTTACAACAAAAAAATCCCATAGATGATCTGATTCTTGAAACTAAATGTATAAATTCTTTTAACTGCAATATATTGAGAATATTATAAAAGGCTACTGTTTCTTTATTGTTAAAAATAATTCACTTATCCAGTAAAGTTTTAGGTAAACATTTAATTTACGTGGATGGACTATGTTTTAATTTTCTCTATAGCTAAATGAAAAAGAAATTATATAATGACGCAAATACTTATTATTTAGTCATCCATGCAACGGATTGACTTAGCAATTCACAAAAATGATCTGTACTCACGCACCAGTGTTAAGTTGCAATAACAATACAACTAATGGTAACTACAGAACAGTTGAGAAAATGTGTTATTAATTTTGTGAGAACATAACCAGCTTTTCGGTGAGGGGGTTTGGGTAGGAAATACATTGCTGTTGCTCTGGCCACATAAATTTTATTTGCGCAGAATATAATGATATGTAGGCCTACTCATGGACCCACCACTTGTTTAATAAAGATTCAAAAAAAATTTGCACCAGATATTACTTAAATAGCATGGAGTCTATATAAATGCCAAAACCAGGCTCTTAAAGACTTTCACTGTGTCCTGTGAACTGTGCCGAAAACTTGTCAAATACTGCAGCAAATAATGTTTCCACTTTCAGTTGCGAAATGCGGGACTAATTTTGTGTTATGTATTAGTTCAAAATGGAACAATTTACTTTTTTAAAACACTGAATATATCCACATTTACTATGTATTCAGGATAATTTTGGTCAGAAGTTCCATTGGTTCAGATGTAAAAAAGCAAAAAACAAAAGAACATGGCCTTCAGTAAAGCGTTACCTACATTTTAATTACCATGGTATACAAATATATTACTGAGCTATGCGTGGTTACTGAGGCATACTTTGTTACTGAAACATGTTCAACTTATGTTGCTGGCCTCTTTGAGTAACAGATCAGATACCTTTCAAACAGCTGGCTCACTGTGTCTGTTTAATATAGGCACAGATGTGCTGAATGATAGAACATGCTCAACTAATTAGGCTTGCATGCCTAGTCTTCTGAAAAAAGGTGTGCAAAGTTACACCCTAAATTTAAGTATAATTCGTTAAGTCTTCTTCCAGTGTTCCATCTTTGGTTAATTTAGAATGAAATTGTGACAATTTAGAATAAACTCTTTTGCCAATAAAGTCAGAATCAGAATCACTTTATTTGCTGAGTGCATTATGCGTATTGCATAAGTATCCACATTGTAAACATTTTCACAACATTCAACTGTCTTTGATTTTGCTGCACATTTCATGCCATACTACACACGGAATATCTCAGTTATTTAAGGTGCTACATTGAAAGCCATTTCTGTACTCATCATAAAAAGACAGGGTGTTCAAAGACATGGTTTGATGAGAAATCTTCAATCTGAAAATTGAAAATGAATATTAATCATTTTTTCAGGTAGGTGTGATACCAAAAGGTTGAATGCAACATTTCCATTTTGAGCCAGTTTTATTTATAGGCAGCATACATGTTGTAAATTGATTTAGCGGGCAGTGGAACATATCTTTATTTGACACCAAGGAAGCTGGTATGTGTTTCTTGGTATTGTAGCATGTAATATTTTGTAATTTATAGACACTAAGTTGTTGTTACGCTGTAGAAAGCTTATTTACTATAAAGCTTTAGTTTTTTTAGTCCTTTTTCTGCTAGACATAAGCAATACATTATGAACACAAAGCCAAAGTGATGTACTAGGTGGGGACGCCATTTGATTTTAATTCTTGTTGAGGATGTCATGATTTAGGCATGTCTTGGGACCAGGGAAATAACAGATGTTCCAACACAGATCTGTGGTGACATTTTTACTGCTGCAGTGCTTTTATGTGAACATATCTGACAGTGGTCGGACTCAGGGGGCAGGATTTTATTGTTGTGATTTAAGATGTCAGCGCGGCCATTTTTATTCCAAATGAAAGAGGTTTGGTAATGGTGCACGGAAGTCCCAGGAGGAGGTATCTGGCCATCACACAGAGCATTTCAATGTATTTTGCTCAGGTGGAAATGGGTCTGTCATTGGGACAAGAAGGTAGATGGCCCTGCTTGCTTTTAAACACCTGTTATCAGCAGGCTATACTGTTGGTCACTAACCTATGATAAACAGGATGAGGGCATCATGCTGCTTGGAATATATATATATATATGCTCTTTTTTGCACCTGCCCAAAGTACTGTGTTAAATTATCAAGCGCAGTCAGTCAGTTTGTTCCTTGGATTTGTTTTAAGACAGAACAGGCTGTTAGACACGGAAGGTCATTTCTTCTTGCACGATGACTGTAAATTAAAAATATCTCCCAGTACAGCTCACAAACGCATCAGACCTATAAGAGAATGCCCTTGGTGAAGCTGAAGACCATATTCATGGGCATTTGAGCATTCAAGGTTAAAAGATTTTCTTTTTTTTTAAACAGTAATTTGTCTCACGTGGGATCATTCTTCCGTGTTTTATACTCTAGCCCTAGATGGAGGAGTGGTGTTGATCACAGCTTTATTTCTTTATGTTTTCACAGGTGTATGGATTTTGAAATTGTTGTCAAGAGGGCATCCAGTGAGTTAAACCATCAGAGTCAATTAGCTTAATGAGCCAAAGATTGCCACTATAATCAGGCATCATCAGAGTTATGAGTTTTTATTCCCAACAGTCTCAAAGTAATAAAGAGTTGCCTCCTATTTATGGAGCACAAAAGGAGAGCATTTGGCAATCTGTTTGTTAATGGACCACTGTCAAAGGGTCATCGCAATTCAGCAGCCCAGGTCATTCATCATTGCTGAGCCCATGACACACAGAAGATAGATCATCTTCCTTCCATCTGACCTTAATGTTATACAATTCAAAGCTAACACTAGATGCAAGTGGAAGTTCAGGGTGTCATGCAGGTTCCCTGAGGTTGTGTGTGCATGTGTGTGTGTGTCCCAGTGTTTGTTGGACAGCAGGGTGAGATTTGTTGACACAAGTTTTTCAGCGAAGGCGCCACTGAAACTATTCTATACAGTCACCCCATCACAATCATGATGTGGGTTGTGTTGCGGTTAAGATCCCTGCAAATGTGAAATTTCTCAGATTTTACTTGGGCACCCTTAACTCAATCCATAACAGTCTTATAGTCAGAACAACAACATAAAACACATTTGTTACCTATTTCTAAATAAACAGAACTTTAGACTACACTTTGTATAACAAATGATCAAATTACTTTGTCATTGCCTATCTAGACCTTTAATATAATATATAAACCATCTAACTCACTACTGCCCACACTGGGAGCACTGTGTTTGGACCCATTATTAAAAATGCAAAATTAATGAAACCGAATAGTTTTAAAGTTAAAAAGAAAGTTTAAAAGAAAACTGAGATTCTACTGATACAAAGAGAGGTGACATGTGTGTGAGTCTGCTTGCCAAGACAAAGTTGCGTGCTGTAACAAACCCAAGACTTAATATTAACGATATACACTAACACATGTTATGCATCACTATTATTTATATATGATATAATTTTATATAATCCAGAAAATTCCGTATTGTTTTTGACTTATGTCTTCTGTGAGTTTCTGTGATCTCTCAGTAAGCTGCAAAAATATTCATGTTTAACTGTTCATGGCCAACTTTTGAATAATCAAAATCACAAATGTCAATTTGCAAATCTGGAGGCGTGACTGTTCTTACATGTAATCTTAATCAGTTTCTTAATTTCTGCATCATGTTCTTTGACATTTAATTAGACACGCATCGCAAACATTTTTAAAATAGAATTGTCCTATGTCTCATCTCTCTGTATTGTTATGGAGGCTTGCTGGGTTATTTTACATTGCTTCTGGGTGATAAGGGTAGCATTGCTCTTTTCCCATTGTAAGAACAAATATACTTTTTTTTCAAAATATCCATGCAATAGATGAAACACAGAAGCAAGAAACAGAATCAAGAAAGAAATCTTGCTGGATGTTAAAATTCTCCACAAGTCATTGATGCAGATTTGTATCAGGTTTTAGGTGGACAAAAAGACAGTATACGACTTTATCCAATCCCCTACTAGTCACCTGAAGCACAGTATACGACTTTATCCAATCCCCTACTAGCCACCTGAAAGCTTCTTTTTCTCTACCGAGAGTCAGCTACCCAAACAGACGTTCGCACCCGTAAACATCTACAGACTGGAACAAAATACAAGACAGATCTATCAGTGTAATGGCTTGCTAATTGAAGCTGTGGAACTATTAGTTATGGTCAACATACATATATGTTTGAGTCTTGCATTTAACAACAGACATTTAACAACACTGTTAAACCACAAAAAAGTGAATGCTCATAATTAAATGCATTTAAAAGTCTGGGTTATTCATTATATTTACATATTATGGAAAATTTGGGTAACACTTTATTTGGATAGTCTACCTACAGAGTATTTGTAGCATTTCAACGACTTATTTGTGATTCAACAATTCAGTTGTTTTGCTATGTCTCTAGATGTCCAGAATATTCAGTATATGCAATGATTCATGGGTACACCTACATATTATTAGAATAATTTAATTGAATTTGCCTACTCACTCAACCAATGTTGTATAAATTGTTGAATCTCAACTAATTCATTGTTGAAATGTTATAAATACTCTGCATATACCCTTTAGGCTATTTTCCTGAAACACGCTAAACACTCTGCCTCTGACACGCACTGTCACTAATTGTGCCATATTGATATTTTGATAAAAAGAGCAAAGAACCACCAGCAGCAGACAGGAAAATGCAAATCATTTAGTGAAAGATAGACACTGCTGGTTGTGCTGCAGTATGCTGCAGTGTGATCTCCTGCAGCTCTTTGTGGGTATAGGGTGTGGGCAGATGTCAGCTGTAGATGGCAGTATGAGATCATGCCAGCAGACCAGGCACATCCCCTCCCCACTCGCTCATAACCCACAACTGTTCCCACATTCAGTTTGCAGAAAAATGGTGGGTTAATATCTGCAACTCTGTGCATGTTCAGCTCAGCAAAGGTATTCATGCACGGGGCTTGAACTCTCCAACAAGCCCTCCTCCACGTTACTACAACGGCTAGAAGAAAGACCAGGCCTCTCATGAGAGTCCTGAGCGCTCAGAGGACACAGTGAGAAATTGGGCCCCCAAAGGTTAACTCGAGCTGTGTAATGTTTCATGTTCAGCATCTCACGGTACATTTTATCCAGAGACCTTCCAGGTAAGACTAATCCAAATGAATTTTTAAGGAAAAGCATACAAAAAATCCATAAACTGAGCACAAAATAACCAATGGCTGCATACAATATCACTTTATTCAGTATGAAGTTATTCAATAATAATAATAATAATAATAATAATAATAATAATAATAATAATAATAATAATAAAGAATACTTGCGATATAACACAAGTAACTAAGCTTATCTATAATTTCTACAAATCACTTCTATGGTTATTACACTACAATTTAACTCGCTCATCTCGTGATAAGTTCAATGCTGGCAAAAATATGATTTTCACATTTTGACACGGAAATAAAAAGACAAAGCATATTTGAAAGGTAAAAGGTTATGATCTAGCCAGTTCAAAAGCCGATTGAAGCCTCTTGTTGTGCCCTTTCCTGTCCGTCCACATCAACTGCCATAGAAAACATAACCAAAATGTAAAAAGGACCTTGACAAATTGATTTCTGGCTTCCAATGGACAAAAAAAGTCATTTACTCACTTCCCTCTGTATCCACATCTGTCAGGCTGCTCTGTTACATAAGACAATACAACGGAAATTGATATCATGAATGAATGTCATACACATAAACATGGTCACGGGGGGGGACAGGCTAAAATGAGGTTGAAAACCCCCCATATCCTTAGGACATTCTACAGATGCACTGTTGATGCATCACTGCCTGGTACAGAAACTGCCCCACCCTCAATCGCAAAGCACTGCAGACAGCGGAGCTATCGCCCCCTGCTGGCCACCAACATGTGCCCGTGCCGGAGGAAAGCTGCAAAAATTATCAGCGATCCCATATGATACTGCAACATCAAGAACCAGCCCAGCGAGCTACAAGAAAATCAGCGGTTCACCAGTGAATGTTAGCCCTCCTCAGGTTTCCACTGCACTCTCCACTGCATTTGTGAATGCCTGTGCACTAAACTGTACTGGGTTACACCTGCTGTCTGTCTCACTGCTTTAAGATGTTTTGTATCCGTACTGTATTGCATTGTTTCCTTTGTGCATATGAAGAATGTAAACTGTAATGCAGTTGTTTCATGTGCAGGTTGCATTTATTTAATGTACTGCACTGCTGACACAGGAACTCATGACCCAAGACTTTGACTCATGACCCAAGATTTTGACTCAGGTTAGCCAGACACTTGTTCTAGTAATGCAACAATAAAAGTGATATGATGTGATTTGATACAGGACTTACACAAGATACAAGAAGTCTATAAATAATATAAACATATGCATGCATGCTGTGGCTAACATGACACAGTTCTACTGACACAAAATCCTAGTTTTATACCAACATAAAAATAATTTCAATATAATTTCCTTTGCCTGCCTAAGACTTTTGTGCAGTATTATATTATTGATATAACCAATTAAAAAGTTCATCACTGCAGTTTTACTGATGGTTGGTGGCATTGCCTTGAGCTGAATCTGAATTATTTCCATGTGAAAAAGCATAGCCTAATGAAGGTGACTTTAATAGCTCTTTTGAAGCATACCCTGCTTTTCCCTGTAGAAACGTCTTCCTTGCATCATGTATTTTTCCCGCCCTCTCATGGCCATACTTTATACCTTTCTTTATTGAGCGATTGAGACATATCAAACACACATACACACACACACACACACACACACACATCTACACACACACACATACACAGAGGTAAAACTCTAATCCCAACATCCACAACCCTAACCCCTACCCAACCCTAACCTTAACCATAAGTAACCAAGCAGAATATGAGACTTTTGGCATTTTTAGTTTTGAAAATGCATGATGCATAATACACACGGCTATAATATGTTATCCCTTTTGATAAATATGTATGACCATGTTTATAATGCTTTATGAATGCATTATTATTTGACATGAATGCGCTTATAAAAGACTCAAAACATGGCCATTCGTTATAGTGCTACTGTCAAAAGTTCAAAAAACTAAACACCATCACTAAGAAATGTTAGTGTGGCTTCCGAACATTGTGTAAAAACATAAATTAAAAAAAGAGAAACAGAAGCCAAAAAAAAAGCTTCTGAGTGGCTTACTCATGCCTGGTGATGGTTAGTTAGTTCAGCGGGGGATTGCTGATCACCATCAAGGCACGTCTGTGCATGGATGGACATCCCCCGCTGCATGGTTTCAGGCTTCCTCCTGTCTCATTGGCATCTTTTAAAGGGTCTTTCAGAAGTGCACAGAGGGCAACCACTAACTGTACATATCTTCAATAAGTCTCACAACTTAATGCACCCATTTCAATAATTACCATAGAGGGCAAGACTGCCAAAAAATGACTGAGAAGTCAAATAATTACGGGGATTTTGCAATTTGACATCCAGAGTAGTTGCAAGGAAAAATTCTTGTGCAACTGCTACACACTAACAAAAGAATTGTAATTAGGTTTCTAGTCAGGGATAGTTTTACATTCTAGCACTAATCATTATTCATACACCAACTTGCTATTGTTCCTGCTACAAATCTGAAAAGGGTCACATTCAGACCCTAATGTAATTTTACATTCTCATTTTACACAAAGAGGTAATTATATCCAAGATTTTCTCCTACCTATTTGTGATGCAGCCTAGGTGGTAGATCTATGTTTTAGTATAATCACAAACCTTACACTTTTCTGTAATTCCTACTGATTTATATTTTGAGAAGATACCTTAATCAAATTCATCATATTCTGGGGTAGACTGGAATGTCACTCTAGTTCAAGTTTTTGGGAATGAAACACACCATTCTGTAAACCTGAGTTCCCTGTATCTTAAACAAGCAGGAGTTATTTCACAGGGACAACCAAGCAGAAAAATAATTCAATGGATTGCTTATCTAGAACACTGGAGTGAAAGTTCAACAAATGATTATTCCCAAGTCAATGTTAAAATGACTGGATATATAAAACTAGAGATGGTTTCAGAATGAGATTCTGTTCCATGGAATTGATTGATACCAGGGCCATAGCTCATCTTGGATGGACCTTTAGACAGTAAGTCAGAAATACGCAAGGTTTAGAATTAGCATATAGTGACACTGTATCTTTAAAGTCTTTGGCATTGCTTTATGTTATAATGACAGGGAGACTGAGAAGGACAGAGGAGGAATCAGGCACATGAGATATTACATCTGTCAACAGATAATCTGTCATGTTTTCAACAGTACGTCAACAGATCAACTATACTATACTCTAGTTATTAACTTATCTAGGCAACAGCTGGCAGACTTAACCTTACATGATGAAATCCATGAAGAACTAATCATATACTGATACACAAGTGCATGCTTCTGTCAGGCAGGAAGACCCTTTCTTGCATGTTGTAGCTAGAGTTCCTCTGAACTGAATTGCTGGGAAATCATCTAATTTAGTTTGCAGCAAAGTGGACTATGTTACCAAGGGAACCGAGAGGAGATGAGATGAGAGGAATATATGCATATACACATGCTTTTTGTCAAACAGTGGGCAGTGCAACAGCTGCCAGTGATCATACCCCCCCCCCTCATAAAAATGCTTTAAGGGGCTGGTACACAGAGAGAGCCTAATCTTTGAAAAGCATCACATGGTGTTGTAATTACTGAACTGTTTTATGTGTGATGATGATGATGATGATGATGATGAAACTGATGTAAAAATCAGCTACATATAAAATAAATATATGAACAAACTGCAAGGTGCATATATACAAAGTTATGTATTGCAAACATACATCAGTTTATGTATTATTATTATTATTATTATTATTATTATTATTATTATTATTATTATTAATTCCACAAACACAGTACAGTTTTAACTAATCATTCAAGACAGACTTGCATAGTCTCACTTAGTGTGCACACCAGCGATATTTAAGAAGCCCAAATAAATGGATGAACGATAGATCGACCAAATCAGTCGGAAAGCCTGTAAAATGAGAGCTGTGTTTCTTTCCGCCACAGAATAAACGCTGTTGATGGAGCGGTATGAAAAATAGAAATATGTAATCATTAAAAAAAGGCAATACTGTGGCCATAAATACAGCCAGGGAGTTGGCTTGTCAATGAATCGCAGACAGACTGAATGCATAAGTTACGTAAATGTTACAAGAGCATATTACAGTGGCACGGTGGCACAGTGGTTTATACTGTCAGAGTAGACAGTGACTAAACAAAATATAATAATATCTTCTTGTTCATATTATTTTAACGTTTTTTTTTCAATTACAGTCATTGCATTTCATGTTTCACCTTTCTAATATGCGTATGCTTTTATGTTACAGTAAAATACCGTTATAACAGACTTCAAGTGACCTAGCAAAACACCCTGTTATATCCAGAGTTGCTGTATGCCCAGAAAACAACTACAGGACACCATTTACTCATGACACACCTCAGCAGACACACTTAGTATAGATAATTATGTTGTACATGTAGTAATCTAAGTTTACCTGACCAGAGGCATGAGGGGAAGATGATGGCACAGGAGGTAGTACTATCGTTAGGCAACTAGAGGGCTGCAGGTTTGAGCCCTGGTTCCTCCCGACCCCATCAATGTGTCCTTGAGCAAGACACTGAACCCCAAATTGCTCCTGGTGTGCAGGTTGGCAACTTGCATGGCAGCCTCCATCACCAGTATGTGGATGTGTGCGTGGATGAGTGAATGTTAGGCATAAATTGTAAAGCGCTTTCAGTACTTGTAGGAGTAGCTAGATAAATGCAGTCCATTTATTATTAATAATCCCAACTACTTACAGTACATATCTGCGCTGGATATCACCGGCACGCCACACGCTTTGTAGGCGGAACTGCATGTCCGTTATAGCCGAACAGAACAACTGCTAAAAGCGGCCCTGGGAACCAAATTGTTTGTCCATTATAAGCGAAATTCTGTTATCCGAAATTCTGTAGTCCGCTATATCCGATGCTTTTTCTGCATGTTCGTAAAGGCGCAAGGCCGGGACGAGCGGACCTCGTCCATTATAGACGATATTCCGTTATAAGTGAGTCCTGTTACGCTAAGCAGACAGAACAGGAGCAGACCCCAATATGCGGTACAACCAAAGCCAGAGGAGATGATTGAAGAGAATAGCCGGGGAGATCGCCAAGGTCCAGTATCCGGGAAGGTCAGCCCTACGGGTTGCAACGAGACAGGGAGACGACAAACCAGGTGGATCCAGAGGGATGGTCGGGAGATCGGGACAGGGCAGGCAGGCGAGGCGCGGGAGACAGGGCAGGCGAGACGGGTAGGATGGGAGAAACAAGCAGGGCAGGCAAGACAAGTGGGGAAGACACAAGACAAAGTAACGCTTGCTATGGCTCCAATACATGGCAACAATACTTCGCAATACTAATATGTTTTGTCCACTTTAAATAGTGGAGCAACAGATAATTATGGGGCTATGTCTGTACTTGGTCCCACCCTCTGGACATGACAAGTCCACTATAACGGGATTTTACTGTAATTGTTTTGGAATTAATTGGAATGCTAAGATGTGATTTTATAGGCTTTATTATATTGAATATGTAGCAATCCCAGCTCTGTTCTCCATATTATGATTTCTCATCTTGCTTTTACTCACAGCACTGACTACAGGGTTCAGTTTTTATATATATAAGAATAATATATGCAAGACTCACTCTCCCGCTAACTCAAACAAAATCATGTCATCTTGGTACACTTTACACATAAAAAAAATAATTCAATCGGATAATGTCAAATATTATGTCAGATGAGGACATATAATTGAACAGATTATACATGACATTAATAGCAAGATTGCGGACTTGTTTGCATGTATAAATTACCATGTTAATTCAGCGGGGATTCATTTAGGACACGTTCATGGAACCGAATTCTCACTTAAGTAAGACTGACTTGTCGAAATAAGTCAGACTTCCCCTTAATACCCCCCATGTGCTTTCACAATGCAGTGGTAGGCTAATGAAAGGCCATGTGAGGGTTCTGTGATGCTCTATAGGAAACTGGGCTCACATCAGTATTTGTGACAAAGTTGTCATTAAATGTTTAAATTATGCTTTCATTTGCACTATTCGAAAGCAGTAAACATTTTCCATTTCTAAATACTTGGTTTGAGCTTCTCTCATTTTTGGTTTGACTTAATATGTTCAGAATGATAGCTGGCTTAAAATAATGACTAATTTGGGATAATTTTGATCATTACTCACACAAGCCATTTTAAGATGTAAGAAATAAGTGAGAAATTCATCCATACATTCGTCTCCCACCCAGCTTCCATCTTCTGTAGCCATGTATCCAGTACAGGGGCCTGCTGAGCCCGAGACCAATTATACAGTTAAAATAGAAAGAAAGGGAAGAGCGAACCCCTAGCAGAATGTTATTTATGTAGTTAAATACACAATGGCTATCAGAGTTTAAACAGTGAACATGTTGGACTTTTTTACAGACTTATGCGGTATGCTTTGCACACTTGGTAACAAACCAGACATGATTTTCAAAGAAAATCAAAGTTTCCAAACCGCAGTCCTCTTCCCCATGGCCGCCCCACTGCATCGAGCTGCTCATTCAGTTATCATGCACCAAGTCTACAGAACGTTTTTAATGAATATTTGAAATAATATAACTTGTACTGTCCCATTTTTCAGATGAGGTACCCTAAGGAATTGTATATAATCATCTTTTAAATGGGAGTTGTAATACTCTGTTAAGGTAAAGGTGCCAATTTGTTGTTTTGTAGTTATATTTTCTACGAGGAACATTGCTCCATACTACAGCCTTTAAAAAAAAAAACAAATAAATAAATAACTCAAGTTCTCAAGTTCAAATTTTGATTACACTTGTCATTGTGAGTTGGCAAGAAGGGTGGTTAATTTAGTTGTTCATTAATTCCATTAATTTTAAACCTAAATATAATATACAAAAACCCCACCTGAAAAGCAAGTCTATCTCTTGTGTAATAACTGAACGGGAAGAGGATACAAGTGCAAAGATCCCATGTCTATTTGCAGAGTCATAGTCCACAAGTAGCCAGAGCACTGAAAATCAGGTTGAGGCACAAAAATCCAAATCCATAACCCCAAAACAGGTCACAAAGTTCATACAGGGACTATAGGGCGAATAGCGGTATCCAGATCACAAGGAAGAACACCCAGTATCCCAGCAGGAGATACACAAAAACTATATCATGTGATATAATGTTGAGGTACGTAATACGTTGCAAGGAGTTAAAAAACGATGTGCTTTTTCCACGGCAATTAATTAAGCTAATGCGCTACAGATACGCTTTAGTACTCAGGGCAGGAAGAACAGGAACTGAACTGGCAAGGCTGGATGGGTGCCTGGTTTAATGTGTGCATTTTGGATAATGTAAACGCACATCAGGAAAAGCAGCCCTCATAGTTTCAAGGTATGGGTGGCTAATATGTAATAATAAAGACAATTAAGCCTTTTAGGGTAATTGTCTAAATTGAATTTTATGATCAAACATTACATTTGCCTACATGAACATAAATTTACATACAGGCTAATAATAGTGCTATCACTGAGGTTTCTAAAAGGAGTGTGTGTGT
>JAODUD010000002.1:23230527-23241579 GCA_026784285.1 Stomatorhinus walkeri
ATAATAATAATAATAATAATAATAATAATAATAATAATAATAATAATAATAATAATAATAATAATAATAATAATAGACATCTCTTTCCAAACCTCCCTTTCAAAGATTAGAGACTGTAACTTACGGATCACTTCCGCGTGTCCCAGGTCAGCATCAAGGCATCAGTGGGTTGTTCCACAAAGCAGGATTTCTTGCTTATTTGGATAACTTGTTGGACTTAAGTTAGTCTGGGCTAAGAGAAAGGGAATGAAAATAAATTCCATTTAGCCCAGACTACCTTAAATCCAAGGAATTATCTGGCTAAGCAAGAAATCCTCCTTCGTGGAATGCCCCCCAGTTCAGTGGGGTATGTCTGTCTCTAGGTGTCACTCTTATAAAATGCCCAAAACACTTTAGAACAGGAGGTGTCAAACTACAGTCCTGGGGGGCCGGAGTCCTGTGTAGCTTAATTCTTTCCCTGTTCCACCACAAATGATTCAGCTCAGGAGCTGTGTGGTAATTAGCACAAGGAGTCAAATCAGGCGTGTTAAATGAGGGGAGACCCAAAAATGTGCAGGGTTTCAGCCATACATGACTGGAGTTTGACACCCCTTCCTTAGTTTGATCTGAAGATCTCTCCATGTCTCCAAACTCCTCTCACTGTCATAGTTTGTGGACTGGGAATCCCAGCTGAGAAACCTAATTTCAGCTGCTTACACTCACAACCTTTTGTTTTAGTCATTATCCACAAGTGAAGTTAGGAATATAGACTTACAGCATCTCCCACAATTTGTGCCAGGACATGTGACTGTACGTCTACTCCAATTCCACAAAGAACATACAGATCTTTCTGAGACTGAAGGGACCTTACAATAATCACTATACACCTTTGTAATCATGGGGTGGTGATGTAAAAGCGGTCTTATGTGTGTAAGCATAGGTCCATCTGCAAGGAATAATACTTGTTTCTCCATCAATTATATTACAGTTCTCTCAGGCATACACATTTTGAAATCATTCAAGCAATGCAGGCAAGTCCCTAAGCTGTTAAAACATAGTTACTTTGGTTACACCACACCACTTCTCAAATAGAACACCCTTCTCAGGGGCAAACTCGTGAGTTTGGTTGGCAGTTGTTGCATGGCCACTGAATTTCTGAGCTAGCATTATAAAAAGTTTGCACTAAATACATCAGGGGCTAAAGAAGAACAGTCAAAAGGATGCAGAAGTTGCACAATGTCCAGGGGAAATATCTTTTTTTAAACATCTCATTCATTTCCCTCAATGATCACCATATCAAACAGATTTTCCGGTACAGCAACAATACTGGCCAAGATATTATTTTAAAAGCCACTGACCACATTTTTGAATGTATGTTTAAAGCCTTTTTTACCTCTTATCTTGCGAATGACATTTATCATGACATTTCTGCCGGCACGAGGTGACTTCACATTTCCTTTTCTTCTTCTTCCCATCTTCTTTTGTTAAGATTGTGGTTAGAAACATGTATTATAAAGAACATGATGATCATTTCCAAAGCTACTGGAATTAGTGAGAAAAGAACTACATTATGGTTCACAGCTTGGAGAGCAACCTATTTTGTCCCAAAAGAAAAATCAATGACTAGCCGTCTGGTTGATAAAGACCATTCTGACAAAGACTCATTCACTTATTGACAATTATTATTTCATTCTAGATTGGGCAGCTGCAGACCAAGGAAATTAAGCCTCCCTGAGCCTGCCATTACAAACCAATGTGAAAATCTTGACTTGCTGAATGGATTCAATTATGGATTAATCATAATAATAAACAACAAAAAACAAAAGCAAAACACCACTTACTTCTGATATAAAAGCAACATCATAGAGCCTGCTAAGATCAATGGGGATTCTGTGCTTGCACTTTTGTTGTAATGATCTTGCATTGCATAGGGTTGTTGAATTTTGCCTATTACAGTCAAGAATATATTAACGCAGAGGATTATGGTATAGTTAGGATTCAAATGTATTATTGACTATTGATCATAATCACACTTTGCCTAAAAAAGCAGAACTCCTACAGGGATATCCACTGTTAAGGATAAGGACTTATCCTTGTGCATGCAGATATTATGCAAAAGCAGCATCGGTATAGAATAGACAGATTCGCAAAGCTTTGTTTCCTATGACAGAGTAAAAATGTTTTAGCATAACTTATTTATGGTCTCAACCCAGGTGATTATCAATGCAGTATGTGCATATTATGTGATGATGATATGAAGATTGCACCCAGTGCTAGTCTATTGAAAATCACTGCATCTTACTGTACATCCTGTAACTTTTGCAAGGGTCCAGATTTTTGAAAAATCTTTGGCAATAAACAAGAGCTCCCTTTGACAGAGGATAAAATGCTGCAGAGAATGGGAAACATCTGGAATTAAGTGATCTTGGTAACAAGTTAAGAAGCATATGGTTTAACGCTTATGTGGCATTTAGCCATGTGAGACATGTGGGTCCCATTTTCAATGTTTCCCATTTTTTTTTCAAACTGAGATGTGATGTCATTTTTTTTAAGTGCATGTTAAGGGAGATCCCCTTTTTTCCAATACATATTATACGTGAACAAGCTTCCCTGAAATTACCTATGAGATAACACTACTCTGGTGAACACGCTTGCAGCTGAATATTAAAAAAGTTCAGAATTACTACATATTAAAGCTGTCCAGATACAACAAATATGAAATTGTGATTTTGATCAGTCTGTTTGATGCGTGATGCAAGCAAAAATGGATGCAAGGCAGGCGTTTCTATATAATCAGCCTTTAAGACATACTAAATCCCAAAATTGCAATTTTATCTATTTTAAAAAAAATGTAATTGATTAACAGTAAAAGATGTAGTCATATTGGAAAATATACTTTATAAAGCACACTGCTGGTGGCTTCAAATTATCAATTCATCCATCTACATTTATTAAGTTGTAGGTAATATAAAGTAATAAGAAGTAATGCACAATTGGCAATAATTGGGAATTTTTCATTTTTCTAGATCCATATTATATGTAATGTTGCATGGTAGATAAACTCCTTATGATAACTTTTATCCCCACAAAATTAAATAATTTGATACCAGTGTGATTGCAATCATTCAATCCCAGAGAATCTCATATAAGTTAACCTTAGCCCACATTTCACCACTTTCCGTCACAATCTAGAGGGTAATTCTGCACAGATTCTATCCACACCAGGTCTGCGGGAGTCTATCAATAGTAGACACCAATGGATGAACTGTGTGTAGCATTAGCCAGCCCAGTAACGGTAAACACAGGGTAAAGCCATAACCTAGGAAGTAATGGCAGAATGTAAGGACCACTTATGAGATGGTAAAGTAATGGTGTGGACTTAGTCTTTTAGACAGAGTGTTTCTGGCTGATGTACAGAACCAGTTTCTCTTCCTCTCTGACCTCTCTGGCCTCTCATGTATGAGGTATCCATCAGTAGAAGAAAAAAAAACTGAAACTGAAGGTGATATCAGGACCACTGCAGAATACCACCAGGAACAGAATGCCTCTGACTATGTGTTTATATATATATGCAGTTGAATATATATATATATATATACATTTATATATAAAATATAACTTTTAGGACTTGCCTAGCCCCCTTTACTGCATTGCACCTGGTCCTATGGATTGTACTCTGCAGGCCGCATTTATAGCTATTAGGTCTCATGGGAGGGTGACATAGTGAATTCAATTATGAACTGTCACAGCCTTCAATCTCTCGCCCTAGACAGGCCAACATGGAGGACTGACTCGTGCTGGCCTGCCTGGCGACGTGCTTTTCCAGTCCACTTTGAAGCTCTCGCTGCTCGCACAGGTTTTTTTTTCTCACTACTAAGGAGTCTTTGTTTCTCCCCCATTGTCATCTGGCTTTCATTCTTCCAGTTCTTTGTCTTCCATTTCTCTGTTTTTGAATTATTTACTATAAATGATATAGGAATGTATCACAACACACCCATGAAAAGCGCTATGGTGATTACTCTGTTGTGATCATCCATCCATCCATCCAGCCATCCACCCATCCATCCATCCATCCATCCATCATCTACCAATTTTCCAGGTTGGGTCTAAACACAGAAACCCAGACTTCCCTCTCCCCGGCCACTTCGTCCAGCTCCTCTGGGGGAATCCCGAGGCGTTTGCCAGGCCAGCCGGGAGACATGGTCTCTTCAGCGTGTCCTGGGTCTTCCCCAGGGCCCCCTGCCAGTGGGACATGCCGGGATGTTGTGAAAGGCACTATTCTAAAATGAATTGAATTGAATTGATGAAAAGACCAGAAATGGAAACACCTCTAACCTGTCAAGATATGGACTCCATCTGACCTCTGAGGTTGTCCTATGTTATCTGGTGCCAAGACATTAGCAGCAGATCCGGGAAGTCCTGGAAGTTGAGGTGGGGCCTGCATGTACCGAGCTTGTTTATCCAGCACATCCCAGAGATGTTTGATTGGACTGAGATCTGAGGGATTTGTAAACACCTTGAACTCTTTTTCATGTTCTTCAACCTATTCCTGAACCCATTCCTTCAGTGTGGCAGTGAGCATTTTCTTGCTGAAAGAGGCCACTTCCTTCAGGGAATACCATTGTCGAGAAGGGGTGTACGTGGTCTGCACCAATGGTTAGGTAGGTGGTACATGTCAAAGTAACATCCACAACAATGACAGGACCCAAGGTTTCCTAGCAGAACATTGTCCAGAGCATCACATTGGCTTACCTTCTTACCACAGCGCACCCTGGTGCCATCTCTTCCCCAGGTAAATGACATACGCACCCAGCCGGCCAAACGATGTAACAAGAAAGAACATATATATCAGACCAGGCCTCTTTCTTCCAATGCTTTACAGCCCAGTTCTGACACTCACATGCCCAACGTATGTGCCCCCTTTCGGTGGTGAACAGGGGTCAGCATAGGCATTCTGAGCACTCTGCGGCTATGCAGCCCCAAATACTGCAAGCTGGGATGCACTGTGTGTTCTGACTCCTTTCTGTCAGCATTAGCTTTTTCAGCAATTTATGCTGCAGTAGCTCTCCTGTGGGATTGTAGCACATGTTCCGGCCTTCACTCCCCACACGCAGCAGAGAGCCTTGGGTGCCCATGACCATATTGTGGGTTCATCACTTGGCCTTCCTTGGATCACTTTTGGTAAGTACTGACCACTGCATACCGGGAACACCCTACAAGCCCTTCCTGTTTTGGAGATGCTCTGATCCAGTTGTCTAATCATCAGAATTTGGCGTTTGTCGCTCGGATATTACCCTTTTTTCTTCTTTACATCAATTTAAAGACCCAACCATTCACTTCCCTAATACATAATGGCACCCCTGAGAGGTACTATTATAACAAGATAATCAATGTTATTCACTTCACCTGTCAGTGGTTTTCATGTTGTAGCTGACTGGTGTAAGGTAAAAAAAGACTAAAATTTGTCCTATATATTACTGGGAGCCAATGTAGAGACGTCATAACAGGAGAGATACGTGCAGTGCAGCTGGTTGTGCTTAAGAGCCAGGAACTAGATAACAAAGAGTATTTACACCCCCCACCCCCAGTTAACAACCTTTACCATTGACACTCCCCACACCTGGTCGACAATTTTGAATTTGGATTGTGACTTATTGACTTATAGGAACAATGTGGGTCCTGAGGCTCGACCAGGTTAGACCCAATGGGGCAAGGACAATCCCTGTGTTTTTTTAAGAATTAATTGCAAAATTTTTTTGCTATTCATTTCTTGACATCAGCTAGTCAGTCATACAAGACAGTTGATTGGGAGTGGATGGAAGATGCAGTTGAATATTGCGTGCATAAAAACAGAAATTATTAAAAAATTCCTAATAACCTTGCCAAGTGGAAGCATATAGATAGTAAAAAGAAGTCAACATAAAACTGATCCTTGAGCAACCCCACAGGAACGAGGGGCTAATGAAGGCACCTAATTACACGTTGCAACAGAAAAACATCTACCAGGAAGGTATGAGGAGAGCCACATAAACCCATGTCTGGATTAGAATGTTGCACTCCACAGTGAATGTTGTTCGGCTAGTTCCGCTGTACAATATTTTTTGAGTGCTGGCCATGAGGTACGTGACCTATCATGCTGCTTCAGCAAACCACTTGAGGCATTTGATTCAGAACACTATGTCCATGAAGTGCATTGAAACATTTTGAATCAATTGAGACACTTAGTCCATCACTATTGAAAGGGGCCTTCGACCCTGTTTTATGTTTGATTGTCCCTTAATAAAAGCCTTTGTCTGTTAGTGCCTCTTTTGTCCTCTGTGTTCCACTTGTGTGGCTGTTTCCATTACAAAACAGGTCAGAAAAAATATTAATTCTCATTTCCACTGCTTAGAACATTCCATTTTGGCAGCAGTGACCAATATTATAACTATGTTCTACCATCATTGCTGAGGTGTATTGCAAAATTAATCTTCACAATTCTTGTGAATGTAGCATGGTATATAAGCACTGGATATTTCTTTGGCTGTATGATTCTGGCCATTGTTCTGGTGAAAGACATAATCACGTGAGCATGTTGCCTGTATTTATCTCCATTTGACTGGTCTTTTCCTTGTGTTACATAAAAAAAAAAAAAACCTCTCTGACCCTGCTTATTACAACATTAATCGTGCTGTTGTCAAAGTGTCTTACAGAACAGTGTTACTCAGCTGCACCTTGGAGTAGTGCGCACTACACCTTAAAAGGAATCCATCCATACTATGCAGGGTCACAGAGCCCATTCCAGAAGATACAGGCACAGGGCAGGGAATAACCCAGGATACCAATATTCATATTTGTAAACAATTTGGCAAATTCACCTCAGTATGTTTTGGAAATCAGAGAACCTCAAGCAAATCTCATGAAGAGAACATACAAACCCTGCATACATAGAGACCCAAACCTTGTCCCAGAGGTGTGAGGGAACAGTGCTAACCACTACACCACTGTGCCCCTCCTTTAACGGATCCTTCATCAAACATTCATTGGCCTCTCAGTACGTTCTCTGACTAATTTGTCTTATTCAGTTGTTTACTTTGAGAACATGGTCTACTTTAAGCAGATTTTCCATCATGCTTACATATCTTTTTACATTTAACTTCAATTAATACTCGGTTCCTTGGTTCCTTTGAAACCTCCCCTGATCTGTGCTTTTTGACAACTCCAACACTAATTTGTTCTGGTAGTTCTTTTATGGTTGATTTCTAACACACTGTAACCCTTAGAAAGGTGAAATCATCCAACCAGCCATCCTTCTATCCATACATCCATCCATCCATTCATCCATCCATTTTCCATCGCGTATCCAGATCCTGGTTACGGGGGCTGCAGTCTGAGCAGAGATGCCCAGATAAGAGTTATAATCTCTCCAGCATGTTCTGGGTCTGCTCTAGGGTCTACCCCCAGTTGGACATGCCAGGAGCGCATCCCCAGGGAGACTTCCTGGAGGCATCCTATACAGATGCCCGAACCACTGCTCCTTTTGATGCAGAGGAGCAGCAGCTCCATTTTGACCCCCTCCTGGATGTCCAAGCTCCTCATCCTGTCTTTAGGCGACCATCTAAAGCAAGCATATTCAACTAAGATTTAAAAAGCTCCAGTTAGAGAAAAATTCTTGAATCAAAGGTCCGAAAGTTTATAATGTCTAATTATGTAGTGTGATATATATTTAAGTAGACCAGCTTGTGCCGATCCTCCTGTGTGCCACGCCCCCCTTGCTACCTCATGTGGAATCCCCGTGTCATTAGCTGTTTCTAGTTGTGTTTCATTAGTTCTATGTATTAAAACCCGTGTCTGTGTGCCGTTAGGAGTCTGGTTATTAACATTGTGTAGTGGTTGTATGTACCTGAGCATGGTTTCCTAATTACACCCTGTGTTCACTCGACTTCTCATTTCGTTCCTCATGACATTTATAATGGAATAATTTAGATTTACTGCATTAATCTGGAAGCGTGAGTGTCATGCCAGATGTTTGAGATTTGGCAACCCTGAAAACATACATATTTTCCACCTGAATTGATTTATATAACAATTAATATTACTTTATACAGTTGTTTAAAAAGTGGCAACTTCAACGAACAAGTCACCAATAAACTATATCTATTTATCCAACGTTATATAATTAATACTGTGTTTGAAAACCTTTAAGCTGTATGATTTCAGGACAGATCAGCCACTCTGTTAGGAACATTACGGCTTTTTGGTTGCTGCTACTATGAACAGTAATGGCACATTAGCGCAAACAAAGGGCTGCATGTGTCAAACTACGTCTTGCTTGGCGGTCAAAGGCGTTTTTCGTTCATTGCTGAACCACTACCGAAAAGACTACAAAAGCTGCACCGGTTAAAATAGAAGCACCCCGTCAGGTTTTAAATCACAACTTTCTGTTTTGGCTATCAGTCCAGGTCCGTATAGGACAGCTTCTCAGTCCAGGTCCGGACCACGGTCCATCTGTTAGTGACCTCTGATCTAAAGCTTGTGACCATAGGTGAGGGTTGGAACATAGATTGGCTGGTAAATCAACAGCTTCACATTTTAGCTTCACCGCAACACACCAGCACAATATCCACCTAAGTGCTGATTCTGCACTCATCTGCCTATCAATCTCCTGCTCTATTCTTCCCTCTCTTTCCACTTTTGAACAAGACCCTAAGGTACTTGAACTCATCCATTTGAGTCAGTAACAAATCCTGGAGGGGACATTTCTGGGTGAAAACCATGGCCTCAGACTTATAGAAGTACTGATTCTCATTCCATCTGCTTCAAAGTGGGTTGCAAACTGCCACAGTGCACGCCGGAAGTCAAAGCTCGATAAAGCTAACAGAACCACATAATCAGCAAAACACAAAGATGTGATTCTGAACAGAACTGGTGAAAAAGGTCAGGCTTGGTGGAGTCCAACCCTCAGTAAGAATAAGTCAGATCTACTGTCGACGATGCAAACTAAGCTCTTGTTCTAGTTACAGAGGTACAGCGGGACCTAATGGTTTGTTGCAACTGACCTGGTACTTCTTACTCCCACATCCCCACAGGACCTTCTATGACCAGGACAGAATCTGCTTTGCTCTTCTGTCCCAGCAGGGACTACTAGCCCAATCTGCAATGTTGAAGAGGCTCATGTCGGTCAAGACACTGTAACAACATGAAGACCTTCAGGAACTCAGGGCGAATCTCATCCATCCCTGGGGCCTTAACACTGAAATATTCTAACTGCTTTTGTGACCTCAGCTCTAAAGACAGGAAGTCCTCCTCCAAGTTCCCCAACTATACTTCCTCTAAAGAAGGTGTGTTACTGGGATAAAGGATGTCCTCAAAGTAGTCCTTCCACCTCCAGACTATTTCCCCAGCTGAGGCCATCAGCATTCCATCCCTGGTGTAAACACATGGGAAAAGCACAGCTTCTCCTTCCTGAGTCATCTGTTGTTTTCCTGAATCTCTTCGAAGTCAACCAAAAGTCATTTTCCAAGGCCTCACAAACTCTGCACACACCCAGGTTTTAGCTTCTTTAACAGCCAAAGCCACATTTGATTTAGCCAGTTGGTACCTGCCAGCTAGTCCCACAAGCTAACCAATTTGGAAGGTTTCCTTCTTCAGTCTGGTGGCTCCCATTACTGCTGGTGTCCACCACCGGGTTCTAGGTTTGCCACTGTGACAGGCAGTAGCAACCTTGCGGCTATAACTTTGTATAGCCACAATGATAGAGGCTTGGAACATCGCCCACTCAGGTTCAATGTCACAAGTCCCCTTGGAATGCAAGAGATGTGAGATGAAGATCACCTGGACAGGGTCCTCTGCCAGATGCTCCCAGCACAGACTCACTATACATTTGGGTCTACCAGGTCTGTCCCCTACCATCTGATCCAAGTCACCACCAGGTGGTGATCCGTTGACAGCTCAGCTCCACTCTTCACCCGAGTGTCCAACATTGAAGTACTATGAATTATATACAGATTTTCAACATACAGTAATCTAAATGTATTGATTTAGTCTTTCTCAGTAATTAAATAATGTATTTTATGCAACATGCAAAAAAATAATATGTGTCCTTACTAAGATTAATCATTCACCTTTATGTACTTCATACTTTCAGCTGTTCTTAATTAATGTTACAAAAATCACTATCTGAACAGTTATTTATGCATATTGCATGCACATGTTTATCACGTTTATGCAGGAATGATCATTAAACACAAGAGTAAAATTTTTTAATAACCTTTATGTTCGCTGAGTAGATATTCAAATGTAAGGAAACGAAAGGAAGAATTTTTCAGCGTATTGTTACCTCTCCTATGTGGCAATGGCAAATAAATTATTCGCCAGGGGTGACTTTGAGCTCGCAAGAATGATGTACTGTACCATCTGTCCAGGCCCCTCGGCACCTTGTTCCCCTACTTTACACAGCACCAGGCATCACGCTCCCTCTCGTTGACATGTATTTTGGCATGACTGATGTGGAGGAATATTGTCAAACCCGTTAAGTTGTTGGAAGAGTCAGCCTCAACTCCCCTCTTGGGTTTTCCATTTTGCACATTATCGCTTAGTTTATAGATCTACTGAATGAATCTGACAGTGATTAGACAACCCCTGCCTCGCTCCGTTAGCAGCCATATACTCTAAGGTCATGTAAATATGCAGCATATTAATATAATTATGCAAAACCATGTTTGTCATCCTCAGCAATGCTTTCCAGACTAGACACGCTATACTCAATTAGTGAAACACTGGTACTCTGAGGAACGGCCCATGTCATGTCTGAGGGCAAGGGACAATAATTAGAATCTGGCTGTATGAAGTGGCTAAAACAGAACCAGCACTTTAGTCCTGTTTTCCATTACATGAAATAATGTGATTGCATTTTAGGTGCCTGAAACACTGAAATATTTCAATTGTGCCTGAACAATTTCTAATACACATTTTTAGTAAGTGAATGGTTGCCTTCTTGTCTTTTGTGAAAAAACCTAGATCTATCTATCTATCTATCTATCTATCTATCTATCTATCTATCTATCTATCTATCTATCTATCTATCTATCTATC
>JAODUD010000002.1:23241679-23257029 GCA_026784285.1 Stomatorhinus walkeri
ATCTATCTATCTATCTATCTATCTATCTATCTATCTATCTATCTATCTATCTATCTATCTATCTATCTAACACTTCTGAATGAAAAGTAGAATTATTTTCTGCTGCCTTTATATGTCATTTTCCAGTCATTGAACAGTGTGGAGGGCATGTCCTGACTCAGCCCAATCCATGAACATACTTTTCGTGTGCTTGCATTTACATGTGTATGTCTATGAAGTTAACATGTAACTTGTGCACCTGTGATTGTGCACAAGATTGGGAGTTGAGGTGTGAGTTGTGAGGATTCAAATATTTTCACCTGTGATGAGGGTAAATAAATAAAAAATCTGCAAACTACTGCTGGTGCAGCATCTTTACAAGACCGGCCAATAAAAAAGTGCTCCGAAGCCCATATACTTTGAAGTTCTCGATTTCTAGACTGGCAAGCGTTAAATCGTTTCATTTCTTTTGAGGTGGAGATGAGAAATAATGCATACAATCACTGAGAGACATCTCGCTCGAGCTTATCGAACTCACCTAGTCTGCTGTAACAGCCTGTCTTCGGACTGCCATCAGTGACTCATCTTATTACCTGTATCTCACAAGACAGTGGCCCCCAGTGGTTGGTGTGCTGCCGGGAGGGTGGATCAAAAAGTTAGCTGACACCTAATCAGCACAGAGAGAGAGTGCAGCCCCCCCACTTTGATCTGTGAATGAACAGACTGACTGGGTGACAGCTGCAAAAAGGGGAAGATCCAGCATATGACATTTATTAGCCAGAGGAGCGTGCGCGTCCCATAAAAATACCACTCGGGTGTGACGACTTTGCTCGTGGGACTATGGTCATGTTGCTTGCATTCCATTTCGGGCCCGGCCAAAATCATGCAAAGCCTCTGATGAAATGCAAGGCAGCCTCCATATCCCTGATGCCATCCTCGCTTCTCCATATCTGTGTGTGGCAAGCCACCACAAAGTCTTTACTGTGTGTTACAGATTACAGGGGAATAAAATGAAAATTCCGGTCAACATAATTCTCTGTGCAGACAAAGCCCCTGCAGATAATTATCTCACTCCCCACTCTGTACACATAGCCTTACATAGCATTCTCTTATCAAATTTAATCAGTGTCTGCATTTTCTCTCACAGGAAGAGTTGTCAGTGATGATGTGACATGAGGGGTGTTGGTGTTGAATATTCCGCGGCCTTGTTAATTCCATTGGCAGCTCTTGTATCCATAGCCCCGTGCAATATTTGTTTTAGTCAGAAGAAACGAAATGAAGCTGCATGAATACAAATCGCAAAGAATATTCCAGAATATCAACAGTTTTGAATTATATATTACAAAGATATGCAATCATTGTATACTGCACCATTTCTATCCAGCCAGCTGTAGATATCTTGATACTTATTCATTCTCTGTCATCTGATCAGCAGTATTTCACTGGTCTCTGATTGTACATTATTTTGTATGCTTAGCAAAGGATATAATGTTTGTGAGAATGTACCATTAATATGTTTGTGAGAATGTACCATTCAATAATATGAAAAATTATTCCATGTTCCAATCACTAATCTAGCGCAGCGCCACCTGGAGTATAACCCAGACATCAGCGGGCACAAGGCAAAAGTATATCCATAACACAAAGCCAGTGCATCACTGGAGACATGCATGCATGCAGTATATGCAGTTTAGAAACACTAATTCATCTAACAGAGTGAGTAAAACGTTCAAGACAGCCTTGAGGACACCTCTACCCTTAGAGGTGTGAGGTAATCTTTGTACTGCCCAAATAGGATTATGTCAATATTTTGTGCATGCTAACTTTGTCCTTGGAATGCTGTATTTCAAACTCAAGGGGATGCACAGTAACCTAATGGCCCTCTTTAAATGAGGCCTAATTATTACAATCATGCACAATCATCAAGGATTCTGTTGGAATGGAAATTGCTTTTTTCATGTAGAACTAATAAAAATTAGCAATTTGTCCTTTTAAATAATTTAATGTTCTCTTTATGCATTGTCTCAGAATTCTTAAAAATCAGCCAATTAGCCAGAGACCAAAAAAAGGAAACACACACACACTAAATAAGTTAATTAATTAAGTGAGCAGGTGGTGAAATGTAACAAATACATGGAATGGCTGAGGTGCCCTTAAGAAGAGGCACAAAAGACCAAAGCTCTTCTTCTTGCCATCCAGCAAGATACCAGGAACTTTTTGGTTAGTTAATATTTATTTATTTTTTGTTTGATTCATTAATGTGCTACTATTAGTTTGCTATTAATGTTATAAAGTTAAATTGTTTTGTTTTCTGAGCAAATATACACTGACTACGAGAAAAATTGCTTTAAACATTTTCTTTGACTGCCTAATACCTTTGCACAGTGTTGCGTTTACTTTACAACACCCTGCAAAATAAACAAATTAAAACCTATTTGGTTTTTGTGAAAAGAATAAAACACATAAAGTAAAATGGAAAAATGTATAATTGTAATACTTTTCTTAAATGAATGAAACATAAGTGCTTCACACTTTGTATGCCTTGGTAATTTCTACAAACAGGAACAGAGCATAATGTCTATTGCCTGGAATCGGACATGTTCATGGGCTGTTTGAGAAGAGTCTTTATGAACTGCAGTCAGGCATGCTTGTAGCAATGTGTCATGGGAAAGCTGTCAGCAGTCACAAAGACCTTATGTCTTTATTTAAGTTATTACTTATGCCTTTCCTTTGACAGTTCATTAGTCATTCCAATGACACCAGGTGATAATAAAACATAATTGCCTAACTATTTTACAGTATCAGTTATGCTATTCTGGTCACATTCACCTCACCTTGAATGAATGTGCAACACGGCTGTCTTATACAAGTACAATCATTAATAATCTTACAGACTATGCTGGCTGTGAAATCTCTGAGTGTAACAGAAATAAATTGAGTGTTTTTCTCAAATGATGTTTAAAGTTATAAAAGCACTAAATAGTCCAGAATACAAACAAGCAAATACAAAGAGAATAAGTTTAACGCTGTAGTAATCTTCTCTTCTGTGTTTGGTAATATTTATATTTCCTTGTTACGGTTTTCTTCATTTTGGTTTAAAATATTTCAGCACCTTATTATCTATCTATAATGCTTGACAGGGACCATGCAATTTGACATGGGCTGGGGATAATCTGCGGGCAAGATCTTCTGCTTATAGCAGCCATTCTAATCATAATGAATAGCCACCAAAGCACAAAAAGCATGGACTCGGACGGGAAGAACTGTCAAATGATGGAAGAACCCAAGAACACAAAAGTGAAAGAAAATACTGGAGTGTCGGAATGTTCAAATGGGCACTGTTGCAGCTGCAGAGTGAGATGTAGGAGAAATGAATAGATAAATAAACAAAATAAACAAATAAATAAATATGTAGATAAATATTAAAGTTAAATACAGGAGACGGGGCAATAATGAAGCAAATAGCAACAAATGGCAGAGGGCTGGTGGTTGTCAGACAGTGTGAAATTCAGATTTGTGGGGAAGGCAGCAGCAACCCGATAAGAGTCCAGATGGCCATGGGGAAGAAGCAGTTACAGTGTCTGCATGGCAGAACTGGCTCGAATGCTGCAGTATCTTCTACCAGATGGATGAGGGGCAGAGAGACTGTGGGAAGGGTGGCAGGCGGCCTCCCCGATGCAGGATACTTGTCATAAACCATTTTGTAAAGATGTCATCAAGGGGGGAGGCGGAGAGGTCCCAAAGATCTTCTTGGTTGCATGCCTTGTATGTTGACAAGTCTTGTGGATGGAGATGTTGTAGTTTCCGAAACAATGTATCCGGTCAGGACACTCTCGACGGTGGCCAGTCAAGGATAAGGAACCAAAATAGTTCACCAAGATTGGTGATTTGGTGATCTTATGTTCTTATTTAGCTGAGCTGAATCAAAATAGTTCATTAAGACTGAATGAAAGTGGAAATTGGAGATCTAAGAATTCTACAAGATTAAAACTTCGGACTTATGGTGGAGCAAACAATACTGAGGACCAAGTTGTTGTCAGACTGTATATAAGTGAGCTTTATTGATATATGGGATGGCTTATAAAATTTGTTAATATTGACATTCCACAAATATATCAACATTGGCCACAAACCTACCAATGAAACACTGACAATATCTCCTTAAAAAATATGACGTGAAAAAGCAATCATTTACTGGAGAAATGCTGAGAAGTTATGCTTACCACTTTAAGCCTGGGATTCTTGGTAAGTTTAACTACAGAGTAGTTAATAACCAACTGTGAATAAAAATGGACTTTCAGGTAAAAAGTGTTTGTATGTGTGTGTGTGTGTTTGAACACATTTCATTTATGATGTGCTTTTCTTAAGTGGAACAGACAATACACTTTAAATTTGCTAGTGTGAGAATTCAGCATTGTGAGAGCAAGGTTACTTGTAACTGTCTTGTTTTATATTTACACGTTTCTGTTGTTTATTTGAGTTTGAAAAACTGACATGATCATATGAGTAAAACGTAAAATAGCAGTGTATGTTTAAATTTTGACCATATAAAATGACATAATCTTGATTTGTTTGTTTATTTGATTGTTTTAATCTGCATCAGTATTGGAGACAAAATGTTAATTTGTGTCAGACTCCGGTATGCATAGTCAGAAACACTTCCCAGGAAGGTCATTGGGCAAAGAGAGTTTGTGCAGTGACCATAAACATGCGGCCTTGGCTGTCCTTGCAGATCCAGAGTAGATGTAATGGTATTAAATTACAACATACAGTTAGTATGAAATTAAGCCAAAGTTTATTGTTACTCAAAAAAGTCAGCATTTGTGAAGTACTTTAATTAGCTGCCTAGCTGAGGACGTTATTTGTTACTACACTTGTCGCGCCCGGGTTTTCAGTTTAAAAGTAGTATGGAAGCCTGATTATTATCACGTAGTGTAACTACCGAGTCTAAAATAATTTCTTCACGAACCATCAGCCAACCCTGGATTTTAATAGGATACCCTGACTATTATAAAAGAAACTAAACTGTTATTAAAAATATTCACTGGTGCCTCTTTCCCTGTTATCTTTATAAAATCAGGCACTTTCTAAATCAGTATTACTGGACTTTATTTCCTGTTGTTCTCTAAACTGCAAGCTCAAAGTATTAAAATGTATTGCTTATAATGACATTTCAATCAGGAAAACCGACCCTTTCCTGATTAAATCTAATCTTTCATTTAGCACAGTCCAGTATTTCACCAGATGTCATTCAAATCTTTTTATTAGGCAAATAGTGAAGATTTTATTGCCTTTAGACTCACAATTAGCACTGTTTTATCAAACTTATCTTGATGACTGAAATATTTTTTTTTCACAATAACCTTATATTTAGAGATTGCTTATAGTAACTTGTAGCAAAATAAATGTACATGCCTTTAGAATTTGTATAAAATTGATACAGCAAATCATCAAGTCATTGTCATTCTTTTTTTTTAATAAGCCACTGTCAAATTTGCATATATTTAATACAGAGGATTTAATTTCCCTAATGTGAAACCTGTCCTGTAAGTGCAGGACACAAAGTAAAATATGCAAATTAATTTTTATAACAATCTTAAAATACTGAATTATCCGGCTAAGGCCATTCTCCTAAGAAAATCATTTTTTAGCTTCATCAGATCAGCACTGCTTATTCAGACATTAATTTTCCTTGACAGCATTTGTAGAAAACCCTTTTTTTCATGATAAGAGAAGAACAATATTGCTAACAGTTCAAGAGGCTGGTTGTTGGTTAAGTGACTTAAAAACATTTTACTATCACTACCATTGCTGGCAAAACTTTTTCAAGCTTGTAACTTACTGAAAAATTGCTTACTTACTAAAAAAAATGCAATTCCAAGTATGCAAGCAACAGTCTGCTTTGTCTCATCGACTGAACATCTCACTAGACGTGTATCTGTTTCTCGCAGAGTGAGATTCTTCTGCGTTTTTAAAGTATGTTATATTAATGGCTGTGTGACAGTATCTGTGGTTTATTTCCATCTTGTTAAAAATGTATGCGTTAAGTAAAGGGCCCATTTCCTACCCTTGCCCTACACTCTATCTCACCTTGTGCATGGCACCGAGTTGCCTGCAGCACTTTGCAAGGACAGACCTCTAGTCAACACAACTTTGCTTCCTCAAAAAGTGCACTAGTTCTAAATTTAAGATTAGGTGGGTCTTTTGAGGACTGCAAGAATGCAAAGTAAAATGAGTCCATATAGCCATCGTCAATTCTGAATGTACACTCAAGGGTTGCAGTGTTCAGAGTTCAAACAACCATTTTTTTTTTACATTGAAGGGGAAAATTTTGTGGTTGGAATCACATACATAACATTTGCTGAAAAACAAATAGGAATAAGAACAACTGAAGAGTAAAAGGATTAGAATTGCACGCAGTAGCCGGATCCTGGGGAGTAGCTAGACATTCTGGGGCCCCTGGCAAAACGTCACAATCGGGCCCCCACCCCCGCTTTACATTATATTATTTTATACATCTGCACATGCAAGGACTTCTGTAACATGCTGAGTCTGTCGGGGCATCCATGCCCCTCCGAAGGCCCTGATTGCATGTGCAAGTCAAAGATGCATAATTATACATTACATAGAAACATTTAGGTTGATATTTTACAGTGAGAATATGCGTTTGTGTGTGTATGTATACAGCATGTTTATTTTTACAGTAAATGAAATAAAACATTTTCCTTTCGAATTACCTCACTCTTACATATTACTATTGATTAAATGCATTCAGTCAGAAGTGATTTTTGTGCATTCACCCCGCATGACATCTTCTCACCACTTCACCTGGTGATAGCAGTGAACATGCTGAGAAGGTCAGCCCAGGTCTCTCTGGCCAAGCCCACTGTCCATAGCTTGTCCCGTGGGATCCCCAAACCTCCCCAAGTCAGGTAATAAATATAATTCCCCAGTGTGTACTGGGTCTGCCCTGGGGCCTCCACCCACGAGGCCGTGCCCGGAAGAGCTCCCTGGGGAGCTGACCAGGTGGCATCCTTATAAGCGGCCTGAATCACCTTGGCAAACTCAGCGTGATCCCAAGAAGCCTCTGCTGTCAGGCGTAGATGGGCCCAGAAACCCTGCAGAAAAGCCTTATTTTAGCAGCTTGCAAACGTGTTCTTTCTCTTAGAACTCACAGGTGAGTATTTGTACATTAAATGACACCAACACATCCCTGGATGACAACTCTCCACCACAGTCCAGCAAAACATATCACCTGTCACCCATATTAGACACGCCGGCCGCAGAGCTGGCCATTCACAGAAAGGTTGAAAGAATCATCGATAAAAGTTAAACCTACAAATGCTATATTTCACATACAAGGTCTGCGCAATTAAATTCTGCTGAGGAAGTCCTTTCCCATGACATCCTTCAGCATCTCCATCACTGAGGCACATAGGCAACTTTGACTAGACACAGGTGCAGCCACCCACTAACAGATAAGTAATCAATGAATATAGAGGGGAGCTGCATTGTGACAATTTGATGTTGTTCCCCAACTGTCTAGGGCACATTGAGACATGGGATGAATACCATGTAGTTACAGCCTTGGTACACAATATCCCTCCAGAACATCTATATTCCCAAGGAGCCTTTCCATGATAGACACTTCTGACCAGCACAGGCTCTTTATCTGTAGTAGCATGCTCTAATCCAGTGTTTCCCAACCCAATCCTCGGGGAACCCCAGACAGTGCACGTTTTTGCTCCCTCCAGGCTCCCAGCCAATCAGAAACACCGAATACCTGGTACAGGTGCGCTGGGAGCTAAGAGGAAACACTGCTCTAATCCGCTGGGAGTTTCCAGTTTTCTTCAACCAAATGCTCCCAGCACTCATGCCTCCTACAGGCTGAATGATGGTCAGTTGATAGCTGTGCCTTCCTTTTAATCCAAATATCACAAACAGCCTGTATCCATAACTAGAAAATCAATCATAGACATTTGGCCTAGGGTGCCCTGTTGCCATGTGTACGTATGGGAACAATTATGTTCAAAGTGTTTTTTTTTTTTGGACAATTTACCGCTTGAACAAAAGCGAACAAAAACTGTAACATACTTTTCATTTATGTGCTTTTCATGGGGGGTAGTCTTTGTTGAATCATACTTTCTATGGCCTTTCCCCTTTTCTAATAAAAACCTATGAACACATTCATGACACATTATAATGCACTCATAAAGCATTATAAACATACCTAAAAATATTCATTAAAGACATAATACATTATAACCATGTTGACTGTGAATGCTTTATGAAGCTCTAATTTATAATGCGCCATAGATATCTTCATAATGCAGTACAAAGCATCCTTAATTGGTGTTCTGACCATTATTATGCTTTATGATGGTATTACAGATGAGAGCTTCATTGGAGCTTATGAAGTATTAGAATCAACAGTATAATTCCTCATCAATAGAAGATGCTGTAGTGTTTAGTAATTGCTATACCGACCATTATAATGCATTTTTAAGGTATCCACAATGCTTAGATGACACCTTTAAGTGTTGCACATTCACAAAGTACATTTGCAAATTCATATAGCAATTGTTGGATATTTAAAGTGGCATTTTTAAATTTTAAAGGATGTGAAAAAAATTTATAAAAAGTACTCAACATCATTGCAATACTATACTAATTGGAATAATTCATGAATATGCATGAGACTCTAGACAATTTTTTAATGTTTGCTGTGTTCTAAAACTTAAGGTGGAAAACAATGATAACTGAGCACCATTAGAAAATAGGAACTAAATAAGAATCTTACTACAGACTAAATCATCTAGATAAAGACCTGGCAATTTCAGTTTACATCAGATCAATAGTTAGCATGCATTTCAGTGAGAAACACACTCTGACCCCCTCTCACATTCTTGAATAGATCTGTAATTGCATAATAAAAGATTTTGAATTTGTGTCAATATATTTTTTTGACACTTGCCTCAGATTAGACCTGTTATCATCACTATATTTGCAAATGCTTCCCCTTCTTTAATAATCATTGTCAAAAATACCGATATGCAAAATCCATAAACCATAAACTCAACTCTCCAATCACTCTTACATCTTGACCATTGAAGCTGGAATCTCATGTGATCTGGACCATTGTTTAATAACTATCATACAGATCAATGATTCCAGAATTAAATAATGGTAGGCTTTGAATCAGAACTGGCAATTAAATAAAACTCAGTGGAAATAAATATGTTGATAATAATTTAAGTAATGCTATGGTGTCCGAGTTATGTCAGCTATATGTAATCTCTTTGATTTATGTCAATTAGGCTGCAAACAAACTACCGACATATGTGACAAATAAAATTATGCAGAACAGTATTGGCAATGATGGTGAACATTAAGCATTTTCAAACATCCTCTTGCCTGTCAGACCAAGAACAAAAAAAATGCCAGTCTAAAATATACATACACATCAGCAAGTGATACCCTGGTCTTGACAGAAACACAGTATGACAATTTAAAAGTACTGCCATGTTGATTCCATTATTCATATTAATGCACTGAATTTTAACTCTCCCCAAGTGGAAAAGTGACACTGAGAGTAAATCACCATTGCAACAAGTGCTGAAAGCATTCAGCATTTATAAGTAACTTCTATTTTGAGGGCTTGTATTTTTTATTAAAGCGTTTCCATGATGCAACATTTTGCAAACCATTTATTGCATTATTTATCCATTTAATGGCAATACTGCAGAGCGAATAACATCATTTTCATTTTATTCCGCAATTACTGCCAGATGAAATATTCTGCATATCATTTTAAAAACGGACAAAACAACATAGTGTTCTGAGATGAATACTTGTGAAATTAGTCATTTCCAGGGTATTGACTAATTTGATATTCATTATCTTTCTACAAAAAGAAACATATACAAAGCCTTTTAGAGATATGTGACATGGCTTTCTCTACTGTATCCCGAGCTTTCCCACAGAGAGTTAACCGATTCATCTGATTCACCCCTGGTCTACTGCTGCACAGTTATAATCTCACAGATAATAGGAAATGATTTACCCATTAGGCATCACAAATCACTTATAGATTAGGGCTCATGTTGTTTTCTTAAAACCTGGTGAAAATGTGAGCCATATTAATTAAAAAACGCTGTCAAATTTAGATACCATGGCTGAAACCTGTGAAAGGTGTGATCGTAATCATAGACTCATTACTTTTAACTATGTGCTTTGGTGCTGTGCACATGCATCTTCATGTTTAATTTTGTTTTGTTTATTATTATTTTTCCGAGGAAACAATTAGTCTAAACAGAGCATGTAGACAACATAAGTCGACCTATTGCCTCTGGATTTTGAGAGGCAGATATTCAAGCTAAAGCCATGGTTTATAGATTGTCCTTAAAAAGCAGTGTCAGCAATGCACACATTCATCAAATAACAATTAGTTAACAAATTCAACCAAAATACCTTCTGTACAACATCAAATAAAACAAGGGCAGTTCATGCCTTTGTGGGTTAGGAGCACAGATTTGTACAGTCACTCCTCATTTAACGACCTACCTGTTTAGTGACCGCCCGGACTTACGACCAGATCTCTGACCAGTTTTTATTATAGGCTGTACAATATCTTTGATCGTAGAAATGGCAGCACGGCGTCACAGTGTCAATCATCTCGTCTCGCATCACCCTTTGTCGTTCTTAATCTCGTCCCTGAGTTCACTCAGTATTCACTACACTAGCATTCTCCAATTACCTCTATTTGCAGTTTGCAAACCTAAGTAATGTGTATTAAAGCTGATGTCCTTCTGCTTACTATAGTATACAGATCACAAGTTTTTAAACAGTTTTAAATATACTAAAATGTTACAAATAGTGTAAAGAATGGTCACACTAAACAATATCTAAAGATATTTGACATAAACATACTATCAGTACAGTATGCTTGAAATATCAGTAAGGAGTGGTTCCTCGTTTATCAAGCAATTCGCTTCACGACCCAGTTTTAAGAGAGGAACCTGGTGATTAAGTGAGGAGTATCTGTATATGAGAGCTAAGCATCATGTATGGAGATGAAAGAATTCAACTCTAGTTTGTGGTGAGATGAGAGTGCCCATAAATATCACGAGAGGAGGGCTTATTTAGGGAATACGGAAAAAATGCAAAAAAAATTTGCCGAGGATGGTGCTCTAGTCATGAATTTAGAGGGAAGCATCCTTTTCGCCAAACTGGCAGACATGGGTCCTTCTATGCAGATGGGATCCAGATGGGGATCCTCCATGCTGTCTACTCATGAGGACCGGGGAAAGCTTGCACATCCAGCTTACTCTTTCCTGTCCAACTGACGTTCTTCCCAACTTGGGCTTTAAGCCTCACTCAAGAAGACTGACCCAGTCCCATTTTGCAGAGGTTGTCGTCGATGGTATTCCAAAATATATTCAAATCTGGACGATCGTCGCCCCTGAGTTCTTGGGAGAAAACAGCTTTCAGCTGTCCCCTGAGGTGTCAATGTACAGCTAGCAACTCGAAGTTGGGGGTGTGGAAGACCGGTTCAATGGTGAGGGCCTCATTTAACCACTGGAATGGAAGTCTGGCATCCATGTTTGCAGGACTGACCCTTGCAGATGAGATCTTAAATGGGGTAACTAGAGGGAAATTGTGAAAGCCATAATACCTGCTTGGTTCTGGGAAGGCTTGCACCTATTTCTTAGTAATAGGATATAAGAAAGTCCAGATGGCTTTAGCCCTACTCTTTGGAGTTGTACCAGGCCCCATCCATGGGAAACCCCTGATAGTGAGCTTCGGTAAACCCCAGGTAGTACTTGGGAATGTTGGCCGTGAGTCCTGCCAGCCAGATGGAGTATAGCACCCTGCAGTAGTGAACAAGGTGTTCTTACAAGCTGTCAGTGCAGATGACAACATAGTCTGGGCAGACTGCCATGTATTCTCAGTGAGGTCAAAGTACAATGTCCATGAGTACCTGGAAGGTGCCAGGTGCTCCATGAACCCAGACGTGGCAACAAATCGATATTATCAGCCAAAATCGAAATCCAAAAACCAAAACAAGAGTGAAACAGAGAAACGAGACTATACAGAGACCAGTTGAAAGTAGCACAAACTAACAATCTCGCAATAAGGCACTGGACCGTGCGAATAAGAACCAGAAGCATTGAACTTCCTACTAGCTCACCAGTGAGACGGGAAACACTTGTTATACCAAAGGCATCTGGGATGCAGGGATATTGCATGCTGGGATATGTAGTTCACTAACCCTAATCTGTAGCTGTGAAATGGCACCTTCATGTCAAAAACCACTTCAGAAGGATTGTTTGGAAGAAGCCATTAGTTAGTTAGCACAACCATTAAATTGCAATATCTAAACTTTGCCAGGTGTCATTGGGAACACAAATGAATTTTTTATTTTGGTCAATAGAGACCAGAATTGAATTCTTTGTCTATGCACACAACGGGCATGTTTGACATTAAAAGAAGACTGCATGCAAAAAAAGCACCCATTATCTGCAGTAAAATATTATAGTTAATCACTGATTCTTTGTGGCTGTTCTTTTTAGTGGTGGTCTAAGGACTCTTGTTAATATCGATAATAATGAATTCCAGTATGTAGGCCTGCTGGGATATTGAGATTTGGCTGTTGATTTGATCTTTAAACCATATAATGACCCCAAGAATACATCAAAATAAACACAGAATTGCTTGTGGCAACATAAAATCAATGTGTTGTAATGGTCATCTTAGTTGGACAGTTGAAAATCTGTGATCTGATTTGAAGCGGTAAAGAAAATAAACATAAGCCTATCAAAGAAATCCATGGAAGAGTGATCTGAAGGGCATGTTCCAAGCCTGCCACAGTAAGTGTTTCAGTACTGTTATCCACTCCAGGACCGGCTTCACAAAATGTTAAAGGAAAGAAAGCTAATAATTTATCAGAAAGAAGTATTCCATTTATCATTTCATCCATCCATCCATCCATCCAGACATTTTTCCTGCTAAATTCCTGCTTAAGATTCTTGTCATGGTCATAGGGAAAAAAAATAAGTATTAACTGTACAAATTCAGCTTGCTATTTATAAATACCATTCAATAATTAAGTTACTATTTTGTAGCTGTAGTGTCACAATGCCACAATACTGTTAAAAATAAAATACTATGGACAGATTTCCAAAGCTTTCATATTGGTTTAAGGAAATACTTTAATCTGGAGCATGCCTCAGATTAGCTAGATATTGATTTAAATGATGGAAGGGCATTGCTAAGATGTATTCTAGCCTCGGGGGCTAGAATAATCATCTGACATGGAGGCTGAAAGACAGAATAAGGGTTTATTTTAGGTACAAAACTAGAAACAGGTTTAACAAAATGGCAGAAAAGAATGACAAGAAGAAGACGGCCGTTAGGGCTGCAGGAAATGGGAGGCAGAAGAAAGCAAAATAAGCATCAGGCATCCAAATGTTGATTTTGTGACTTGTGTCAATTATTTCTCAGTTGATTTCGGCGTATATTTAGGATCGTTACCTTACAGGAAAGCCGAAATGCAGGTAAGCTCGATCTTCTATGTCAGAGGTGGTACGTGGTCCATTAGGTTAGGTATCAATGTCTGGAAAGTCTTGGGTTTGAGTTCTGAGGCTGGCAAAGGAAACGCTTAGCTGGTCCCTTGTACAGGGTCCTTAACCCCAACTACTCTCAGTTTCCTAACTTATATATTGCTTTGTACAAAAAAAATTTAACGAGGACATTTGTAGTCACCTAATCTGTGTGTGTGAATATATAAACTCAATTACACCGTAGTTCAGGTTCTACTTATAAAACCTGTTGTTTTGCAAAGTAGTCTTTATAATTGACTAACACTCCACAATATAAAATGATAATGTGTCATTCTTGTACACCCATTTTCTTCCTAATCATTCCATATTGGGAAAAACAAACTTATAAGTTGCTCTCCAGGTTTTCCTAAGGCCTTATGTGTTTTTAAAATTGATTTGCCACAAAAAGATTGCAGAGATCTTTTCATCTGTATTGGTCAATAAGCCAGATTTGTTGTCTTTTGCGAATAAATACTTCAATAAAATAGAAAGCCTGCTAAAAAACCTTTCCATGTTACTACCAAATAATCTATGTGAAATGACTGACAATCAAGCTTCATTAGTGTTAGTGGAACTGAATTCTCTATTATTTTCCCATTTCTGATATGAAAACCATAATACATGTAACAATTTAGCAGTTGACCCATACTGTTCATGACCTCCCTATTAGTTCAGTTATAAGAAGTCACCAGTACAGGAAGTATATTCTTTGGTCACAATCATGGATAACTGGTGAATTATTAAGAACCTTCACTGAGAACACAAAAATTAGGAGACATTTAGGAGTTGCATCAGCTGTGTATTCCATTCCACTTCTACTCCATCTCAAGCTATATTCCCACTATATATTCCAATATATCACAGGGGACAAAAAAGAAAAAAAACTAATCTCACTGTGTGACACCCTTTTGAGGAAAAAGAATATACTTGGCACTGTTTGTGTTATCAATTCCATCAATTCCATATTGCATCTACATCTTTGATTCCTCGGAAAGCCAACAAAAACATTTTAAACACTCCAAGAGAACAAAGTTTCAAACCAATATGCAAAGGACAATAGTAATTGATCAAAATATCTGCAACGACATGATTATATTGGACTGGTGACCCTTCTCCCAGTTAGTGTAAAAGCATCACTTCAGTACAGACGTGCTATGTGTCAAAAGCAATGCTGTGCATTATCTCGGACAAGAATAAAACTTTTCCATCAAAGTTAGAAAATGTAGTAGATGTATCTGAAGTTTCTGCCCTACCTGCTGAAAGTGTCACCATGTGTAAAACTATCCATTTATCTAAATACCCACCCTTGTCACTTGATACAACTGACACAATTTCATAACCAGCCCGATATCTCCTTTCCTATGCCATGGTAAAGAGTCTTATCACGAAGGTGTGTGCAAGGAAAGAGTCAGTCTGCTAAATTGACATGAATTGACTCTAGAGATTGAGGGCCTGCTACTCTCTTTATGCAGAATATAGAAATTCTGAATTTTATCCAATGAGTGTTTTTTCAGGTATCCTATGCAGTCAAGCTAGCCAGTCCAGGTGACGGAATATCCCAACAACTCCATTTTTATGGATCTATGATTCTAATCACAGCCTTTATTCCAATAAGATATAGAAATGTGAATATAAAAATACAGGTTTATTACCTGCTGAATCTTTATACACGTATGTGTCACGATGCGTTGGAGCAGCGTGCCTGGATGCAGGTGGCGTCGGGTAATCAAGGCGATACGAGGCAGGAATGTCCAAAAACGGGGTTTATTC
>JAODUD010000002.1:23289669-23300796 GCA_026784285.1 Stomatorhinus walkeri
TGTGTGTGTCTCCCATGGGAAGAACAATGGAGACGGAAAGCATATGGTTATTAAACAAATATACTCTTGGAACCTAACAATAAAGATAGCAGCAGATGAGGACTTTGTGCAATAAACTCAAGGAGAGTGGGATAGTGCTTCAGAATAAGCAGTCAAATTTTTAATTACTGTACCAATAATTTGATATTCTTGGTAAAGTCTGTTTGAACTCACTGCAATTGTTTTAGACTAATGACTGGTGTGTAGAAAAGTAAGAAGTTTCTCTCTCTCCCTCTCTGCCTCTCCCTGTGTGTGTGTGTTTGACAGATGCAGACCAATAGGTTGAGAAATGACAGAAACAAAATATCATACTGTGGTCCCTTAGTTTTTTCAGAGGTGCATATATACATATGCATGTATCTCTTACCTCGAGTTACTCTTTAATTTATGTTGCAGGTCCATAGTAAATCATTTGGATAGAGAGACAGCTGAAAATGGACGCTGTATGACAGCAGCTGGTGCATCACTTAGTAGAACATGAACAGGAGAATGGGCAGTGCTACCAGCCAAATATTGACCCACTATTCATATCTAACTTGTAACACAGCATGCAAACAGTAATGTATATGTGATGGACAGCTACAATATCAAGACCCAAATTCACTGCGTCCAGTGGTCCCAGTCCCAAATGCAGTATTAGTCTTATTAGGAGTATTACATTCGAAGTATGTCCATCAGTTTAGCACAAATTTTCGAGCACCAAGATATAGTCAAATCGGTCATTGTAACGTTATTCTTCATCTGTGTAAAACATGCTTGCAAATGATTTTTTTATCCCTTGCTATTAACAGTCTTGCAAGCTTGGAAAATGTTTAGCTTCCCTACCTTCATTTGTTGGGCTGAAGCTGCTGCCTCACTGTCTGCAGCTGCTTATATGGAATATGTTGCCAGTGCATCATAGAGTAAGTTTAAGTGCACAGTACATCACTTGCTTTGTACTGAAGAATCATGTTTGGTCAAGAGGTCCAGCATAATATATACTTCCTGCAGTGAAAATCACTGACAGGAACAGAAATCAGCAGTACACTTCTTTCTTATCGACCTTTGAATTCTGAGGCAATTCAAGCCTTACACAATAGAATGATACCTCATAATAGCCTATTTTGCCATTTGCACAAATAGAATCATACACAAAGACATTCTCAGTTATGTTAACCCTTCTGTTAATCAGTGCTTTATGGTTCATCGCCTTAAATGTGGTCGGGTTGACAGAATTTTTCCATCATATCTCCGTTTCAGTAAAATTTGAACAGAGTACTATGGAGACATATCTTTAACTTTACAGTGTTGGCTGTAAGACGGCATTCGCTATGCAGGGAAATTCCATTTTACCAGTCTTGCATTGTTTGAGAGGTCTATGTTTTTCAAAGAAATGCATACAAAAAATCAATTAAACTCTTCTGTAAGGTGGTGATACAGTAACAGAATGTAAAGGAGCTCCAAGCCAGGAGGCCTTTGAGATAGACCAGTTACCCCAAGAGCTGAAATTAATCATGATAGTCTTCTCCAATTTAAATAGGGATTTTTTTTTTGTTCCGTTTAACATTAGCAATTTAGTCATGTTGATAAATTTATAATTCTAGCCTCAACAAGAATCCAGCCTCTGCTTACATAATTTCTATTTAGAGTATCAGGTGCAAATGTAATAGATGATGAAGTTTATTTCCAAATGTATTTATTTATTACAACCTTTGAACTATCCAGACAAAACATGCTAACCAAAAACAAACGTGCACTTTTCTTATTATTAACTGATTATTTTATTGTTATGGAATAGAGTTTTAAAAGGCCATTTTCCCAGCTACTACAAAAACCCATTATTATGCACAACTGTTTTTGTTTCAGAAAAGCAAACATGCAGAGTCACACCTGTCCTTATCCTGTCCAATTGCCACTAACATTCTTGAAACTCAATAAGATTCCGACAAGGTATTTAATAGCTAAAATGTGCCAGATAGTATTTGTCATTGCTTGGTATCGACTGCAGCTTTGCTGTCAACAGCTAAGATACCAATAAAAGCTCAATTAGCACTGTTCAGTAGAGGCTGTCCCTCCAGGTGCCACACTAGTCTGGACTGATCAAATTTCCGACATAATTTTCTTGCACATGTCAGGACTCAATTATCTATATAACAACAGATTTTGAATGAATACGGAAAAATAAAATACAAGTCAACCTGCTTGCAAAACCATGTATCATGTAATATGAAAGATCTTAAAATATAATTTAAAACTGTGGAAATTTTCCCTACAAATAGGAAGCCCCATGAAATACTATAAAACCAGACTTGAATATGAGAATCCATGCAACTTTCCCCCCATGAAAAACATAAGCTAACACAGCCTACCCACATGCATCTGTGGCAATGCAATTCAAAACACTGTGAATTACTTTTAAGAAAATGAAATATCCTAAATAATATCATTTATTAATCTTTAAAAATGTATGCATCTTCTGTTGTTGACATTGCTGCATATTGTATTACAATTTTACAAATATGGAATCAATGGTAATGCAATGCTGAGAAGTAATAAGTTCTCAATGGTTACAGGGAACTGGGAGAAAGGGGAGGCTGGTGATTCTGAATCTGACCTATTTTAATACATTGAATTGTACATTGAATCAAATTGCATACTTTTGATACTTTTTCTTTTTTACTTTACAATGTAATATATAACGACTGTTACTGTCCCCCTCAAAGTTGTTCTTTTTTCTCGTACCCTTAGACCTTACTTCCCATAAATACAATTTTTTTTTATTATAGGCATGCATAACTACCTTAATGCTTTTAGAATGAGAAGGTGTCTACCACTCTGTGAGGAAATACTCTAGCAAATGTGTGTGTAATGCTTTAAATTTAATAAATGTTATAACACTTGGAAACATGTTTACAGCAATATTGATTCCCAATCCCGGATGGAATTTAGAAATAAAATTCAATTTTAGATACGAACAACAAAAGCAATATAGTTTGAAGTGGGTGAGGAAAAGATGGACTGAATAAAGCTGAAGGGGTAGCAATAAATAAGTTGGGTTTTCATGAATTTCACTAAAATGTGAATTTGCTCTCAATCAAAAGCAGTGCTTTATTTTGGGTTATCTATGTTATTCATTTAACTTTAATGCAATTAATTGAAACAGGGACAACTCTGTTCTTCCTTCCTTCCTTCATTGTACCTCTCTTCATACTGAAACAACAATATATCTGCTGAAAATGGATGTATCATGTATGTAGTATCATTCTTGCTATTGTCTATAGACTCTCCAGCATAAAATGAAAGATGGCATTGCAGACAACAGAAACACATACAAGGATTCATTGATGATAGATGGATGTCCTGTTATCTATTATTTTAACAAAGAAAAGCAGAAGAAGAAGAAGAAGAAGAAGAAGAAGAAGAAGAAGAAGAAGAAGAAGAAGAAGAAGAAGAAGAAGAAGAAAATCATGGCTATGTTTCATGAACCTTATAATATGTTACTTTATTTTCATTACTGTCATTGCTCCTGTCAAAAAAGATAAGCTGTGCATTTACATTTTGGCAAGCTACCTTGATCAGCACTTTCACTTCAAAATAATTCCATTGGAAATTTCTGGAACCAAACTGACAAGGTTCAGGAAATGACAGTATGGAATACTGGTATGAAAAGAACTGAGTCCATGCTCTGGAAATGGGTTTACATTTCATATCAGAGTAGTGGTATCACTCAAGGAAGTACCTATTAAATGTCTGTAATTTGTGTTTGTTATATAGCATTTAATTTAAAGAAAATATTTAATTAATTAAACTAAGAAAAAACAACAACACAAAAATAACCAGCATCATGCATTAAGGTTCTCTGCAAATAAAAAAGTTTATGCTTAAAGTGAAAATAGTAACACTAGATGACTGCTTTCATTTCTGTATTTAGTTATAAATTTGTTTGTTTGTTTGTTTACCATATGCTGCACAAACACAAGGCCATTTTATATATGTAGCCTCCTTGTGTCTGAAAATAGGACAAGAGTAAAATTATGTTGGATACCTGAAAATGGACCACTCAGCAGATAGTTAATAAGGCCAGCTCTACTGATTTTTTCATTCTCTTAACCTTGTATATTCATACATAGTCCAACACCACTCCCGGAAGGTTAAAAATTGCTTTTAAAATATTATTTATTATCAATATGCTTCCAGTGTTACAGATTGATATGACAAATGAAGCTTTATAGTTTGTAGAGCTTTTTGAATTTTTTTCGTTCAGTATCCTCTCTCTCAATACAAGCACTGGTAAATGACAAGATCTGCAGGTCTTGACAGATGAACATCTAATAAGAGAAATAAGAAGGTGTGTTAAAAACAGAAGAGCTGCAACTGTAAATAAGCTTTATGTGACAGAGAGAATACAGTTTCTCATCTGTCACCAAGGAAACCATGAGTTGTTGGTCCCTTGGGAAAAGGGATTTCTCTTTTCAATGAGGTGCCTTGATGTTGTATTCCTTAAATACAACATTGTACTCCACAGTGATAATACTTCATTTTAATAGTATCATGGTCTTTGATCAGTCGTCTCTGGTGATGTTATGAGTACTTGCTATGTTATGAGATTTTGACAGGCCTTTACACATCGGTAAAACACAACAGTAATATATCACAATTGATTATATATATTTTTATGTTTTAAAAAAATAATAACCAAACATTTGAAACGTCAGTTTTTGGGAGGTATTTGACTTGATGTACTGATGAAAAAGCGGGTAACACTTTATTTAAGATGATGTTTTTAGTAATTTATAAACACATTATAGCCATGTTTATTATGCATTATGACTGCCTTGTGAAGCTCTCATCTATAATACAGATACATATAGATACCTCCCTAATGCAGTACAAAGCATGCTTAATGCTTATGTAGACCATTATAATGCATTATAAAGGTATCTATAATGCATCATAGGTGAGAGCTTCATAGAGCATTTATAATGCATAATACATATGGCTGTAACATGTTATGCCTTTTGATGAATATTTATAGCCATGTGTTTGATACTTTCTGATTGCATTACCATTTGTTATGAATGTCTTTATTAATTAGTGAAACATGGCTTTAAGTAAAGTGCTACCAAAAAGTTCTCTTAGCAGCAAAATGAAATATAACCATACTGAGCAATAATCAGTCCAAATGACTCCATTGTGATGACTGTTCATAACAAGAAACATTCTGGGTTGAGGAATCCTTTGACTTTCTCCAAAAGTTAAATCATCTGAATTTAGGAAAAAGGTTGAAAGACGACTCTTAGTCATAATTTCCTGCAATGTTCAGAGTTCCCGGTTTAGTGTTTTTTACACCAAGTTACGCATCCTTGTAGAATATAATGTTCTGAATGTCAGGCATGCTATAAATTTCTGCTTTATGAAGCTTACAGCGTGTCACACCTGCCCTGTTCTAATAAGGTGATTTGTAATCAGCCTGGTCTGTGTGATCTTGCTTTGAGCCTGTGTTAGTTGGCTCAGAATCTTATTTAAACCTCATTATTGCTCTTTATGCATAGGGCTAAGAGCTTTGTTTAATTCTGGGTCGAATTTAGGCGGCTGGTTCCAGATTGTGCTTCACGGTTTTGGGCAGGATGCAGGCCTATTGATTCCAGTTCCATGCTCATGCGTGGTCCGTATCTTGTTTTTAGGTTTGCTGTGGTTATTCTATTTTGGGGTTTCAGCCCCACTTCTTGGATCTTGTTTCTGGTTTTCCATTGCTCTGCAATTGAGTCTTTCTTTCTGTGAAAAGCTGCCCATCCAGTTAGTAGACTCAAATGTCATTGTTTATCCATTACCTGCTGTGTGCTGTCTAATGGTCTCAGCGTCCGGCAGGCAGAAAACCTGGCATTGTGGATGGATGGCCCACATTTGGCTGCTCTGTTTTGGGTTCTGGTTGTGAAAGCCAATCAATGTATTTTTAACCCAAACACTCTGACTCCTTGTCATGACACAGAAGCTGCTGGAATTAGATTACAGAGTAGAGTTTCTACTTTGGTTATCTGTCACTAATTCTAGTGTATAGTACCTATGCTGTTAAGTTTCCAGATATCCTGTCAGTGAACTTTGACTTATGACAATATTTCCTTTTTTTGCATGCAGTTTGTCCATGTCTGACTTACGCTACAAAAGAAAGGTGAGTTTTGTACTGTAATATATGATGAGCAAGTCTGATCATCAAAAAACAACAAAAAATGGACTGAATAAGTTTGCTCTTCAATTACAGAAAAAATAGACCTCAAACAAGACCATCCCAACCAAGTGCAGATTTTCTGCCGAAGGTCCCAGAATCCACTGAGACCACCCTCTCGGGCTTGTAAAAGGATGGGGATTACTGGATGAGGTGCACAAAAAACAGATTCAGAAACGGAGAAATGGAGGGACCATGAACCGGAAGCAGGGCACAGGGACCAGTTAAAGAGGCAGAAACATAAAAACAGCAAAGCCACATTGTAAACCTAAAGAGGACTCTAGCAGTCCATCAATACTTGCACAGAAATATGGATAACCGATGCCATGAACCATAGACAAGATGCTGAGAAATAATAATCACAGACTCAGAGATAAAACTCTAATGGATAAAAGCAGCCCGAAAACCCAGAAATGAGCCTCCCAACAGAACTGAGCTGAGCCCTCAACCTTGTAATCAAAGAATGATAGGACTCAGCCCCAAGCAATGCTGGCTGGCCAGTCTAAAGAGAACTTGGAGCTCACTAGTTCTCAGTCCTGTAAATTACCAAAATAGTGGTGAGATGTAACACACTGGTCACATACCACTAGCTTGGATTAAACTTAATATGACCTTTGCAGCTGTATTTGTACTTGTGATTTTTACATAAAAATTGAAACATTAGTAACATTTTAAAGATCTGCTCCTTAACTGATTACAACTATTAAAACTGTTACTAACGATAATATTCTAATATGCAGTAAGATTAATTCCCAAACAAATGTAGAAATGTATTACAATTATGGCTTAGTCTTTATATTTACAAGATTGTAAATCACTTGCAAATATTAAACAATGGGATACTAAGCATACTCAGAAATGAATTGTAATTGAGCATTTAGAAGCTTGTTAGAAAATACTTTGTGAAATAGAAGATGTATCTGTAATACAAATTCTAAATTTGATCATAAGTAAATCTTTTTATTTAATCATGTCAGTTTTCTCCGTGTAGCCACTCGGGTGTCTGGAAGTCCACGTCATCCACTGAGGCAAGGCTGGTTGTACATGTGTCCCCCTCATGAAGATGTCTTTCTACAGTGGAGATCACGGTTGAGCAACATCTGAGCTCCATTTTGTTATCATTGTAATCTCCTAGCTGTCCTTTCGTGTTTTGGTTGTTTATGTAAAATTGTGTCCATTTCATTATTATTATTATTATTATTATTATTATTATTATTATTGCCAATTTTTGTTTCCTGTAGTTGTAATTGTTAACTTCCGTATTAGCTTCTGTTGTGGTTATTATTGTTTATATGGTTTTGGTGTTGGATCATTGTTTCATAGACAGATTGTTTTGTCAACAAAACCCAGCACATTCTAGACTTTCGGCCCTGCTCGCTTTCTGGTGCAGAGCTTGTTCAATAAACAGCCCAGTCTCCCTCAACTCATGTGCAAGTTTTTTGTTGGTTATAGAATACCTCGCTAAACACCATAAACACCTCTGAGATGCAGACTCAACTCCAGGAAGCCCTGACCCAGATCGCCCAGCTCATTGCTCTGGACAGGCAGCTTCAGCAAGGTATGGCCTCCGCTGCACCACTTCCAACAACTCCACCCTGACGATCCATGGCAGGATCCGTGGCCATGTCAAACCGGTATGACAGCAATCCCAACACCTGCTCAGCCTTTTTGATGCAGTGTGGTCTATACGTGGATCACCACCCAGAGCTGTTTCTCGACGATCAAGACCGGGTGCAATTTGTGATCTTGCTGCTGAGCGGTCGAGCAACAGACTGGGCAGAGCAGATTGCCTCCAGGGGCTGTACAGACAGAGGCTGAATATGGAGTTACAAGCATAAATTGACTGCCAGGGACTCACATGTTCCTTCAAGGAATACATGCAGCTGTCAATCGCAATGGATAAGATCATCCACAAAAGGTGCAGTCCCTATCCAAAGATGGAGAACCAGTGCATTTTTGCTGCTCCCCGAGCACATAAACCCGAATCCATGCAAATCGGAAGGATGCCTCTGCCTCTGGCCAAGAGATTACGGCATTTACAACAACAGCTGTGTCTCTACTGTGGAGAAGCAGTGCATCTCATCAGGACCTGCCCCACACGTCCTGCCAGAAGGTCCTCTGTACCCACCCAGGGACCTCACTTCTACCGTTGTAACCCAAGCCAGTTGGTGGTTCCTGTTTCACTAGGTTGAGAGAGAAACTGGGTGTGAGAATGTGCCCTGCTTGACCCAGGAGCAGCAGGGAACTTCATTGACACCAAGTTTGTTACCCGCCATGGCATACTCCTGGAACCACTATCGGCCCCCCTCATCGTTAAAGGAGTTGACAAGTCTCTGCTCACTTATGATGGGGTAACTCATTGGACTTCCCTCCTGAAGATGCAAGTAGGGGCGGTTCACCTGGAGTCTATCCAGTTCCTGGTTCTCCGTTCAGTCTGGGACCAAATCATACTGGACACCCCTGGTTGCCGAAGCAGAATCCCCAATTGTTGCGGAAGGTAGAGGAGGTCTGGGCCTGGTCGGATAAATGTTTTGGAACGTGTCTTATGCTGCCGTGCAGGATGATTTCGTTTTGAGAGCCCCCAGGAACAAGACGTGTCCATTGCAACTTGGCTGCTTCATTAGTGCTGCATTTTTATGTTTGTACACTGTTGGGGGGACGGGGGGGGGGGGGGGTGATGCCATCGTCGGGAAAAGGAAAATTGTAATTATCTTAAAAATGGCAGCAGCAGACATCTTAATTTTTGCGGCACAAAACAGTAGAAACACACCACTAACCAAACACAATGTATTTTTTGTGCTGATTGTAGGGGGACAGCTTCACACAGCTATTTTAAACCACCATATTGTCAGTGCATGGTTTACCACACATCTCTGCAATCCGTTTATGTAAAAACAAATGTTTGTCTTGAAACATCAAACACATCTCCTTTGTGTTAGGAACTTAGCATCTCTTAACACTATCATTACCAAAAGATTTCACATTTCAGTACCATTTTTTTTCTTTTTCATGCGATGTTCTCATTATTTTTTTCTCTGCCCTGGACATACAGTAGATCACCATTTTATATAACTTACTCTTAATTACTGTAATTGATACATAATATTTTAATTATACTTACATGGGAGCAATTTATATTAAGTTCCTTTATTGAATACATTATGGGACAAGGATGGGTAATTCTTTGGTGCCCCAAATAGTCCAAACAGCTAACAGTGCTATAGTGTTATGCAGATAATCATCGCATTGTATTAAATTAATGTTATTTGTGTCTACTTATTTTGTGTGCTATTTTTCCATTACTTACATAGCACAAAAACCCACAATACACCATTGAAATATTTGTTTTAAAGATAGTTATCTTCATAGAGACACTGCGAATGATTAGCAAGCAGTGCAGGCAGAACCTCATTACTTATACTGCAAGTAAACGAGATACACAGGATGTCTGAACCTACTAAGTACCTTAGTAATCAGCCAAGATCCTTGATGACCCTCTGAATTGATATTTACCCCAGAAAGGCATTTGAGACTGAACTTTCTTTTACAACTCTAATAACAAATTATAAACCTGACAGTAAGCCAAATAATAGATGATTTGTCATGTGGAAGCGACAAAAGATAAAACACACAAGATAAAGGCTTGCAACCAGATTTTCATATGGAAAAAAAATCTCATGGAAATGTCTTCCATTAATCACTGAGAATTCAACTGAGAACCTGCGATGGCCACAATAATAACAGAATGTAGGAAAATAAATTGTTCTTCTGTATTAAAGTGTCTGTATTAAACTGGGATTTGGCCAGGGCTAAAGAATACCACTGGATAAATATATAAACTCTACCTACATATTTGTTAACAGCTCTGTCTCTTAAAGCTAACAATGAGCTATAATAACTAGCCAGCATATTATGAAAAGATGCAGTTGCACATACAGCAATCTTCATGATGCATTATGGATACTTTCATAATGCATTAAAAGGGTCAGTATAAGCCAGTATAATGCATTATGAAGGTATCTATAATGCACGCATGACTGCTTTAAGTAAAGTGTGACTGAAGATGCTAGAAGGTTTGTCATATGCTTTACATGTCATAAGAATAATTTTATGGAGCAGTTCTGCCATATTCTTACTTTAACAATAATTAACAAAGTTGATATTAAGTTTGTTAAAATATTAATAACATATAAATTTCTCATTTAATCCAATATAAAACTGTCATACAGAGAAGTCTTTAAAAAAAAAATCTCTTGACAAAGAAAGGAAAAAAAGTATGTATTACTGAACTCCAAATGAACTCCTAGTTTCCCGAAGATGGTAGGCATATGTATAGGACACATTCATAGAGAGAGAATATTTTGATACGTATAGCAACAAATCATCCATCCATCCATCCATCCATCCATCCATCCATCCATCAAGTTCAGGGATATAGTTAGCCTTTCTGAGGGTGTACAGGGTGGGAACATACTCTGAATAGAAAGGCAGCAAATGAATACATTAAAACCCCTTATCAGGACAAAAATAATGAATTCAGGTGTGTAAATGGACGGGCAGGAAAAGTTCTGCTTTTCATGGGCGAAGTATTGCCCTACAGGTGGGTCACAGAGGTGTGGAGCCTATCCCTGAGGCTACAGGCACAACCAAGGATGGGTGGCCAGCCCATCATAGGGCACACTCTCACACCATTCACGCACCCGTGTACCCCTACGGCCAATTTGGCATCTCCAATCAGCCTCAGCATATTTCTGGACTGTGGAGAGAAACCGGAGTACCCAGAGGGACCCCATTACGACACAAGCAGAACATGCAAACTCCACACACAAACTTGGCATTAGGGCTGGATTGGGATTAAAAATAGGCCCTGGACCTTAGGGTCCTCC